>OY720432.1:44475280-44891022 GCA_963082735.1 Pocota personata | reverse complement strand
GAATTATAACCGCAAGAGATTATTGGCTGCAGCTGTCATCTTAGAATTATTACATCAGAATTTTCTTGTTCCAGTGGTCGAAGAATTTGCTAGAAGTTTCTGGCTATCAGAAATGCGACTATATAAGGACAGATGGCGATCGAGGCAAGGCGGTTGGTTTTCGAACCGCACGAAGAGATTGGAAAAGTGATAATCGGCGAAGTTGTAATTTTGTGATAAATTGAAAGTTGAGAGTTATCAAGAAGAAGTAATTAGTTTGGATTTGTGAATTAAGTAATAGAAAGGAGATAAAGTGATTTGAGAAGAAAGAGACCTTGTAAGGAATGAATTTGCGAAGAATAGTATAGTGTGAACTTGAATTGTTCTATAGACTAGAAAATAAAGAAATAATCTCACAGAATAACGTTTTATCTACTCGAACCGTAGCTCGCATATTACAATATATTTAATTATTAACTACAAAATTTTGCCATAAGGGTGCCAAAAAGCCAAAACTGACTACTAAATTAGCTCATATAACCAAGACGATATACCATATTTGCCAACACAGTTTACTTTTAGTTTCAAAGAGTGAAAGTAGCAAAGTTTTTTCTCGAACAGATATGAAAGTTTACTAAGAAGCTGTATTAACGCTATCTTAATCAAGTGAAGGCATACCTCTATTCGTTTCAAAATAAAATGTGTTTACTTTATAGAAAATGTTCTACAAATGTGTTGCTCACACGTTTCCTATTGTCAATCGACAGATATTGAATTACTCAAAGAAATTGTCCTTCGAAGTAGAAATTCATATATCTCTATTGCATCTAAGTACCTACATACATTACTTTCCTTTAACATCAACTAAAAAGGGTAAAGCTTTTGAGGCAGTCAACAGAAGAGGTATCCGACCAAATTAAAAAACTAAAATAACTAGAAATAACTTTTCATGCTAGGTATTGCAATATACATATACTCTTATCTGTAGCATTCGATAGTGCTGACATTTAACAGAAAGACAAGGAAATGAATAAAGAAAACCAATTAACAAGATTAAATTGAACAAGTAATGCCATACCAGAAACACTGGAATAACTGTAACACAAGACAATTCAAAACAAAAACTAAAAACTTTTTCTTACGGAATGCTTGACATAGTTACTAACTTCCATTTTAATTGCATTGGATTGCTTCTACTGTCGCTATCGTACATTCCTCGTTTTACTGTCAAGAAGGTCACTGAAAATTTTGCCCGAATTCGACCAGTTGGTGCACTATGACAATTAAACTTCAAGTCAGAGGCCGCATACCACACTGTTTGCTTACTGCAAATCTTATAATTTATTTGTATTTTAATTATGAAACTTTCCTGTTAGAAAAGGAAATGTAATTTCCATGCATGAAGAATTGGTAGAAATCAAAATCGTTTCAAGTTGAAATGTACAACTGGGACCAAGTTTTTTAGATAAGTATAACGAAGGCAGAAAGCCATTAAGGACTAAGTATTAATGGAATGCAAAATATTGTTATCTGAAAAGTTTATTAAGATGTCATATTATGCGGTCTTCTTGTGATGGTTAGCCATTTCGCTGAGTATTGTACTCAAAGGTGAAATTAAATTGAGTGTTCTGAAAGCACAAATGGTAAAAAGGAAGGGAGAATGTATTCAACTTACTAAACCTCATGTGATAGTGGTAGTGTAGATAGTTTCACGTACATACATACTCGTATGTACATAAATTAGCGATGAGAGATACATTACCTTTGAGAGATGTCAGTTATTTGTAGGTTCAAAGTTTTCAAGCAAGAAGTTGGGCATTTGACATTCTGTGTACGAGTATAATGAAGCACAAATTAAAATTCTGTGTATCCCAGGACACTGGAATTTCGTAAGTACATATATTGGTACTAACCGAGAGATATTAGCCGGGGCCGAAGGTTGGTACTTTATTAACAAAAATATAAGTGTAGTGATAAACACAATTTCGTACAAGATATTAGACACCAAAATAGTCTAAACAGAGAGCGTTTTTAGGTCTTCAGTATACTTTTTTTTTTTTTTGGTACGGCTTAATTATCAACGCACGTGTTCTAAAAATTAGTATAAGGGTATTCATATCCCCTTTAACACGTGCAAATTATATAAAAAAAAAAAAAAAAAAGGCTACGATCGTTGTACACTTGACACCACAAAAAGACTTCAGGCCTGAGAATACAGTTGCGACACACCAAAGTTCAATCTTCTTTTTTGCCTGGCTACAGATTGTAAGACATCAAAGCAGGACTTCATCCTCATCCTCATCCTCACTTCATCCTCATCTTCATCCTCATCCTCATCCTCATCCTCATCCTCATCCTCATCCTCATCCTCATCCTCATCCTCATCCTCATCCTCATCCTCATCCTCATCCTCATCCTCATCCTCATCCTCATCCTCATCCTCATCCTCATCCTCATCCTCATCCTCATCCTCATCCTCATCCTCATCCTCATCCTCATCCTCATCCTCATCCTCATCCTCATCCTCATCCTCATCCTCATCCTCATCCTCATCCTCATCCTCATCCTCATCCTCATCCTCATCCTCATCCTCATCCTCATCCTCATCCTCATCCTCATCCTCATCCTCATCCTCATCCTCATCCTCATCCTCATCCTCATCCTCATCCTCATCCTCATCCTCATCCTCATCCTCATCCTCATCCTCATCCTCATCCTCATCCTCATCCTCATCCTCATCCTCATCCTCATCCTCATCCTCATCCTCATCCTCATCCTCATCCTCATCCTCATCCTCATCCTCATCCTCATCCTCATCCTCATCCTCATCCTCATCCTCATCCTCATCCTCATCCTCATCCTCATCCTCATCCTCATCCTCATCCTCATCCTCATCCTCATCCTCATCCTCATCCTCATCCTCATCCTCATCCTCATCCTCATCCTCATCCTCATCCTCATCCTCATCCTCATCCTCATCCTCATCTCATCTCATCATCCTCATCCTCATCCTCATCCTCATCCTCATCCTCATCCTCATCCTCATCCTCATCCTCATCCTCATCCTCATCCTCATCCTCATCCTCATCCTCATCCTCATCCTCATCCTCATCCTCATCCTCATCCTCATCCTCATCCTCATCCTCATCCTCATCCTCATCCTCATCCTCATCCTCATCCTCATCCTCATCCTCATCCTCATCCTCATCCTCATCCTCATCCTCATCCTCATCCTCATCCTCATCCTCATCCTCATCCTCATCCTCATCCTCATCCTCATCCTCATCCTCATCCTCATCCTCATCCTCATCCTCATCCTCATCCTCATCCTCATCCTCATCCTCATCCTCATCCTCATCCTCATCCTCATCCTCATCCTCATCCTCATCCTCATCCTCATCCTCATCCTCATCCTCATCCTCATCCTCATCCTCATCCTCATCCTCATCCTCATCCTCATCCTCATCCTCATCCTCATCCTCATCCTCATCCTCATCCTCATCCTCATCCTCATCCTCATCCTCATCCTCATCCTCATCCTCATCCTCATCCTCATCCTCATCCTCATCCTCATCCTCATCCTCATCCTCATCCTCATCCTCATCCTCATCCTCATCCTCATCCTCATCCTCATCCTCATCCTCATCCTCATCCTCATCCTCATCCTCATCCTCATCCTCATCCTCATCCTCATCCTCATCCTCATCCTCATCCTCATCCTCATCCTCATCCTCATCCTCATCCTCATCCTCATCCTCATCCTCATCCTCATCCTCATCCTCATCCTCATCCTCATCCTCATCCTCATCCTCATCCTCATCCTCATCCTCATCCTCATCCTCATCCTCATCCTCATCCTCATCCTCATCCTCATCCTCATCCTCATCCTCATCCTCATCCTCATCCTCATCCTCATCCTCATCCTCATCCTCATCCTCATCCTCATCCTCATCCTCATCCTCATCCTCATCCTCATCCTCATCCTCATCCTCATCCTCATCCTCATCCTCATCCTCATCCTCATCCTCATCCTCATCCTCATCCTCATCCTCATCCTCATCCTCATCCTCATCCTCATCCTCATCCTCACCCTCATCCTCATCCTCATCCTCATCCTCATCCTCATCCTCATCCTCATCCTCATCCTCATCCTCATCCTCATCCTCATCCTCATCCTCATCCTCATCCTCATCCTCATCCTCATCCTCATCCTCATCCTCATCCTCATCCTCATCCTCATCCTCATCCTCATCCTCATCCTCATCCTCATCCTCATCCTCATCCTCATCCTCATCCTCATTCTCATCCTCTTAATACATATGGAACCCATTTTCTGATTATCGAAAACTGCAATACCTATGCCTTACATCTTGGAACCATCTGCGCACACGATTATAGCCCGGTTTTATACAGGAATCTAAAAATGTATGTATCCTTAATTTCCAAATTGACTACAAGAACACTTTCTCACGAATATTTAACTGGGAGCTAAGTAAAGCTTTACAAAACTTTTATTCTTACGCTCTACTAAATCGTGTTAAGATAGAAAAAAAGAAAAGTCTGCATAATTTTCTTCACACTCTTTCCATCCATACCACATTTTAATGCGAACAATCTTTCCGAAAAAAAAGGAAACAAAATAAAACTTCGTGACAAAATGCTTTGTATCGATCCAGACCGTAGCCAATTCGCATGCCTTAAGTATGCCTAAAACGTGACCACAACGTGACTGGCGTTCCACTCACGTACTATGGTTCAAATTGTACACTGTCTGCACACCCTAGCCATTCCCCTTTGGAAAAAAGTCAACGTTTTCTGCTTAAGAGTGCTCTCCATTTTTAAGTTTCTCGCAGCCCCAGTTACAATAAACCCTCAACTCTGCTAGGAAACTGACACGATTTAGCCATTACTTTGGATACCTTGAAAATATGCAAATGTCCTCCGCCCTCGGAGTTAACTTGCTTAAGTATCCTACGCGAAATGAGCAACTTGGCATCGTTTCTTTACCTAATGACCACTGATTACTAAGCTTGAGGCTTCACTTTACTTGTTACTCCGTAGCGATTCCCTCAGACAAAAAGAGTTTTTGTTCTTCTGCGTTCTTTTCGGAACTTAAAAAGGAAACGTGAATGAGACATTCTCAGTAGAGGTACCTTTCCACTGCCACCACGACCGCTGGGTTCATAGGCGCGGTGTTAAGTGACAATGATTGCAGTCCCAAAGCGAACTGAAAGTTAAGTGCAAAAATTAAAATTAACTGTGAACTGGAGATACCTTCGAGATGGCTGAAAATTAGGTCAGGTAGTAGAGGTCTTCTTGGAAATTTTTAGATAAATAAAAAAAAAGTGCAACCGCCCACCCATTCATTTATTGGCCAGAGAGGCGTGGTAATTCGCGTTCAACGGATGTGACTTCTAACACGATATCCAAGCGCCAACCAAAGGAGCAACAAATTAGCATAAAATTCTTGCCGGAACATGTTTATGTGGTCACATGCTACAACATGTATGAAATCACTTTCGTCCGAAGTCCGAGAATCATGTTTTTTTATCTTATGATCCTTAATTATTTATTCTGAAAAGAGAACGGTCGGTAAGGATGTAAAGATTAAAACTCGAATGGGGGAAGTTTGTGTAAACTTTTGTCATATACGAGTATATGAATGTACGTTGTTGTGTTGTTGGAATGTGGGAGCTGTCAGCATGTGTGCTTAGTAGACATACGAGTAAATTGTAAATTTTAGAAGTATTCCAGTGTGCTTTTTTGCGCCTAAAGGGTTTTTTTTTCAATAAGGACATAAATAAATTTTGTATTTAAATAAAACACTGAATAATTGAGATATTGGGTTGAAATTTTTTCCAGGTGTAGTACACATACCAAATTTAACTATGAAATTCGATCTCGTTCATATGACCACCGCGAGCACGTTTATAGCGATCGATTCTTTGGAGCCAATTTTCCACTACTCTTCCACACATATCGGCCGGAACGTTTGCAATTTCGTTTTCGATATTGTTTCTGAGCTATTCTAATGTTATTAGCTTGTTGGCATAAAACAACGACTTAACGCAACTCCATCGCAAAATCCATCGGCGTTAAATCGCATGAGCGAGCTGGCCATTCAACCGGACCATTTCTCGAGATTACACGATTACCGAACTTCCCCTTCAACAGATCAATTGTTTGACCAGCTGTATGGCATGTGGCACCATTTCCATCGACGAAAAAATATATCCGGCATGAAATCCACACCACACGGTCACTTATTGTGAATGCAATGGAGTCTCTTGAAGCACATGTGGGTTTGTTGCTGTCAAATAATACATATTTTGCTTATTGACAAAGCCATTAAGCCAAAAATGAGCTTCATCGATGAAGATGATTTTTCGATGAAATTAAGGTTTTTTTCAAACTTTGGGAGAGCCCAATCGGAAAAGTTTCGGCGCTTCAAATGCTCAAGAGGCTTCAGTTCAGTGCCAATTTTTCTGACTAGATCGATGTCGCTGTATAGCTCTTAAAGTTCGTCGTTGAATCTCCTCCTCCAAACCTCGTCAACACAAATGTGACTGAATATCTAACGAAGAATTTGTTTCTCAAAACGACCAAGGATATATCCATCCGCTTTCGATAGATTACATGCCTCAGCGCCAAGATCTTATATAGGATCTCCTTAGTTTTTCGGAATAGAGCCTTACTTTGCTTCCTCAGCCCAAAGAAACAGCGATTGGCAAAAGCTATCCTTTGCTTATTTTCTGCGATGGTGTTATTATCTGATGTGAGAGCAGATCCAAGGTGTACAAAGTCCCTAACAACCTCGAAGTTATAGCTGTCCATTGTGACATTCTATTCGAATCGTCGATGTTGGATGTCCCTGCTTGTTGACAACATATACTTTGTTTTGTCCTCATTCACCGCTAAACCCATATTGGCTGCTTCTGTTTGAATACTCTCTCTCTCTGTCTACCTACACAATACCCTTATACTATAAGGGTATTCATATCAGCTTTGGCGCGCAAATTATAAAAAAAAACACCGGTGACAGCCCGGCTTGTGAATTTTGCACAATATTTTCAAGTACGTTGTTAAAGAAGTCACATGACACCTTGCCGAAATAATTTTTTGACATCAAAAGTCTCGGTGAGGTTGTTACCGAACTTGATGGCGTAGCGTGCATTCTCCATTATCATCCTGCACAGACGGACGAGTTTGACAGAGAACTAGTCATGGTTCTGTATAGCTTGTCTCTATAAATTCTATCGTAAGCGGCCATAAAATCGATAAAGAGATGGTGAGTATCAATGTGGACTTCTTGAGTTTTCTACAGGATCAGACGTGAGGAAATTTGGTCGATTGTGGCCTAAAACCGCACTGATAGCATATATGATCGTGTACGCGATGCTGAGGAGATTTGGTTGGCGCAGTTGAGGATGTCTCTTTTTTTGTTGAATGGTCCATTCTGTATGACAGCGGGATGTTGGTCTTCGTCGCCCTTCTGCAGTCAGCAGAAGTTGTTCTTCCATATTCTCAGCATCGAGTGTGACTCTACTATGAGGTTTCCTTCTTCATCTCTACAAATATCTGTACGGGCTTTGTTCCCTTAATATGTAACATCTTTTGGTAAAACTTCCGTACATTGTTCCTGGAGTAGAATTTCTCAATATCTTCGATCCTTCTTTTGAAGAAGTCTGCTTGGAAGGTTCGGATATCCATAATACATTTCTTGTATCGATCGCAATGTGAACTAGTCGGTTTACCATTTCATGATCATCTCAACATTCACAGTGAGCCATGACGGTTCCCTGTGAATATTGAGGTGAGGAAACCGCATGCTTGCTATAAATAGTGACGTTTAATCCCGCTGCAAAGTGGTGTCGTGTAGGCTATGTTTACCATTACCATTTGAAAATTACTGATCACTGTATGACGGGACTCTTAGTACCTAACTTAGAAACCAGAGGTTGTGGATCTTCTAATTCCTTTCAAAGCAGAGTGAAAGTTGACTTTAGTAGTCTAAAAAATAATTTACGCTATGAGTCTTGGGAAGATGTTTATGCTTCTAGCGATTCGTCTACCGCTTATACAATCTTCATTCATTCTCTTAAGAAACATATCTTATCCTGTTCCTCATTTCTCCCTTCCAAAAAATTAGTTAAAAGACTTAAACCTTGGATATCTAGATTACTATTAAACAAAGTTATATTTAAAAACAAACTCAGAATAAAGTGCAATAAGTATCCTGATAACCAGGGTCTAAAAAGAAGGTATAAGAAATTGTGTTTAGAATTAAAAAAAGAGATTCCTATTTGCCGCGATAACTATTACCGTGCTCAATTCATCTCACACACAGGGAAATTTGAAAAATGAATGGCGAGTAGTAAATAGCTTACTGAATAAATCCACGGCTTCTAAAAAACCTACTGTTTTACGTGTTGATAACTCTGTAGTATATGACAAACTCGCTATTGCTGATATTTTTAATTGTTATTTTGCTAATGTTGGCTGCAGTCTACAACCGAGTCCTGTCCAATCGATTTGTTGTACTTGTCCTTCCATTTGTGGACGTGCTGAACCGTTAAATAGTAGTAGTTTTGTTTTTCAGCCTATAACTTCTCTTGAAATCTTGAAAGTTATTGGTACTTTACCTAATTCGACTTCATGCGGAACTGATGGTATTTCAAATTGTGTACTTAAAAAAATTGCATGTTTCATAGTGGATGTCTTGGCAGTTGTTTTTAATCGTTGCGTGTTTGAAGGTGTCTTTCCTGAAGGTCTTAAATGTGCAGATGTCATTCCCTTACTCAAAAAAGGTTCCACTTCAGTAATCAGTAACTACAGGCCTATCTCACTTCTTTCTGTTTTTAGTAAAATTTTTGAAAAACTAATGAAGAATAGAATAGTGAGTTTTTTAGAGAAAACTAAGTTTTTCAATCCAGTTCAATTTGGTTTTCAAAGAGGCAAATCAACGGAAGATGCGCTCTTACAGTTTTGCTCCCAAATAATGTCACACCTTGATGGGAAAAAATTTACGGCTGGTTTATTTATTGACATTACCAAAGCATTCGACATGGTCAACCATAATTTCTTATTGAGGAAACTGGAAAAAGCTGGATTTCGTGGTTTCATGCTCCACTGGTTTAGGTCGTATCTTGAAAACAGGTCGCAAAGAGTGAAGATAGATAATATAAGGAGCGATATAATGTTCTTTAACCTCGGTGTTCCTCAAGGTTCCGTTTTAGGTCAAATTCTGTTTTTGGTCTATATCAATTCACTCTTTGCTCTTAGTTTTAAGGGTTCACCAACAGCTTTTGCTGATGACATTGGTTTCACTTATGGCTTAAACAGTCCTTTAGACCTAGTTTCTGATGTTAATTGGGATCTAAGTTTATTGAGACACTGGTTTGCTGAACATAATTTAGTAATTTAGTAATAAGCTCAAAAACTAAGATAATGTTCTTCGGCTTATCTTCTGCATACAACTTGGAAGCAAATGTGTACTTCCACGCACCTGAATGTCTTAAATATAAACTGTCTAATTGCTATTGTTCGTCTGGTTTTTCCTCTCCCTCTTTTTGTCATAATCTAACCTGTAGTGATAAGTGATTCCAAGTAGAGAGTGTTGACGAATTTAAATATTTGGGGCTTACCCTCGATTCTAGGATGAGTTTTGCGAATCACGCTGATACTTTGAAAAAGTATTTCCGATACACCCTTCGACATTTTTATTATCTGCGTAACTTATGCTCAACCAAGCTTTTAAGGATAATTTACTATGGAATTTTCCATTCCAAGTTGCAATATGGAATTGGGTGTGTATCGAAATAAAATACAACCACTGTTAATTTTGCAGAAATATGTCCTAAGAAAAATTTGTCGAAAATCTGGTAGACATTCTAGCTTTCCTTTGTTCTGTGCCCTGAAAATTCTTCCTGTTCGTCATTTGTATTGTTTTAAGGTATTAAAAATTTTCTTTATGAAGTCTGGCAATCTTAATTTTCGTTTATTTTCTTGTTATAATCTTCGTGGAAACCTTTCAAAGTTTTTATCTGTACCCTATTTCCGAACCACTGCATATCGACATTTTTTTTCAATTTTGTCTTATCGGTTATTTAATGAACTCCCTAAGCCAATCAGGACAATAACAATACCTGGAATGTTTTTAAAAAGCGTAAAATTGTGGCTCTTCAGCTTTGATTATGTTGCGTTAGAATCTCGTATTTCTGATGTTTTGGTCTAATCTTCGTCTTTCATTATTTCCATTCTCATTTTGCATTTTTTACAATTACTATAATTTTTATTTTTTTTTTCTTTTTGTTCGAATTAAATTACTTTATTTATTTATTATGTTTCTTGAAATGTTTAAAGTTTATTTTTTATTTTCTTTTACTTTGAATTTTTAAAGGGTCACCCCACCCACAAATGTTGTTTGTATTACTTTAACTAATTGAAGTGGCATTCAACTCTATTTTTTACTTGTATATAAATACAGAATGTCACCAACCTTTCTTATATTTTGTTGCTACTTGAACTGTTTTACATTGATTAAATTAATTGCTTGTTTAATGAATTTACATATAAGAAATAAATACATCATACATACATACATACATACATACCAATTGTCATACCGAAGATGTCCTCCTTTCCTATTTTGGTGGTTAAATAGCCCAACACTATTTTAATATCATAGGAGTATTTAGGACATTGCCCATAGGTTTCGTCGAGGAGCTCGTAGAAACATTCTTTGGTGGCGTTTTCCTTGTTCTCTGTGGGGGCATGTATGCATATTAGGCTTATGTTGGCGAATTTAAGTTTTATGCGAATTGTCATAAGACGCTCGCTTACTTCTCGGAAGCGCAAGATTTTTTGCCTAAGTCTGCCGTTTATAAGAAATCCGCATCCAAATATGCAATCACCGTTTTTCATTCTCTTTTAGCCCGGCGCATCCCATCACTCCTCCTGGTTGTACTTCTTCTCTAGCAGTTTAGGACTCTGCTAATTATTCGGCTGCATGCGGTCTGTTAATGATTCGAACATTCCACGTGCAGATCCGAAGGTCGTTGTTATTTCGCTTGCTGGGGTCGTCAACAGTAGATCCACCAGTATTCGAGGGTTGTTGTTGCTTCGTAACTAATAATATTGTCTACAGTAGGGAAGTTACCCGTCGCATAACCTCCAACCTGGACAGCCAGTTTCTTTGTTTCCAATAGCCAACTACGGGGATGTGAGCTCTGCCGTTTATCCGTTAAGAACTCCTCCACTACCATCTCGTCTTAGCAAGACCCTAATGCAGTTTTCAAGACCCTTATAGGACTGATCTCCAAATATGTCGAAGTATCCCATATAAGGTGCTCACTAAGTTGTTCAACCTGGTTGGAACTATAGACGCCACGGTTGATCCCATCTCAATAATTTTCCACTGCCGTTTGGGTTCAAGCGGAAACACCCTTCCCCCCTTTTTCATTTGCTGCCGCCAATACATCCTTTTTTTTATATATATATAATCTGCGCGCGCCGAAGGGGATATGAATACCCTTAAACTATTTCCGGCACGGGCGTCGGGGAAAAGGAAGAGGAACAGAGGAAGAGCCTATGCACGTTGGCTTTGAATGTTTGAAGGTTGTAGTGATGGGGAAATACAGAGCCTGGTAGATCATTCCACATTCGTGTTGTTCGGCTTATAAATGAATCCCTATATTTGACAGTACGACCGAAGTTTGGCTTTAAGGTAAACTGATGTGCATTCGAAGCATGTCGCTTATTGGGACTGAAATTTTGAAGGGGAGGAATGCAACTGGCTATTTCACTGGAGCATTTTTTTATTAAAAAAACGATAAAACAGGGAGAGACAGGAGACATTTCTCCGATGTTCTATTGAATGAATGGAATTCACAATGTCTCTATCAAATGTAAGTTTTAACGCCCGATTCTGTACCCTATCAAGAATGTGGAGAACGGTCTTGGGTGCACCGGACCAGATATGGGCGTTATATTCCAGCTTAGGGCGGATGAATGCCTTATAAATTGAGGCCAGATCAGACGGGGTAAAATATTTTTTACACCGTTTAAGGAATCCTAGACATTTTGCAGCATTTTTGGCGACCTCGAATATGTGATCATTCCATCGAAGATGGTTATTAATACACATACCGAGAATGGCAAGTCTTTCGGTTTCAATGATGCAAGTACCATCCATGGATAATGGATGAGGGTTTTGTTTTCGCTTGAGAGACAGAAGGCAGCATTGCGTTTTGGAAGCATTGAATTCCACTCTGTTGGTTGAACCCCATTTAATTATGCTGTCCAGGTCGGAATTTAATGTGTTTAACATACGCTGCTGTTCCGCTTCTACGGCCGAAGAGCAAGGACGTGAGTTAGGGAACGAATATGAAAAACTGAGGGTACTGTCATCAGCGAAGGAATGGATTGGATTAGAAGTTGCAGACAAGAGATCATTTATAAAAATAAGAAAGAGAGTCGGAGACAAAACAAAGCCTTGGGGAGCACCAGCATTTATTTGGTGAATTGCAGACTTGAAGCCGTCCAAAACAACTTGTATTGAACGCCCCGAAAGGTAATTTCTAATCCATTGAAGAAGGGACTCATCGGCGCCATATGCACGCATTTTCGACAAAAGAGCCTGATGCCAAACTCTGTCAAATGCCTTTGAAATATCAAGCGCAACCATCTTGGTTTCGCCGAAGTGATGGAGAGATTGGTTCCACTTCTGGGTAAGATCTGCCATGAAATCACCAGTGGGCCTGTTGCTACGAAAACCATACTGCCGGTCATTAAGGAGTTTTCGAGAATCGAGATATTTCATTAGCTGACGATTTATCAGCGTTTCCATGACCTTGGAAAGTAGGGACGTAAGTGTAATGGGTCGGTAATTGGACGGGGAAGAAGATTCGCCTTTTTTAATTTTACACGTCGAATATGAGCATTGCAGTCTTTTCTGGCTTGTTTAAACTTCTTTCGGTTTTCCTCAGATTTCTTGGCTTTATAAGACCGAAAACTTACCTCTTTTAACCTGATAGCCTGTTTACATCTCTGGTCAAACCACGAGTTTGCCTTAGGTTTAATGCTTTTTATTCTGTTAGGAATAAAGTCATACATACCTAAGAGGATAGTGTTAGTGATCATATCCACGTCGCTATCGAGGAAGCATAGCGACCAGTTAAAACTCCTAAAGAAACTATTGAGGCCGCTCCAGTTTTTCTTTCTCGTATTGCCATACTTTTCTTTTAGGAGTTTTTTCTTTAACTGAGTGGTCGGAGTACGAGAATTTAGCTGATACGATATTATGGTCAGACCGGCCTAGAGGCGCTAAATCATCAATCGTGTATTTATCAGGATGCGGAGTAAGAAACAAGTCCAAAGTGTTGGCGGAATGATTTTCAATGTCCAGTATACATGTAGGCTCTTTTACAAGCTGAGTCAAATTGTTTACCTCAGCGAAAAGTTCAACATACCTTCCTTCAGGTGTTGTCTGGCCAGAATGTTGAAGCCAATCCGAATTGTGTATACTAAAATTGCCCTCAATGACGATTTCAGTGTGAGGATACAAGGAGACAATTCGAGTTGCTGCCCGCACTAGGGCTTCTGTAAATAAAGCAGTAGTGAATTATTTGCTTACGGACGGTGAATTTTAGCCATTTGAAATTAAATTCGGGGTTGGAAAAGTGGCCATACTGTGGTGTAACTTGGTAAGCAATATCACTACGGACATAAATGGCAAGGCCACGGTGAGGAAAGAATAATGGCACTAAGTTATATCCAGGCAGTTTCAAATCGGAAGATTCTTCCACTACCTGTGTTTCGTTTGGGCGTACACATCGAAGAAATTCATTCGAAGCCCACGAATATTGGTAAAATCAACCCTAAATTCCCTCATCCTACAGGGATTTAACCCCATCTTTCGGCAAAGTACTCGGCACCCGGGGTTCACCGCGTGGAGGTGAGAGTAGGAGTTGGTAGACAGTGGATATTTGAAGCTAGTTTTTTTTTTATAATTTGCACGTGTGAAAGGGGTTTTGAATACCCCTATACTAATTTTAGGACACGGGCGTTTTTGTGGAAAGGGGGAAGAGACAGAGAGAAAGACAGATTGTTGTAGTTGGTTTGAAAATCAGCTGGTATTAAGTTTTAGTGAACTCCAAGGGTGGCTGTTTAGATAACTGGGGAGTATTTTTTTTGTTTCGCTGTTATTGTCGTTGCTTATGATTCATAGTATTTTTTCCGTCCTTCTGATATCATCACGATCAATTTGCATTTTAGTCATATGACCACCCTACTGCCAGTGTTATGCCTTCGCAGTAGAGTTGACATAAGCTTTCGCAATTGATCGACTTTTTTTATTTTATTTCATGCGAAATAAATAGATGATTATTGACATCAGGATTCGAACCGTGAACCTGCAGCGTGACAAGCGATGATATTACCACTACACCACGGCCAAATAAAAGGTACTGAATTATGTTCATGCTACATGTAAAAAAAATAATGAAAGGAAAACGTGTAAAATTGTGTATCTAGATTAGTTTAAAAAAAGTGGCATAACTTCCCCTTTCTACCGTACGTGCAACCTAGTTGTGCACATTTTTATTCTTATTTTACATGGAACAAGTCCTAAATTCGAAAACCAAATTTAGTTATTCAATTCACCTAAATACTGAACTTAAGGAAGTATTTTAATAGATTATGGGTTATTAACCATCTTCTGCAATGTAGGTACATACATACCAACATTCTCTAGAAGAGACAAAAAGCTATCTATTATTATATTACCACCATCGAGATCTTTAAGAGCAAATTTACCCTCATTTCTTTCTTGGAAATGAATTAAAATTTTATATTTAAGTCCCAGAAAATAATTGGTCAATTAAAAGGCTGCGATAGCTACGAGTATTTCCAGTTTACTATCGGTTTTAAGAATTAATAAAAAGTAATCCCATTTGACGGTTGAAGCTTTTGTCCCTTAAGTCCTCTACATAAATATCTTTACATTCAGAACGTAAAAAAACGACGAACAATCCTTATAATCCGACATTAATACGAAACACAAATATTATTCCCAGTGTACTCAGTAATCTCTTTTGCTGTTGAAATAAAGATAAACCGATTACCATACCAACAAACCAATCCTGGCGAGCAACACTACGCCGACATGAGGTAAGGGCGAAGTGAACCGCCATCGATTTACTGCTAAATCGAAGCATAAACATGTATAACAATGAATGTCCTACCACTAAAGCCATAATTATATCGATGAGAACTCCAGAGAAATCGCACCTTACTGAAAAAATAATGATTTTTGTGTGGAATTAATGGTCCTTCTTTTTATTGATGGAATCGTATTAATAAAATATAAGGGATTTAAACACAAGAAATTATAATAATAAAAATCTCACTTCGATCTGCGATTACCAGACAGTACTGCCAGGATTTAATGGTGAACATCCACGACCGACGTATGTTCGTATCAGAATGAGAAAATACGTAACTATAATCAACGCTACCATTTTGCTACAATCGCAGCATTATTATTATTATTTATTATTATTTATCCTTCATTAGCATAAATTAAGCGGACAAAATTCAAGAATGAAAGAATAAAAACAAAAATTTTATCTAAAAATTAGCAGAAAACATACGGGAAAGTTACAATCCATCTAGAATGGATCGTATGATACGTTATTCCCCATCTTTTAACTCACCCCTAATAAAGTGAGCGAGGTGCGAGGGTATTTTCGCGAGATTTAAATTATTTCATTACAACTTGTTCTTAGGAGAAAGCGGGCGTGGCTCCCAAAATTTGTAATCAAAGTTTGAGATATTCACAATAAGACTTAACCAGCACCATCACACAAATCAGTTGGTCCAGATGGTATCACCTCCATAGTTTTGAAGAAGTGTTCTCCTACGCTGGCCAAACCTCTGCGTAAGCTTTTCTGTCTGTCCTACTTTTCAGGGCTCTTCCCGAGCAGATGGAAAAAAGCATTTGTCCAGCCCGTCCCTAAAAAAGGCGAATCTTTCTCCCCGTCCAATTACCGACCCATTGCACTTACATCCCTTCTTTCCAAGGTCATGGAAACCTTGATAAATCGTCAGCTTAGATTCACGAAAACTCCTTAATGACCGGCAATATGGTTTTCGTAGCAACAGGTCCACTGGTGATTTGATGGCATAACTCACCGAGAAGTGGAACCAATCTCTCCATCACTTCGGCGAAACCAAGATGGTTGCGCTTGACATTTCAAAGGCATTTGACAGAGTTAGGCATCAGGCTCTTTTGTCGAAAATGCGTGCATATGGCGCCGATGAGTCTCTTCTTCAATGGATTAGAAATTACCTTTCGGGGCGTTCAATACAAGTTGTTTTGGACGGCTTCAAGTCTGCAATTCACCAAATAAATGCTGGTGTTCCCCAAGGCTTTGTTTTGTCTCCGACTCTCTTTCTTATTTTTATAAATGATCTCTTGTCTGCAACTTCTAATCCAATCCATTCCTTCGCTGATGACAGTACCCTCAGTTTTTCATATTCGTTCCCTAACTCACGTCCTTGCTCTTCGGCCGTAGAAGGGGAACAGCAGCGTATGTTAAACACATTAAATTCCGACCTGGACAGCATAATTAAATGGGGTTCAACCAACAGAGTGGAATTCAATGCTTCCAAAACACAATGCTGTCTTCTATCTCTCAAGCGAAATCAAAACCCTCAACCATTATCTATGGATGGTACTTGCATCATTGAAACCGAAAGACTTGTCATTCTCGGCATTTGTATGAATAACCATCTTCGATGGAATGATCAAATATTCGAGGTCGCCAAAAATGCTGCAAAATGTCTAGGATTCCTTAAACGGTGTAAAAAATATTTTACCCCGTCTGATCTGGCCTCAATTTATAAGGTATTCATCCGCCCTAAGCTAGAATATAACGCCCATATCTGGTCTGGTACACCCAAGACGCTTCTGCACATTCTTGATAGGGTACAGAATCGCGCGTTAAAACTTATATTTGATAGAGACATTGTGAATTCCATACATTCACTTGAACATCGGAGAAATGTCTCATGTCTCTCCCTATTTTATTGTATTTTCTATAAAAAATGCTCCAGCGAAATGGCCAGTTGCGTTTCTCCCCTTCAAAATTTCACCCGCAATACGCGTCATGCTTCGAATGCACATCAGTTCACCCTTAAGCCCAATTTCGGTCGTACTGTCAAATATAGGGATTCGTTTATAAGCCGAACGTGGAATAATCCACCAGGCTCTGTATTTCCCCATCGCTACAACCTTCAAACATTCAAAGCCAACGTGCACAGGCTCCTCCTCTGTTCCTCTTCCCTCTTTTCCTAACGCCCGTGCCCTGAAACAGTTTAAGGGTATTCATATCCCCTTCGGCGCTCGCAGATTATGTAAAAAAATATATGTATATATATAGGCGCCTGTGAGATATATAAGAATTTCCTTTAATTTTCAAAAAGTGAATATAATTTTTGTTTGTTTTATGTTTAATTATTTTTTATATTTTACTGTTTTCTTTTTATAGCTTTTTATTAATTTTAATTCATTTATACTAACATGCTAGACAAAAACGCTTAAAACTAGCTTAAAAAACTACTGATTTAAAAAAAAAAAGTTGCCAGAACTACTTATTTTTGTTATCTTCTATATAAAACTTAAATGTTACCTTAAAAATAAATCTAAAATTAACTTAACTACAGGCATAATTAAATATACACTTTTTTTGTTAATCCAAGTGCTGTGCCTTAAAATACTACACTTAGACTCCCTAACCCTAGACACCTAAAAACTATGTAAGCCGGTCAAGGCAAAAATATGGAGGCCAATTTTGCCGTACTAGACACCTACCCCGGATTAAAAGGGATCGACGAGGGAGTTCCCTCTAGTAACCACCAGAATTGCTGGTGCTGCTTGCTTACGTCTTTAAAATCGCGCCCTGATACCGATCCACTGAATCGGAGACGCTCCTCATTTGTTGAGCCGCCTATCCATAGTTGTGGTAACTTTTGGGGGAACAAAGCCGTTAAGGCGCACCCTCTCATGGTACCTATGGTTGGGGTAATAAGCCCCGAAGATCAGGTTATTCATTTAATGTCCCTTCGAGTCACCTTGACCAGGAAATTGCCCACTCTTATCAGATTCGCCCTGTTGTATAGGAGCTCATTAGAATAAAATTTTTTGTACTTAGACTCTGGTGTTCTGTACAAAAGAAGGCAACCCCCAGGGCAGGCTCTCTCAAACACCCGAATCCTTTCCATCCTACTTGCCCCTATGTTGAACCACATGGGGCATTCATATGCGAGCATGGGCCGAATGAGGGCCATGTAGCAGATTACTTTGTTTTTTGCCAGTTTTTGCTTCGCCTGTACCTTCCCAATATTTTCTAACGCAGCTTCTCTCCTCTGTTTCATCTCGTTTGCCTCGATCAGTCTAGTTTCGCCCAACTCCAGCAACAACTTGTTTCCCAGGATGTCCCGCGGAGTATAAGTAAATAACAACTCATGTGGACTTGCCCTTGTGGTTGAGTTCTTCGCCTTATTAAGTCCCCATTGTACGGTTCTTAGATAGTCAGCCCAAGCCCTTTCAGCTGAGTGAGCACATTTTAAAGCCGCTAGGATTGTTCGGTTGCATCGTTCAACCTGGCCATTCGCTCTTGGTGTCCTCACTGCCGTCTTGATATGTTGTATATTATTCTTGTCACAGTACTGCTGGAAAGCAGTCACAATTTGTCTGGGCATACCAAAATATTCAGATATCTCCTGCAGCACAGTGGGTACTCCCTTAGTATTTGTTCCTTTCGTAGACAGCAGTACAACATACTCTGTGAAGTTGTCGATAATTGCTAGCACATACCTGGTCCCTCCTTTCCCTCGAGTGAAAGGTCCTAGGTGATCCATGTGCACTACAAAGTTTCCCTTCCGGCATGCCTCCCCTTCTCTTTGCGTACTCGTAAGCGCAGTCTACGCACGCCTTTATATACTCTCGGGTAAACCCACGCATTCTTGGAAACCAGAATTTTGTTCGGATTCTGTCTAATGTCTTCTCGTCAGCCAGATGACCCACGTCGTCGTGACAGAGTTTCAAAATTGTCCATCTTATAGCGTGTCCACCATTTCTCATCATCATTTACCAATCGAAAGAGTCGCATTCCCTTCAGTTTTAAGTCCCTTTGTAACTGCCGTTTCAGACTCGATGGTTCCGCTGATTTAAGTTGCTGTATAATGGTTCGTAACTTGCTGTCCTGCCACTGCATTGTCGCCAGCCAAACATCGTTAGTTATATGGAGATTAAGGACATATAGAGACGCTTCCTCCATAATCTCCTCACTTTCGACCGGCTATCGACTCAATGCGTCGACATAAGCCGCCTTCTTCCCAGGTTGATACACAGTTTCGAAGGAAAATTCCTGCAGTTTCAGCCACCATCTTCCAACCCTCGGAATAATCTTTGGCTTTTTCTTTGTAGCCACAATTGCTTCGCAGTCAGTGACTACCTTAAACTCTCTGCCCAAAAGATGGATCCGAAATCGGTCGAGACTGTCCACGATGGAAAACACTTCCAGTTCATAAGAATGGTACTTCTTATTTTCCTCTGAAAGCTTTCGGCTTTAAAATAGTATTGGACGCAGCGCAGAATCTTCCTTGCCTCTTTGGAATAGGATTCCCGCCAACCCTACGGATGAAGCATTCGTATGTACCTCGTTTTTACATCCAGGATCGAACAGCACCAGTACCGACGGATTGCTCAAGACTTCCTTCAACCTCCGAAATGCACCCTCCTGGGTGACGGTGCACCTGAATTCTTGATCCGCTTTCGTTAGATCCGTCAGGGGTATTGCCACCTGTGATAATCCTTGACGAACTTCCTAAAGAAACGTATAAGGCCCAGGAACTGTCGTACCTCGTGAACATTTTTGGGTGGTGGGAATTCCATAATCGCAACTGTTTTCCGACGACTGGGAGTTACGCCAGCCTCATCCACCTGGTAACCAAGAAACTCTATGTTCGTTTAAAAAAAAAAAAAAAAAAACATTTCCTCACATTAAGAGTTAGTCCGAACTCCTTTAGGGTTTTCAGAAACTTTCTGAGTTTATCAAGCCCCTCCTTCACTGTCTTGCTGGCTATCACAGTATCGCCCAGATACAGCGCAGCATCACCCCTTTGCAGCCTTTCTTTTACCTGGTTCATGCAGACCTGGAAGTGAGCCGGAGCGTTGACGAGTCCAAACGGCATCCGATTAAATTCGAACGATCCTTCGTCCGTGGAAAAAGAGGTGTACTTCTTATTTTTCTCCTCCATCCGAATTTGGTGGTAACCCGACGCCAAATCCAAAACAGTGAAAAATGCGTTTCCACTAAGAGATGTAAGGGTTTCCTCGATTACTGGCATAGAGTACTTAACGCTTAACGGTGACCTTGTTGAATGGTCGGTAGTCGATACAGAGCCTATCCGTCCCATCTTTTTTTTTCGTGAGCACATTGGGTGAGCAAACGGCTTTGAATCGATCCAGCAGCCAAGGTAATCGATGTGAATAACACCACCCGCATCCCAAAAAACGGTCGCCATGACCTTGTTTGCTGACAAACCCGCCTTGGCCTTCTTCGGCTTTGATTCACCAGGAGAAGTCCATTGTTTTGACTTGTTCCTTGGTTTCTGGTGTGTTGTGGTGAATCCAGGTTTCATCCACGGTTACGAAACGGCGCAAAAACTCAGCCACATTTTTCTGGAACATCGCCAAACACACCTTTGAAGTTGTCAAACGAATGCGTTTGTTGTCCATTGTGAGCAAACGCGGCACCCATCCAAATATTTATGTAAAATCGAAATCACTGAGCCATGTGATAAGCCTGTGGCCTCTTCAAGCTCGCGCACTTTCACTCGTCGATCGTCCATTATCAAACCATGGATTTTGTCGACCATTTCTGATGTGGTGACCTCAATTAGGCGACCAGAACGTTCGGCGTCACTTGTGAACGTCCGCACCGAAATTGAGTAAACCAGTGGTGAATGGTTCCCATCGATGGTGAAGAGTCTCCATAATATTTGTCAAGCTTTTGTTTGGTTTGCGTGATAGTTTTTTCTCGCAAAAAATAGTGTTTAATGAGCACTCGAAATTCACTTTTTCCCATTTTAACGAAAATGCAAGTAGGCGTCTATATAAAATGGCTGCCACAACAAAACTATTTGACAGTTCTGTCTGAAAATTTGGGTGCGTTCTTTTGAAAGATGATTCTTGACAAAAAAAAAAAAAAAAAAAAAAATTAAGCTGACGACACAATTTGTGATAATTTTCAGGGACTTATTGACCCACCCTCGTAATACTCAACTAGAATCAGGCGATTGCTATCCCGTTTGCGATTTGAGTTTTAAGATTGCGGAACTATGACCCGAAATGTTGTGGACCATTGTGGATTTTTGGCCTGTGGACTTATAACCCTGCGCCGTCTTAGCCGTTGTCGACTTCTCATGAACCTATGGGTGCAAATCAAGTTTTGAAGAATCGTAACGTATTTGCTACACTTTTTTCAAGAATTAACTCGTGTGTTAAAATGATACTACATTTTTTTCAAAACTTATCTAAGTATTTCTTTACAATTTTATAACATAGAAGATGGCTGCCGATTTTTGTTCAGATTTTCAAAGATTATAGGTAAGGTACGCAATCTTCGACTTTACCCCGAAGTTAAGGGTGAAAATCTTTAAAGAAAATAAATTGTAATAATAAAGATCCTGCGAGCGAGTAACGATGTGAAAGACTGAAAGAATAAATGGTGGCTGCTAGATATCATCAGCAGAACAGAAACAGAATAAAACAGAAATAGGCAGCCAGCGGGAATAATATTTACGTGAAGTGTGAATCTCATTTTATATGCGGGTGCATCTGGATATTATTTTCAACTCTCACTGTGTCTATAGAATTCTCCCACAGTTGTCTGTGAAAGAATGAAAAATATGTATATGGTCAAGTCGTATCATTCCATGGTTAACAGTGTGATGAGGGTGAACTCCGCACGAGTTTGCAAGCGCAATGAAATTGATTTTGTTTTAACAATTTTTATTTTTATCAGATTCTTTTTTTTTCTTTTTGTTATCTTCAACTGTTCAGCAGTACCGTGTCACAATGACAGCACGCTTGACAGGGCTAAAAAATGAGTTTATTTTTTCATTATTCCTTGTTTCGGATCCCTTAAATGAACATGCAAATTGATTTATTTCCGAACTCTGTGATTTTCATTTTCACACAGACAGCACTCCACACTGAAGCAGAGGCAAATGTATTCTGTTAATCTTTCATTACTTCTTTATTTATTTATTTTTTTTCGAGATGGGTGTTCTTAATGTTAATGAAATATGGGCTGATGTCTGTAAAGTAAGGTGACCATTTATTTGTTTCCATTTCCGGGGAGGTTTCCTAAGCAAATCACATTTATTAACGGACTTGGGCATATCTAATTATGCACCTACATGCATAAACTATCTGAATGGTCCGGCTTTGCCCAGGTCTTAATTGAACTATGCACATATGTATGTGTTACTATCGCTTATCGTATGTCCCGTACAATTAACACTGACCCGTCGAAATTGATTATAAAGGCTTTGCATGTCTAGTAAAAGTGAACACAATGTACCTAGTTCTACCATAAGTTTTGTTACAAGTGCAAAGCGTTATAAAAATTAAGCAACAAAGCATTTCGGATTAGTATTCATAAAATTTATTTGCTTAAATAGTAAGCATTTAAAATAAAAGGAGTTTTATTGTTACCACTGGACTACAGCGGCACGCACAGTTTCCAGAGGCATGGACAATGCTGCTGTGGTTAAAGTACTTTTGAGGCTCTCAAAATTTCGGTGGGGTCTCCTGCAGGCTATACTCTACAACACTGATAACAAACAATAATCCAAAGGATTCAAATCTGGCCATTACATGAATGCAATAAAAGCAGGAATATTGATTCTAAGCTACTGCTGAGTTATTTTGGCTGTAGAGACGAGGAGGAGGGGGAAACTATTACTCACCTTTTGTGCACTTGTCCTACCTTATTAATGTTGAGAAGGAAATCCTAGGGGAATTACTGCCGTCCTAAGAAGAAAGTTGCATCTCCATTTTGGTAATTTCGAGAAATATGCGTTTCTCTTTTTGTGCTTTTCCAATTTTGTAAGGGATGCGACTATCAAGTTTTACGTTATTTCCCATTTTGACTTAGCAAATAGATAGAGAACCGCTTGGTGTTTAATGCCTTTAATACGATTTTCATCTTTTGGCCTTTATGACTTTTTATCTTAGTAGGGTAGGATACTTCTATGAAGACCCTAACGACCTGGCCAGGTTTGACATTTACAAAATAGACAATTTTATTAGGGTTAACACTGCAGCGGTTATCCATTTATATCTTCCTTTAGGAAGATACTAGTCATATATGGTTCCTGGTGCAGGTAATACGGCTCTTCTTGTGGAATCACAGTGGACCTACCCATTTAGCGATCTAGGAGTCGCTAAATAAGCTTAAATAATAATGCAAAAATTCAATAGTTATTTTCCATTACCATTATATTTCAACAGCGTCTCAAACATAAAATTTTATAAATCATCAAGTCCTTTACTTTTACTTCTACCGGTCTATGTTTCTTCAAAATGACTCCACTGAGTTTTGCTTTTGAATTTATGCTATTATAGCAATGCTTCCATGCGAACGTAATTTCATTGTGATAGCTCTGCATTATATCACTGCGTTTATGTATTAGGAACTCCATAGTTGAAAATGAATATAGTTTGGCAGAGCTCCAAAATATAAAAGGACCTTTCAATGCAGTAGCATGCACATATGTGTACCACAAGCGCCTTATGGACCATGCTCACCTCTAACCAATTAACTAATGAAAGCATAAAATACAACCTCTCGATTGAAAAAAGCTAGAGCCTCCGAATTGACATTTAGTAATTATAACAGCAAGGGATGATGGCATACTGGTTTTTGTATAACGAGCCGTCGGAATTGGAATTGCGTCCAATAACTACAGTCGCAGTTGCATGTCAATTAGACGGATGTAATGTGAGTCTTCCGTGTGGGGTTTGTTAGTTCCACCAGAGGGCGCCTCCCTGGGTAGTGGATAAGGGAAGGCCCGTAAGATATGACAGGTACTGTGGAAATCAAATACCCGGAGCGAACCAAAAACTAGTATCCTTAGGTCGCGTTTGTCAACCTGAATCTGAATCGAAGTGAAGTGGAGCCATTGCGAATAAAAGAGAAGTTGCATATTGCAACGTAGAACATTCGCACACTCAATGAATGCGGACAATTAGAACAACTTAGAAGTCTTGATATTGTAATGAAAATTACTTTCTGGATATATCGAGATGCAGAAGAAAACTCAGTCTCACTTAGTTTTTTAATTGACTTCTCTTTATTAACACCTTTTTGGTACAATTGGTTCCTCGTGTAGTAAATTCTCCTCGTTTTCTCTCTACCGCCAAAAACTGCTGTCAGTTCCTTGACAGCTCTGTCATTCGCTGTCAGAGACAAATGTGTCCGCGTTCCCAAGTGCAATATTTGTTACACTCTCCCCTTCTTGAACCGCATCCCCTCTAGGATGCTTCTCATATGACTCCCACACTCGATGATCGGTACCTCGGTAATCTGCTATTCGATCGATGTGAACAATCCTTGGCTTAGATCTCGGCGTCTTCTGGATCTTGATGATTACATCGGTGATTAGCTCCATAACGCGATAGGGACCGTCCCAGTCAGACTGAAGCTTTGAAGAGACGCGTGCCTTTCTTCGTGGGTTATGTAACCAGACGAAATTTCCAACTTTAAATCGGGGTACGTTAGATGTTAGATCGTACCTGTTTTTCATTCTGGTGGCAGCTCGATGCATTGCTTCTCTAGCTCGTCCATGAACTTCTTCCAATTGTTCCTGCAGCTGCTTAGCATATCCACTTAACGAAACCACATCGGGCGGAACTCCGAACAGCAGATCCGGTGGTAACCTCATCTCTCTACCAAAAAGCATAGCAAAAGGTGATTGCCTAATAGACTCCTGCTGAGCGGCACGATATGCCATAGCGAACAAAGGCAGACAGTCATCCAAATCGTCTTGCTTTTCATTGACGAATTTGGAAAGGTAGTGTAACACGGTCTTATTCATTCGTTCCACAAGGCCATCGGATTGCGGATGCAATGCTGTAGTCCTCGTTTTGTGGATACCCAAAATCTCCATTACGTTCCGGAAAACTTCGGCCTCAAAGTTTCTGCCCTGGTCCGAATGTAACTCGAGCGGAATCCCAAAACGACAAAACACTTCCTTTACCAATTCCCTGGCGACAGTATCAGCAGTCTGATCCGGAATGGGAAAAATCTCCACCCATTTAGTGAAATAATCCATAAACACTAAGACATATTTATTGCCCCGTTTCGTTAATGGTAACGGTCCCAAAATGTCCACTGCAACGCGTTGAAAGGGCTCGCCAGAAAGATAAATTTGTAGTTTTCCTCTAGTTTTCCTCTTTGGACCACTTTTGGATGCACAAGTATCACATTCGGAGCAGTACTGCTGCACATCTTTCCTGGCTCCGACCCAGTAAAAGCGTGATTTCATTTTTTCGAGCGTTTTGTTCGAACCGAAATGTCCACCGAACGGAGTGTCGTGAAACATCTTGATTACTTCGCCGGTTAATGGCTTGGGGACAATTGGCAGCATACGCTCAGGCTGTTTACTTGTGGCTGGCACCCATCTCTTACAAAGAATTTGGTTTCGGAGAAATAAAGCTCGAAACTGAGCCCAATACGCTTTCAGAAGATTACACTCTCCAGATACCGTGTTCCACTCAGGACGAATGCCGTCTTTTATCCACTGGATTACTACAGCTAAAACACTATCTGCTTCTTGGGCCTGCTGCAACTTATTTGAATCGAATTCATTATCAATTTGAATGACAACGTTGACTGGGTTTACAATATTAGCACCATAGTTTTTCTCTTTGGCTTCGCAGTAGTTGCAGTCTTTATCATAACAGGGCCGCCGTGAAAGACCATCGGCGTTAAGGTGAGCCTTACCACTACGATGTTGTATCTTATAATGATACTGCTGAATACGGTCTAACCAACGCGCAAGTTGACCTTCGGGGTTCTTAAACGAGAGTAACCAATTAAGAGCTGCGTGGTCAGTACGAATTATAAAAATTTCCTGCCAAACAAATAAACGTGGAAATGCTCAAAAGCTTTGATCATCGCTAGTAGCTCTTTGCGGGTGGTGCAATAATTGCGCTCAGGTTTGCTTAGAGCTTTACTGAAATAGGCAATGACTCTTTCGGATCCGTCTTGAACCTGAGACAACACTGCACCTATTCCATAATCACAGGCATCAGTATCCAAAATAAAATCGCAGTCCGGTCTAACATGAGCCAAAATCGGTGGTGACGTTAAACAGGCTTTCAATGAATTGTAAGATTTATTGCACTGCGAAGTCCACTCAAATGAAATGTTTTTTTCAGTTAACTGGTGTAATGGACGTGCAAATTCAGCAAATTGGGGTACAAACTGGCGGTAGTAAGTGCATAATCCAATAAAGCTTCTTACCTCAGATACATTTTTCGGTATCGGCCAACTCCGAACAGCCTCGATCTTGGAAGGGTCAGGCGAAACTCCTATCTCACTAACTAAATGGCCCAAGAAACCAACCTCTTTTTGAAACAGATTGCATTTGGCGGGATTAATTTTTAGCCCAGCCTCTCTTAAACGACTGAAAACAGAGCGAAGGTTAGCAAGCATATCGTCAAAACTCTTACCGTGAATCAAAATATCGTCCAGATAGACCAAGCAAGTTTCCAACGGTAATCCTCGTAGGACATTTGACATAAGTCGTTCAAATGTAGCGGGCGCATTCGTCAAGCCAAAGCTCATAACCTTGAATTACCACAGTCCATCTCTTGTGACAAAAGCCGTCTTCTCACGATCCGCTGGGAACATTTCAACCTGCCAATATCCAGACTGACAATCTACCGTGCTAAACCATTTTGAGCCTGCAACTGCGTCTAGCGTATCATCAATCCGGGGTAAGGGGAAGGAATCCTTGATGGTGACGCTATTTAATCGACGGTAATCGACACAAAATCTTGTTGATCCATCCTTCTTTTTAACCATCACTATCGGTGATGCCCAGGGGCTGTTCGAAGGCTCGATGATATCGCTACGTAGCATGCTGTCTATTATTTCTCGTGACTCTTCCTGTTTGGCAAGAGGTAGCCTACGTGGTGGTTGCTTGATAGGCTTCGCGGATCCTACATCAATTTTATGCTGCGCGGCACTCGTTCTTCCCAAATCATCAGGGCTACTGGAGAAAATGTCAACGTATTCCAATAGTAGTGACTGGACTGTGTTGTACTGCACTTTCTTAAGATGCTGCTGGGACCTACGAAAAAGGTCATCCAAGTGATTCGGTACCGTGCACTTCTCCGAAGTTACCACATCTGCAGACTCAAAGGCTTCGAAGGTCGCGATGGGAGTATTTCCTGGAACTGTGACTGCGTAATCGGCAAGGTTGGCAATACGCACAAGAACGGCACCGTCACAATTACAGGTCATAGATTTTCCCACTAAAATTCCTTTTGGAAGATCATGCCCCAGGGGGGAAACAACACCTTCAGCAGGTGCCTCACCGGATGTTTTAGTGGATATGAACTTTTCAACATGGGGAGGAATAAGACAGGAATCTGTTGTCCGAAGAAAGATAGCTCGAACAGGTTCCATATTCGGATCACCCTGTTGATTGCTTGAGGCCATATTAAGCTCATGATGAAGAGCAATTCGAGTATTACCAATAGAGATGTGATTAGACGAAAAATCCAGAATGCTCTTGGAAGCCTTCAAAACGTCTACTCCAAGAATACCCTGGCTAAAGGTGGGAAGGGCAAAATCGACCACCATGACTTTAATTCGGCGCTTGAAATTACCAATCTGAATAACAGTGCGCCACTCTTGTGAAATATTAAAGGAGTTTCCACAAAGAGTTTGAATGATTGCTTTTCCAGGTTGAAGGCGAGTATGTTGAGGTATAACATTTCGATGGACTAACGTGACTGATGATCCAGTATCGACAAGCATTTGGCAAGGGACAACACCGAGAACCACGGGAACAGTAAATCCAGTGGACTTTCGGTCACAGTGGACATTATAAATGTGGGGACTGGTTAACTTCGTCAGCGTTAGTCCCTCGGCGCTGACGGCTGAGCGTTTCCCGATTCCGGAGCCATTTCCGGAACTGCACTTGAAGCTCCGCGAGTTGCATAGTATTGATTTCTTCGTGGACGTTGATTTGAACGGTGACTAGATGGTGGGTGTTGCATTCCGGTAGCTTCGATATATCGAGCAGAATGACTGATTTGGGTCGCCAGATAGGCTGCTTCCGCAGAGCTAGCTTTATTTGCTGCATCGATCATCGTTTTTGGGTCTGCCATTCGCACAGCGTCCTGAATTGAACGATCCGCGATCCCATCAACAAACTGCATCACTGCAATATGCTCCTGAGCAGCGGGAGGGCAGTCGCCAAAGACTAGTCGAGTTAGTCGCTGAATATCACTTGCAAAGCAACCAAGATCTTCTCGATGTCGTTGTCGCCTGGAACGAAATGAAGCATGAGAGATGTGTTTCTTTTGGGAAATAAATCTTAATTTCAAAGCTGATATTAGTTTGGTGTAATCCACGCGATCTTCCGGACTTAGATTTCTCAAGACGGATACAGCATCTCCGCGAAGTAAAGAGGCAAAAACTGATGCTTTTTGCTTATCATTCCATTCGTTGGCTTCTGCGACGATATCAATTTGTATTTGGTATTCTTCCCAGTCAGTGGTTTCACTATCGAAAGGCTGGGGGTCAACTTTAATTTTGCAGGTAATGTTCGCCGATGGTGTGCTTGGAGGATTGTCCGGTACGTGGGGAGGCTCCGTTTGAGCGACTATGGGATTATCCATTCCTTTGCCAACATCTGGCGTAGAGCACTGGAACACTTTTTGGGCAAACGTATTAGCACCCATGGTGCGCAATTCCTCTATTCGGCGCTGCTGCTCATCTTTAAGTTGGACGATTTCAGCATTCTGCCGAGTAACACATTCGCCAATTGAGGTTAAGGTTGTGAGAATTTGTTCAATTTTAAGAGCCATTTCTTCAGTATCCATATCGGCTCGATAATCCCACTTCTGACACCAATGTAATGAAAATTACTTTCTGGATATATCGAGATGCAGAAGAAAACTCAGTCTCACTTAGTTTTTTAATTGACTTCTCTTTATTAACACCTTTTTGGTACAATTGGTTCCTCGTGTAGTAAATTCTCCTCGTTTTCTCTCTACCGCCAAAAACTGCTGTCAGTTCCTTGACAGCTCTGTCATTCGCTGTCAGAGACAAATGTGTCCACGTTCCCAAGTGCAATATTTGTTACAATATGATATAGAAGAATTGATACTTATACCATGCAGGAAATTAGATGGAACGGCACTGGAATGATTGTAGAAGTAGACAATCTATGATGGCAAAATGTCTTGCAGATTGGTATTCCGAACAGCGGTGGTACTCTTTTCCTATATAAAAAAGTACATAAAATACATAATAAATTGTAAGTGGAGATCATCACTGCTAGATGTAAGAGTAAAATGTATCGCAGACATGGGAAGTGATCACCAGATAGTCGTATGCACCTGCTAAATTGAATTGGCTCCTCTAAAACACTCTTCAACACATCTATCGACAACAACAATGTTGGAACCCTGTCTTGAAGTTACGATGGAGGAGACTTAGAGGGTATGATGCAAAGGGTAATAGAGGTATACTATAATACTAGTAACAGCATCTTGGGATACAAGAACAACAAGAGGAAAGCCTGGATGAGACAGGAAACGTGGGACTTAGTAGAAGATCGGCGATCCGTGCAGCTACTGAAAACATTGGTAGATATATCAGAATCTGAAAGACGAGAGTTGAAAATCCGACAGAGTGCTTTATGCAAAACCATTAAAAAGTCAGCTAAGAAAGATAAGAAAAGATTGATGGAAGAACTAGCTGAACAAACGGAAACTGCTGCGTCACTAGAAGATATCAGTTCACTGATAGCGAGAAAGCTGTCTGGGAAGTTAATTGGAAGTGTTAAACCTTTTAAAGACAGAACTGGTAGGATACTTAAAAGCAATGAACAGCAAATAGCCCTCGGACTTTCAAACCAATTCCACAATGACGAGCAAGATATGCCAAATTTCCTTAGTGGTATATGCACCAACCCTCCGACTGAAGTAGTCGATGCCATCATGAGCTTGAAAAACAACAAATCACCTAGAAATGACAACACATTTGAATGCTGAATTTCTCAAGAGAAACATAGAATTATCGACTAACATCTGGCTCCCAATAAAGCAGAAAATTTGGGGGGATGAAGTTTATCCTGATCAATGGAATGAAGGAATTCAAGTTAAACTTTCAAAGAAAGGCGATACTGCGGACTGCAACAAATTTCGGGGAATTACATTCTTACCTATTCCCAGCAAAATTTTCACCAAAATACGGCTTTAATTAACTTTAAAAAGGCCTTTAACAGTCTCAACAGGACATATTTCTGGAATGTTCTCTTTAGCAGAGGCGTTCCAGAAAAAAATCGTCAACCTAATTAAACTAATGTACACCAACGTTGCGTGCTGCATAAAGGTAGTCTGTTTGAAGTAAAAATTGGTGTGCTACGCGGATGTATTTTTTGAGGAGCGTATTTATACAACTGGAAGATCTGGAATACATAGGAGGAAAGGACCACAAAAAGAAGAAGAATGTGAGTGTATCACGCTGAATTATTCTCAGTAAGAATAATAATTCTGAGAGAATACTTCTTCGAGGAACATACAGATATGTCCAAGTCAATATATTTAAAAATTCATCAGAAACTCAAGCTCTATTGTTCAAGTAATTCCAGACATCATAGCGGATAACAGCAACATAGTTATTTAACAGTTTGTAGTGAAAGCTATCTCAAAGTTCTTCAGCCAACAAGTTCCGAGTTTGACAATATGAGACTCATGCACCTGCCTGTGCAGAAGAGCAATCAATTGCCCCCTAACAATTGCAAAGACAAAATCGTTTACGGTTTAAAGTGCCCTTGCAGTTGTAAGAGGACATTTCTAAAAATTCGAAAATCAAATTATAACCAAATCCAATCACAGTATGGTCCATTTGGATGAGCGCCTTACCTGCATTACCATGCAGATTATCATAACCACCTTAATCTGTACATTTCCATGCCGTGCTCTTACACGGTTATTTTGAGAAAATCGTATCCATGTCGAGTTTTTGGAGTCAGCTCTCTCACAATGGAAATGCAGTCAACTTTGATTACACCTTTCCGCACAGAACGTGATCCAATTACGGATAAAACGCGCACTATCATCTGTGGCGATTGTAAAAAAAAAACTGGACTTTTGTGAAAGGGAGGGTGGTCTGTTTGCAAATGCAAATGCGATTTCATTCGATCCACTTAACCTACAAACTAAATGCTTAAGACCAAAGCAGTGCCAGTGCAGTGTCAAAGTATGCTTACATAAGCAGTGTAGCAGTAGGAGCAACTTACATAATTGACCTTTTTGTTGAAGGGATAAATTGGCAAACCTCTTTGGATCTCATTTTCCACGGCAAACACAAAGAGCTATTTCTAATGAAAAGAAAACTTTTTCGAAGGGTACTCCTTTTCGATTGAGAAAAACATCATCGTCAGCACAATTCACTTGTACCAAAGGACTGAGACATCGCCAATGACTTCGCGGATAGCTTGGAGAGATGGAATTTTTTAAATTATTTGTGTGCATAGGAAGAGTGGTAAAATACTTTGGAAATGCATTTGGGAATTTTTTTTTTTTAGGGCTGAGGTTTTATCGAATTTGTTATTCAAAGAGCCATTTTCAGGAATGGGGATAAAGAACAAATAAAGGTTTCAATTAAGCCTGTGAAAGTAGCGGCTGTTGCCATAAACTATTTTACATCTAATTCAATGACTGGCTATTTCCGAATAATCATATAAACTGAAAAGTTGCGCTTCCACTGATTTTGCTATTAAACATACCAACAAAGGATATGGCTGAATCTGTGAATATAAACAAATGACGTAGCTATTTATATAGTAATTCGTCGACTATGAACTTGCAACAAGTAAACTCAGTTCCTAGTTCAATGGGTAAGATTTTGAACCTAGTACTCATTGATAAAGAGACCGAGATTTTTGTAGTTGCAGTTGATTTTTTGTTGTCAAATAATAAAATTTTTCATAACCCTCCACAGGCTCACTGTAGTGAGTTTCCCAATTTTCCCTATAAAACGAACTGAAATTAAATTACATGGTTGACGCCTGCACCACACAATTGTGACATCTATCGAAAGATCGAATGGATTTACTTCAATTTAGGTTGGAAGTTGGAGAGTATTTATTGGGTGGTGTAAGAAATATGGAAAATAATGCCGAAGATTCAGAGTCAGAAGACGTACCGGTTGAGAAGAAACGAAAAGGGTTGCTTCAATGCCTGGACAATATAAGCGCTTTGATGGTTTTAATCACTGGCCAATTGTTGAAATACTTAAAGCACCGCTAAAGTGTCGCCTACCAAGTTGCCCAAGTCGGTCGCGAACAAAATGTGAGAAGGGCAATGTCTACCTTTGCATTTCCAAAGACTCCAATTGTTTCAAGCAATTCCATACAAAGAATTAAAGCAATTAATTATTATAAATATTTATAACTTAATATTATTTATAAAAAATAAAAAAGTTTATTGAAATTTTTACTTCCGCTTTAGATAGCGTAACGTAGTTGACACCCTTTTTATTGGATACAGTAGTTGACACCTTTCTCTTCAATAGCGATTTGCTCTGTTCCAGTTACTTCTTTTGAGGACATTTTTTTTTTCAAAGAATTTAATAAATTTGTAACATTTTCCTCCAGCTCCTATATAAAAGGCGCTCTTCAGTCGATATTCGTAAATCAAAGTGTATACACTTATCAGTGCAATTTTTTTTAGTGTGAAATCTTCTTAATTTTAATAACGACTTCCAATTTGGTAAGTATAGATTTTTTTCTGAAATTCTCGAAATAAGAATGAAAACTTTAGCTATTTCAATGGCAATATATAAAATATTATTAATTTAAGTTTAAATATTCCAATTACCTGCTAGTATATTAAATAAGAGGGGTGCCAATAACTGTATCAGAAAAAAGCAATAGATTCAATTATTGCCAGAGGGTGCCAATAACTTGTCCATATTGGACTACAGCTGTTGGCACCGCTAATAACTGTACTATTGACGGTACCAACAACTATACTATACGACGGTTATTTGTTTCAGATTTTTGAAAATGCGAAAACAGAAGAAAAGTTACGATGAGGATCGGCTTCAACTACAGTCCGCGAAATTCATTTACGGGCACCTATTTTTTCGGGTTTCTTCATATAAAAGCTGTGCAGCAAAAGCTGTAAATTGTAATGAAAGGGATATGGAAATTCATTACCTTAGACAATAAAACAAAATCAATCAAAGTTATATAAAATTATTTATTTAAACAAAAACAATTTTTCCCTATGAAATTTGTTTATACGCACAGTAAAAAAACTATAAAAACAAATATAGTGAAATCACATTTTGTTTTTAAAAATACTAATTAATATTTAGTGTGTCCTCCAATTCGTTGAATGACAGCAAATATTCTATCCGGCTTAGAATTTATTAGATTAGAAATAATGTCATTGCTTATCAGGTCCCATATGCGCTTTATTTCCTCTAGAAGTGTTCGAATGCTTTCAAACTGGCGTCCATTTTATAAATTTCGCGTGCCAAAATACCCCAGAGGTTTTCTATGGGGTTTAGATCAGGACTGTATGCCGGCCAACGTATGAATGGTATGTCTCTTAGCCTCAACCATTCTTGCGAGTACCGAGAAACATGAATAGCTGCGTTGTCCTGTTGAAAAATAAAATCTCTGTCACCAACAACGTCTTCTAAAAATGGAATAAGAGATGACTCCAGCATTTCGCAGTACATTTCCGAATTCATTTTGGTTGGAACGCAGCACACAAGAGAAGAAAAAGCTCCCCAAATCATCACGCTTCCTCCGTGGAAGTTTCTGCTCATTCTTGGTGGATCTTTGTGGCGTAAGTCATGCCAATAATAGCTGAAACCATCTGGGCCATCTAAATTAAAATTTTTTTCATCAGAAAATATAACTGTGTTCCAGTTTTCGTCCCAATTCGTATGATTTCTTGCAAATGTTAGTCGGGCCGCTTTATGATGGGTTTTCAAAAGAGGTTTTTTCATTTGTTTTTTATATACAATATTTGGGGTTTTTGACAAAATTTTTTGAACTCGACGTTTCGTTATCGGCAAGTCGAGATCAGCAACAATTTGGCCAGCAGTCTTTTTATTTTTGTTTTAGTCTTTTATTTTCTGTGACAATCCGATTTTTTTCTCTTCGAGTTATTTTGCTCCAGCCCTTGTTACCACCATTCTTTCCATAAGACTCGCCTTTTTTTTTAAAAAATTTCTTATGAGTCCTTCAGAACACTTGATTTCCCGTGCAATTGCCCTGTTGGAAGCACCTTGCTTCTTTAAAACCTCTATTTTACCTTTTTCCTTCGCAGTTAAGTATTTTCCTTTTCCTATAATCGGTTTTTTTTTAAATTTTACTTAAAAAGCAATTTGAGAATATTTTTTTTTTTTTTATAATTTGCACGTGTTAAAGGGGATATGAATACCCTTATACTAATTTTTTAGAACACTTGCGTTTTGTGGAAAGGGGAAGAGACAGAGAGAGAAACACAGAGTGGTGTGGTTTGAAACTCGGGTGGTATTAAATTTCTGTTAACTCCAAGGGTGGCTGTCCAGATAACTGGGGAGTATTTTGTTTGTTTTCGCTATAATTGTCGTTGCTTATGATTCACAGTATTTTTTTTTTTTTTTTTTTATAATTTGCACGTGTTAAAGGGGATATGAATACCCTTATACTAATTTTTTAGAACACGTGCGTTTTGTGGAAAGGGGAAGAGACAGAGAGAGAAACACAGAGTTTTGTGGTTTGAAACTCGGGTGGTATTAAATTTCTGTTAACTCCAAGGGTGGCTGTCCAGATAACTGGGGAGTATTTTGTTTGTTTTCGCTATAATTGTCGTTGCTTATGATTCACAGTATTTCTTTCCGACCATCTGATGTCATCATCACGATCAAGTTGCATTTTAGCCATATGACCACCCTACTGCCAGTGTTATGCCTTCACAGTAGAGTTGACTTTGCTTTCGCAAGTGATCGACTTTTTTATTTATTTCGTGCGAAATAAATAGATGATTCTTGACTTCAGGATTCGAACCGTGAATCAACAGCGTGACAAGCGATGATGTTACCACTACACCACGGCCACAACTAAATCTTTAACTTTCACTTTTTGTTCCGCGCAAAAACTAACTAGTTTTACTGATAAACGTAACGCGTATAAATGGATTTCGAACCTCAAACAGCTATAAAAATGTTGCTCTCTTTGGTTTTGCCACATGACAGTCCCGTTACAAAAACTTTTTCTTGAATTGACACTCTGGCCCATAAACTAATAATCCACCACATAAAGATTTCCATGAAAAGCCTAAAATAATGAAAATTCAGCAATATTTTATAAAATTTGAGATGCGTATAAATGAATTTCGCGGACTGTAGCTCTTTCGGCAATAAAAAGCGGACAGTTTTCAAAGAAGAGCGCTTCGGAATTTAACGGCATACCAAGATCAACTATTCAGTTTCGCCTTGGTGCCACTTTTAAAAAACCCGGTCATGGCCCGTCTCCAATTTTATCGAAAGAGGAGGAGGTAACAATTGTTAATTGGATAAAGCTTTGTGAAATTAAAGGTTTTCCAAAGCGAGATGTTTTAAGTGTCGTCAAAGAATTCCTAGAGGAAAATAAAAGGGAACATCCATTTGGAGAAGACAATATTCCAGGAGAAGGGTGGTTCAATGCCATTCTTAAGCGACATCGCTCACTTAAGTTTAGAGCAATTGATCCTGTATCATGTGCTAGTGCGAATGTAGCGTTGTTGGATATTTTTGCGTGGTTCGATTCGATTCAACAATACTTGGTAGACAATGATTACTTCGCAATTTTGGATGACCTAAGTAGTGTTTTTAATGGGGATGAAACGAATTTCATGCTCTGTCCAAAAACAAAAGCTGTTTTAGCTGCAAAAGGGGCTAAAAATATATACGAGATTGACAGAGGTTTGGCTAAATTGAATTTAACAGTAATGTTTTCATTCTCCGCTTTGGGGGTTATGTGTCCACCCATGATTATATATCCCTACAAAAGAATTCGGGAAGAAATTCGGAAAACTATCTCCTATGAATGGGATTATGGAATAAGTGATAACGGGTGGATGACAAAACAAACTTTTTATGAATACATCTCGAAAGTGTTTCACCCTTTTCTGGCCAGAGAAAAAATTAAACTTCCTATCATTTATTTCGTGGACGGACTCACCTAACATTTCAAGTGAGTCAGCTATGTGTGCAATTGGGTATAATTCTGATAGCTTTGTATCCCAATTCGACAAGAATCTTACAGCCAGCCGATGTTGCTGCATTTAAGCATGGAATAATGCGGTTTTAAAATGGAGACGCACTAATCCTAGCAAAAATTTAACAAAAGATTTATTTGGTCCACTGCTACATGATGTTGTCAAATCAAGTATTCTGTCAAATACTTTGGTAAATGGTTTTCGAGCTTGTGGCCTTTTTCCGTGAGACAAAACAGCTATCAATTTCTCTAAATACCGTGGTAGATCTACAAAATTAGGATATCAGAAAATGCGAAGTTTAAGTCATCATCAGGAACATGATGCTTTTGACCAGTTTTGCAGTATAATTGGATGGGAGAAAGTTGCACAATTAGAGGCATGTAAAAACGACATTAACATTACTTCGGATTTTAAAGACTTGCAAAACCTCTACACGTTTATCAAATCCACAAGCTTCAAACAAATTTTAGAAGAAAAACAAAAATTAGATGCAGCTGTACAGACTGATATACAAAATTTATCAGAATTATCTTTCATAGATATAAGCGCATAGGTGAATTTGTGTATACCGAAAATGAGTTTGATAACTTGACTGACACACTTGATAAAGGTTCTATTACCGGAAGTGAGATTCAACCAACTTTTGAGTTTCTTGAGCCCCCTCCTTCAGCACTTAAATATGCTCAAGAACAAAGTAAAACTCATACGGCAATAGATGATATATTGGACTGGCCAAAAACCCCACTGCGAAAGGGTACCAAATCCCAGAAACAAAAAGAAAGTTTTGTTATAACTAATACTTCATGGATTAAGGAAGAAGAAAAGCGAAAAGATGTAAAAAGAAAGCTTGAGACTGACAGAGAAGAAAATAAAGCAAAGAGGATTGAAAAAAAATGAAACAAAGATAATGAAAAATTAAAACGAGAAACAAAAAAAGCTACAAACCCATGCAAACAAAAGCAAACAAACGAAAATCAACGAATGTTACCAAAAATTTATTGACGAGATCAGCCAAGATAATGAAAACCTTCAAAGCCAACCGAGAGATAGTAACCATATCAAAAAATTTATTTTTCTGGACAAATGTGCTTTTCTTGCATGAAGTTTATGACTGCAGTACCAAGCTCGGACAATTGTGGTATAAGATGTTCCAGCTGCCGCAGAGAGTACCACATTAAGTGTTTGAAGAAAAATAACTACACGCATATCCCAATATTTACATGTAAGGCATGTTCTAGTAAGATTTGCCTTAATTTTTTTTAAAAATAATTTTGCAATAAATTCATTTTAGCTGTGTTTCTTAAAAGTTTCCAAGTTACTTGTTAAATACAAAAAAACAATTGTTAACTGAATAATATTTTATTAATTTTTTTTTTTTTTTTTTTTAAATAAATGGATTTATATATATTGGGGGTACAAATTAATTCGGTCCGTTTTCAGCAGATGGCGCCACCTGCAAGTTGTGGCTGATCTTGGAAGCGATTACCTACTTCATTGGAAAGGTGTGACATTTGTCAGCAATAATTAGTGTGCATCAGAGTCTCTTTTAGCCAACAACATTGTTTTTTGCCTCTTCGAAAATGTCCGGATTTGTCTTAAATAAACAGCATTTGCGGGAAGTTTTGATTTTCTTTTTTAATTGGAAGAAAAGTGCAACTGAAGCCCATCGAATGCTTGTAGAAGTTTATGGTGAATCTGCTCCGACCGATAAATCATGCAGAGAGTGGTTTCGACGCTTCAAAAGTGGTGATTTAAGCGTCGAAGACAAAGAGCGTCTTGGCCAGCCCAAAAAGTTTGAAGATGAGGAATTGGAGGCTTTACTGGATCAAGATCTGTGCCAAAAGCAAAGCGAACTCGCAGAATCGTTGGGAGTGACTCAGCAAGTAATTTCCGTTCGGTTAAAGAAATTTTGATTTATTCAAAAGCAAGGAAATTGGGTGCCGTACGAGTTGAAAACGAGAGATGTCGAAACGCGATTTTTCACCTCGGAACTGCTTCTTGAAAGACATCAAAGGAAGGGTTTTTTACACCGGATCGTGACTGGAGATGAAAAGTGGATATACTACGCTAATCCCAAGAAGAAAAAATACTATGCAAAAGCCTGGTGAACCCGTTCCATCATCGTCTACATCGACGCCAAAGAAAAACATCCACTGTTCAAAGGTCATGCTCTGCATATGGTGGGACCAGACGGGTGTGGTGTACTATGAGCTGCTAAAACCAGGCGAAACCATTGATGGGAAACTTTATCGACTACAACTAATGCGTTTGAGCCGTGCATTGCGTAAAAAACGGCCAGAAATGACCGAAAGGCATGACAAGGTGATTTTGCAACATGATAACGCTCGGCCCCACGTGGCTGTAGCGGTCAAAAACTACCTGGAAACGCTGAATTGGGAGGTCTTACCCCACCCGCCGTATTCTCCAGACCTTGCTCCTTCCGACTACTGGCTTTTTCGACGGATGCAAAACGATTTGGGGGGTCACCGGTTCGGGTGTTTTGAAGAAATCGAAGAATGACTCAATGATTGGATCGATGCCAGAGAGGATTCATTTTTAGAAATGGTATTCGAAAATTACCAAAGAGATGGGAAGAACATTACTTTGAGTATTGTATTTTTTACGTTTTTTCAATAAAAAAAAAATTTTTGAACACAAAAAAACGGACCGAATTAATTTGTACTATTTTTTTATATTCTTTAAATAATAACTTATCAAAGTATTGCATTTTAGTTTTATTAATCTCAAATATAGGAGCATTAAATGCATTTTAATAAATCGGTAGCTAGCTATTAATTGATCACTATTATTTAGTGCCAACAACTGTAGTTCCGTAGAGTGCTAACTACGTAGAGTGCTAACTACTGTATAGGGGTGGTTATAATTCATTTAATTGCAAATTGCAACCCATTAACTCGAAGAAGGAAATTTTTAGTAAAAAGAAAATTCCTTAAGCAATATATAAATGTATAACATATTAAAATCGCGTTTAAAATAACAAAGCTACGCTTGTTTAAAGTCAAAATGTCCTTATGGGTGGCAATTACTGTATCCTTTACGCTATTTCTTTTAATTTATCTGTTTTAAATTCTTTTATTTCTGATAATCTTACTGAAAACTTAAGATCTGATTTTATTATGTTTTATTTAATTCCAACTTATCTACAATTAATTGGCATAATGTCTTCGATTCTTCAAACTTAGATAGAGTATATTATGGTTTTAGAAATACAATAGAAACAACCATTGCTAGGTATGTACCGGTGAAACGGGTAATTACATTCTAGTAGGCTCATCTGGTATAATAACAGTCTAAAAAGATTAAAATATGCTATGCTAAAAACGGTGACCAGGTAAAAACGATAGGAAAAGAAATTTAAATGAAACAACAACGGTGTGAGGTATTAAATTGATTCTGGCTTTATTTTGAAGCCACATTCATGCCGTCGCGTCGGTCCAATTTTTGATGACTCGGTTCAATATGTGCTGCGTTATTCCGGCAACAGCGTCTCGAATGTTGGCCTCGAGCTCGTCGTTGTTAGCGCAGACTAAGGACTTGACGAGCTTTGGCCACAGAAAGTCGGGACCATTGACGGTAACGGTGTCTCTTTCCTCATTTCGAAAGAAATAAAGTGCGATGATGCCGTCGTGCCATAAACCGCTACCAAACAGTCAATCTTTTTGGTTGCATTGATACTTGGTCGAACACTTGTGAATTGTAGTTGCTCCAATAATGGCAATTTTGCTTGTTGACATAGCCGCTGAGCCAAAAATGATCCTCGTCCGTGAGGATGATTTTTTGGCCAAAATTCGGATCTCCGGCCAACATTTCCAGCGCCCAATTAGCGAATTCAGTACAATCTTATATGGAACCTCGTATACTCATAGGCCCAAATTCAACCTCAAAATAAGCCTGGTTGACTCTCTGGCGATGCCCAATTCAGCTGATCGGCGCCGAATCGACATTTCTGGGTCTTCTTCGATACTGGCTTCTACGGCGGCTATGTTTTCTTCACTTCGCACCGATCTCTGTCTGGTTAGTGGCTTAAGGTCCAAAAGAGTGTACTCACACTCACGGTGACACAAATTGCCTGCGCACTGAAGCCATGATGATGACCGACTTCACGACGAAATTCAAGTTGCGTATTTAAAATTGAGCCGTAATATTTTTTTATAATTTCAATAATTTCACATAAAAAAAGCAAATATACTATATTTTTACGAGGAAATGAGTATGAATTTCTGAAGAAAATTTTATATAGACAGTATAATATGGTTCTTTGAATCCAAAATTAAACAGGGTTTCAAAACATTTTGGTCTTATTTTAACACCAAACGGAAATCACTTAGAATCCCATCTACTATGGTTTATAATGGGGTTTCAAGTGACGATGGAAGCGATGGAGCAGTATCGAGCCAGAGGAGTAGAAGACCCTGCAGTAGAAGACACTACGCAGGAAGAAAAGGGCATAAACAGTCTCCCAGCTCTAGGAGATCGAACAGTCCCGCGATAGAAACAACATCCGGACGTTCTACAGAAAGTCAAGCAACTGTCTGCTGGCTTCAAGCCCGGAACGCAGACTCTTCGAAATAGTGAAGGAAACCTAGTCACTGCAGATGTCTTTAAGCAGCATTTTCCAGAGCTGCTAAATGGGCATCATGTAAACAGAGTGGTGATATCTTTGCGCCCATAATTACGAATCTTATCGATATGAGTTTTTATATGTCCACGGTACCAAAAAAGCTCAAAGACGCACTTCTTAGACCTATCTACAAGGGAGGAGCCAAACATGAAAAGATCTTGGAGCAAATCATCGCAGAGCGAATATGGAAATTTATTGATAAGAATAAGTTAATAACCACGAATCAGTACGGGTCCCAGAAGGGAAAAAGGCACCGACCAACTTCTCGGCGATCTTACAAACTTGATTAACACCAGCCTTAATAAAAGTCACCACGTATTAGTGATGATTTCAGCAAAACATTCGTTACCCTTGACCGCAACAAACTCATAGATACAATGCAAAGAATAGGAATTAGAGGGAAACTGGTAAATTAGTTGAAAGACAATATCAAAACGATAACATTTCGCATCGGACTCAAAGGCTACTGCAGCAAGTCAACACAGTGTAGTATGGAGTCCCACAGGGCTCTAAATTTGATCCCCTGCTGTTCATATTATACACCCACGAACTATTAGAATTCTTCAAGAGGAACTTTCCCTGCACATATGCAGATGACACGGTGATTGTTGTTTGCCACAAATCCATTGCATAAGCAACAAGTATAATGAAAGCAGAGTTCGACCTAACAGGGAAATTTTCACAAAGTGAAATAAAGCCAACCGTTAAAATTTGGACTTATTTCAGTTTCGCAAAGCGAAATAAGGCCAAATATTTGCCTTTGGCCTTATTTCACGGCACCTGTGTATCTGCCTGTTTTTATTATTATTTTTTTTTTTTTTTTATGGTTGCGTCAGTAGCCCGGGCTATTGGCATGCGCGATTCGCAAACCTGAATGATCGACGCCATGAAAACACATACGTACTAAACAACACCTTGCACACTTCGAATCTCTCTCCCCGCGGGACTGTCGTCATGTTAGAATTTCTTCACGGATCTGGTTATGTTCTCCTCTTCACCGTTTTGTGTTTTTATGCGAATTATTCAAGTTACGTTGACGCTCTAGGCGCCAAAGGTAGCTGCGTATGCGTCCCACCACTGTAATTTACGACATTCTCGAGAGTGGGCCACCCTTGAAATTGGTCCCGAAAGGTGAACCTCTCGGTTTCATATCATGGGCAATGAAAAAATACGTGTCCCGCATTTTCAGGAACAATTTGGGATAGTTTCATGTTTGCGTTTGAGGAGGTATTCTCTGAAACAGCCAAGACCCGTCAGAAACTGAGTCAGATAAAAGTTCGTTTCGCTGTGCTTCCGTTTTATCCATACATCGACCACTGGCATAAGGCGATGCGTCTATCTCCCCTTTACGGATATGTTTCACTGTTGTTACCAGGTTGATACTGCGATTTATCTTGTATTATAATTTTTCCGTTGTCTACCCGACCATTTCGGACTAATTCGCTTTTTGGTCTTACTTTCTTTTAGTGCTTTACTGCTGCGAGTAAGTCGATGGGTAGCATTGAAGATACGACGGACGAGGATGCACGAGGGTGTGTTATGTCTGAGTACGTATACCATTGTCTGTCTATGTTCAGTAAGTAGGCGAGTATGTGTGAATTTCCCGCTAATGGAAAACAAATTGTGGGTAATCGTAACGATGGCAACCCTTTGCTGCTCCGCATTTATGTGTAGAACTATTTAGACCCGGAGACAAAGCTCCTTATTTTGTAAATATCGAGCTTGACTAAGTCGCTGAGATCTTCGTAGAAGAACTCCCCAAGGATATTTCTTCTCAACATTGATAGGGAGGGGCATGTACACAAAAGGTGAGCTACTTTTTCTTTCTCCTCCTCGTCCTTACAGTTTCAACTGAAATCCTCGGAGAAGACACCTATTCTAATAGAATGCCTACCTATCAAGCACTGCCCCGTAAGGGCTCCTATTAAAGAGCTACGGTATTATATAGACAAAAGTTTTTCCTTGTATTATATTGTCAGTGATTCCACGTCCTTTATCGCTGTCTGACTATCTATGATACATATGTACATATAGTAAAATAGAGCTACCCACTACAGGATTTATTAAAAGCCAAGCCGCAACTTCTCGGACTGTATCTAATGAGCCTGTTAGAAATATATTAGAAAAAAAAAAACACGTTTCGCTGCTTAACGTTATTAGAACACTGTTCTAGGGATTCTCTGCTTCCGTTCAATGGTTTTGCTCCGAACAATCTAGAGCACAATTGGTTTTGAAATTAGTTTCCATTGCATGTGATTTGTATTAAAATTAGCTATCACATCCGGGATACATGTTGCAATTTTGTTGTTTAGCCAACCGATCCAACCACAAATATCCTTGTATAATGCACTAGTTGAGCTTACCGGTTTTAACCGACCGAACAAAGGATTTTAAAAATATTGATAGGGAATATAACATACATTTTCACAAAAGGTGGTCATTTTTTGTCAGTTAAAGGCAAATTTTAGTCCATTAGTCTGGCAACAGCAACTTGCTGTTTTCTTATTACCAAACGTGGTCAACTTTCACAGTTTTCACTGCAATTGAATGTCGAATGGCTCCAGCAAAGTTCAAAATTAGAAAAAAAAAAGATACTGCAACTCTACAAAAAAAGTCTCCAGCGACGACAGTAATCAAAATACCCATAGGCAAGATGAATATCTTTACAAACACAACATAAGACCAGACCTACTATTCTCACAGCTAAGAGAAATTCGGGACAAAAATAAAGACTATGACTACATGACAATTCCAGACACAACGAGTTCGACAATCGATATGACTGTCAGATAAAAAACAAAATTTAAAAATCGGCCAAAGAACAAAACAAATTGAATAATAAATTAGGCTGATTTGGATGGGTTAATAGTAGATGTGTAGAAAAGATCAACCCTCTGCTGTTGCAAGAGTAATACAATCAACATACCTACCTAGTTATCGAAAATTGAGTTTTAAATTATCTGCTGAAGACATTTAATCAAAACGCCTACCGACAAAAGAAAATTGAATACAAATGGCTCACTTGCTTTTATGAATTCATCAGCACATCACCATTTCGATTTCTCATATCGCCAAATTCATTTTTTCCCAACAAAAAAATGAAGAAAGTACCAAAAAATAAACAACGAATAGATTGATTCAAGGTCTTCCTTCCATGAGATCCAAATGAAGAACTTCTCCCGCGTTCTCCCGCGAAACAAAGTTGTCCACGTTTGTCAAAATTAAAAGTCAAATGATTTCCGAAGAGGATTTCATCACACCAGCATGTGTACCATAAGCATATCTTCTTTAAGAAAAAAAGAAAGAAAAAATAGGAAAAGAAAACATCCCACCCTGGCCTGGCTCTGTTTTTTTCCATCATCGAATATCCGAGGCACATCCGAATCAAGCACCAAAAAAGAAGGCAATTTAAGTACAAAAGCCGGGATGAGGTGCTAGGAGGCATATACTCGTATACAAAATCGGTATCATGCCGCTTATCGATTCAATGGAAATGACTAAGGATAAGGTAATCCTCTGAAAATGACACTGGCAACAGAAAGTTTTTCATTTAATCCACTTCGATGATGTGAGTGCTGCTAGAACTTCTCCCTGAATCTGATTCTATGAGCATGTATTTTTACTAGGGTAGGGAAAACCTATTTTGGTCCGGGGAGGAAAGACCAAGAATAGGTTTCATATTGTAAGGCGAAATATATGCAAGATGATCCTTTGGTTTAGATTGGATACATACGCAATAAAGAGTATTCCTCTACTCCTTTATGGCAGTTTATCTTTATAGTGACATAAACGATTTGTCACATAGATATAAGAAGACCAATAGAATGTGTGTGCATCAGAATCATGTCGGATATAAATCTGTTACAAATTTCGTAGGTTAAATTATTTGTGAATTATTGGCGCTGTGATTCATACTTCTCCTTTGTTGTGGTATAAGAAAACGAAAGGCGCCAGAAGGATTTATTGTCAAAAGAAGTGAAGTATTAGGGTCTTTATTGATTCATAGCTCCCCTCTTGTTTATATGCTGGTTTATTATGTGAATGCAAATTAGGATTTAAAGCCTTAACTAGGGCAAAGTTGTAAAATGAAAATGGAAAATAGATGAATTATACACTATAATAATAAAAATGGAACTCAAGAGAAAAAAAGAAAACACAGGCCGGGTGAATGAGTTCACCTCTATTTCAGTTTGTACAGTCTTATGGAACTGAAAGCAAAATAATGGGGATAGAAAGAGCTAATATTTTATACAAACAGGTGGCCTTGTTATAATAGGAAATACATAGATGCATAAAACCACCCGATTATGTATTAGTAGTAGGCGCCGTGTCAGTGGATTGGGGAGGGCTTAGTTTAGATCAGCGAAGACGAACCCTTTCAGCAGGTGGGCACTAAAATTGAATTCGAAATTTTGTAACTTCAAATAGTGGATCAAATTAGTAGAAAAAAAAAAAAAAAAAATTATAAGTGGTTGACGGCGTTTTTTATGCTGAAGCTAATGTCGATTCTTAAAGAATTTTAACCTCCTGCCTCTACCAATACCTGTTTTTTTTTAGAACTTAATGAAACTTGCAGAGCACAAGATATGTGGAACATCGAACTTGCTTGGAGAGAGCCAAATCACTGCTTGGAACGTCGAAAGGCCCCTGCCAACACGCCAAAGAAACATGGTGGTGGACAGACGAAGCTAAAGTAGTGATATGGGAAAAGAAAACGGCTTTCAAGGCTTGGTCAAAGTGCTCTTCTACTAATAGAGATGAAAAAGCTCGCCTTGAAGTGATATATAGATGTTGCAAAGGTCTCGCGAAGAAGAAGTGCTTCCAATTACAAGCAAAAAGTATGGAAGGCCTCTATCGGGAGTTGGAGGAAATATCGTCTTCGGCGTCTGATAGGAACCTGGCTATCCAGGAGCTTCGACAAAACAACTTGAATAAAGGAGCAACTATCTTCAAAATAGCCGCCCAGAGAAGAAGAAATGCTCAGGAGGTTTGTTCCCCAAAGTTCATTAACAATGCTCAAGGTCAGCTTCTTGTGGAAGACGACAAAATTCTCCACAGATGGCGACAGTATTGAGAAAGACTTCTGAACGAACAGTTTCCCCGGCTATACTTTCCAAGAGCCGCTTCTAACCATGACGAAATATCCGACATTACTGTCGAAGAGGTTAGGAATGCCGTCAAATACTCCAAAAAAAAAAAAACGGTTGGGCCAGACAAGATAGATCTGAGTTCTGGAAAAAGATGGGAGACATCGGATCCAGATGGCTCATGATTCTTATCTCCAAACTTATGAGCGGTGATCCAATGCCTAATCAGTGGAGGGAAAGTTATCTTCTTCCTTTGCACAAAGGGAAGGGCGATACGCGAAACTACAATAACTACCGTTCTGTCAAGCTAATGTCACACACCATGAAGATCGTTGAACGGGTATTAGATGGCCGACTGCGGAAAATAATAAGGCTATCTGATGACCAGTGCGGGTTTGTCTCGGGTAAATCAACAACAGATGCAATCCAAAGTATAAGGATCATAATGGAAAAACATCGTGATTCCTTAAAGGACTTGCATATGGTGTTGGTTGATATTGAAAAATCCTTTGATAGACAACCAAGAGATCTCTTATGGGTGGCGCTAAGACAACGAGGAGTTCCAGAATGATCATGGACATGTATGATCATGGACATGTATGATCATGGACATGTATGAGGGAGCAAGGACAAGAGTAAGATGTCCCACAGGAGTCACCGAAGAGTTCCCAATCAAAGTCGGTGTACAACAGGGAAGCGTCCTTAGTCCTTTGCTATTTATTGCAGTCCTTGATTATCTGCTTGAAGGAAAAGTGACGGACCCCAAAGTGCATCAGTTATTCTTTGCTGACGATGGAGCTATCATAAGCGAAGATCAAATGGCCTTGCAACGAGCACTTGATGTATGGGTGGATGTTTTGGAGGGAAATGGGTACCGTATTAGTTCGGAAAAGACAGAGTATCTGTGCTGCCCGTTCTCTGATCCACACCGGCCTATTCCAGACATTTACTTGAATTGAAAAGTGCTTCCCAAGTGTGAAAAGTTCAAACATCTGGGATCTATGTTCAATAGCGAAGCAACTTGTAGTAAGCGTAGGGTGGATGAAGTGGCGGGAAAACTCCGCTATCTTCTGTGATCGAAAAATGCCCCCAAAGCTTAAAGGAAGACTCTACACTGCAGTTGTACGTCCGGCGCTCACATACGGTTCACAATGCTGGACAATGTACAAAAAGTATGAGGGCAAATTAACAGCAGCTGAGATGAAGATGCTTCACATGACAGCAGGAGTAACGAAGATTGATAGAATAAGATTTTCAAAGATTCGAGGAAGCCTTCATGTAAAAGAGCCCGTCACAAGCAAGATAGAGCACGACCGGCTCAGTTGGTATTGTCATGTTCAAAGGAGGGATCCTTCGAAGCCCGTCAAAAAGGCAATAGCAAAAAAGGCAGACCAAAAAACAACTGGATCACACAAATGCAAAAACACCAGCATTTGATTGGCCTCAGTGACGGAATGATCCGAAACCGTGAAGTCTGCCGGTACTTTCTGAGGTCAAACCGGCAAACCCCACAAGCGGACCAGTAGGGATGCAGTAAAGTGTGAAGGTTGTGATCCTTCTACTCCGGATCATAACTTCGCCGTAAGAAGAAGAACAAGAATGAAACTTGCAAGGAAAATTTGGCTTTTCATTACGTACTTTGTAAAGTACAACGGTACTCAATAAAGTACCGCTACGATTTTGTTTGTACTAGATGAAGGTTGCTCGTTGTGTACATTATAGCAAAAGTGAAATAAAAAAATTGAGAATTCATTTTATTTTATTGGTATCAGTCTCAAATTACATATTGGCACAGTGGGGCAATGGGAATTGATCAACGCTAATATTAGTTCTGTCATATAAACCTTATTAGCAAACAAAAACATCAACTTTCCCATTATTGCCCTTAAAAAAAACAACTAAATATAAAAAAGTAATGTTCTGTAAGAATGCTTTTTTCTGACATATCAAATCTATGAAAATTAGGAAAAATATTTCTTTTAGTGTGAAAAAGCTCATATTATATCCAATATATACAAATAAGTAGGTATTAAAAATAAAAAATAAAAAATCAACTTTCCTATTGATTGAATTAAAACTATAACAAACATAAGGAAAATAATTTACTGTTGGAATTCTGTTTTTTTAAATATCAATTTCATGAAAATTGGAAAAACAATTTCTGTTTGGTGTGAAGCATAAATAAATCTGGCACTTTTTGCAAGATACGGTTGTTGTTTTGTCATAGACATCTCTTCTACAGCGATTTTGTTTAGTACCATATGCAGGCAGGTGTGCAGCCTTTTGTTGACGTCTCTCTTTTGAAGGTATCGGCATAATCATCACCTTCCTTTTTTTGTGTTTTGGCAAAAGTTCATCTAATTGTTCAGGATCGCTCTCGTCATCGCTCTCGGTGTCATTATCAGTCACTAATTTTGTTCCCAAATTAAGTTTATATTCACGCAATTGCTCGATGTTTCGCTTCAGCTTTCCTTTCCTAACTTCTGATTCCCTATATTCTAACCATGCATTGACAACAGCTAGATCAAAAAGGTGTGCAATGACTCTGATTGTCCCTTTTTTGTTCAATTGCGTGATAGGCAGACAGAGAGATAGGTAAGATCGACACCACCCATGTTATGATTATATAATTTTATGACTTCAGGCCTCTTTACTTTTTCATATAATTTATTAAGTTTCGACCACCTTTCGCAGTCATCGTGGTTTCTGTCGCAGTAGCAGGTGGATAGCATTAATACTGGCTTATTATCTAGCCATATTGTCGCAGCAAGTTTGCCGTCATCCCTAAATTTAACTTCAGAAGTCCCCCGTTTTTTCTTTCGAAACTCTTTCTCTTCCGTCATTACACAGTCTCTGGGAATTCGGTTTTTCATTATAATACCAGTACCATGGAAGCCCCGCCGCAGCAGCTCTTCACATAACTTAACAGTTGTGAAATGTCGATCGAAGAAAATCAAATGCCCGGGAACCAAAGGTTCTGTTAAATGCAAAACAGCAGCTTCACCCAAGCCAAATCCTTGACTTTTCAAATGTGGGAAAGTAGAGTCTCCTTGATACACAATCATATCGCACACAATTCCTTGTGGGGTAGCAAGCACAAAAACTTTCAAACCGACAGGATTTGGTTTGTTAGGACAATACTGTCTCATGGGACACCTTCCTGTAAATGGGATTATCATCTCGTCAATGCATACAGATGCAGGCCGATTTTGCTGGAGGCAACCCTTCAAAATTCTATCAAATAGCGGTCGTACCTTCCAAATTTTGTCAATTCTCTTTTCTGTTGTAACATCTTCATCATAAACGCATTTTATTGATGTTCTAATAGAGTAAAATCTGTTACGAGTCATCGCCTGAGCAATTATTGGAACCCGCCACTTTTCTGCCCAATACATATCCAACTGAGGGTATTGAAGTGCAGACATAATCATAGTTATACCCAAATATACGTTCAATTCTTTTATAGACACCCCTAATGATCTACCTTTTATCAAAACACAAATCCTATTTGTGCTGTCGACGATTTGGGAGATGATGTCATCATCTATATATTGACTATAATATTTGTGCCACTCCCAATTATCTGTATTTTTTTTCTACATAGGTCGGTTGCATTAGATTCCTTACTTCAGGTTGGAAAATACGCCCATTCCAACCTTCAAGAAAAACACCGTTGGATTCGCTGCTTGTAGATGGTTGTCGCTGATACCTTCCTCTACTGCGAAGTAATCCTCGTCCTCGACTTATCGTTCTGCCTGTCCTACGTCTTGTTGTTGAGCCTCTCAAGACTAATGAACTGTCAGAGACTGCTGGTGAAGAAGTCGGTAGATCCAAGCAGTTATTTCATTTTGTGACAGTAATGAAATCGAGAAAGTTAAACTCAATTGAAAACCGAAGTACTGTATGAAGGACATTAAAAAAACGAAAAAAGTGAGGCTCCCAACCATTGTACTTCAAAAAGGACATAAACATTTTTTTGTTCTGTATTTTCAAGGTTTCGTATGTTTTTCATAAACTAATTGCAATAGTTAATCGTTTTTTACATTCTTTTTAAAATACAAGCAAAATAACACTGAATCTACTCAGGATTGCAAGAATAAAATTAGATTAACTTACCCCTTCTACGACGCTCAGGCACATTATGGCGTTAGCAGCAACGGATGGCACCAATGGATGACACCAATGGATGGCATTAGCAGCAATACTTTTTGATATTGTAGCAAATACTCCCATCAGAGATTTTTATTCTTTATGTTTTATGTACAGTACGGTGGAAGGTAGGAGGTTAAAACAACATAGCTAAATCTTAGAATAAACCCTGTTCGTCAGATTTATGAAACAACTTTCATCAAAACCTGTTCAGTATTCTTTGAAACCCTACGCTTTACGTGTATCTTGTCAACTTCCCATCCGATTTTAACGATTTACTTATAGAGCTTACACAACACGTCAAATTATTATTTTTCTTTTCTTAACCGTTGAAATGTCAACTATTTCTCTCACATATCTGCCTTGCTGCAGATACATGCCGATACGATATGCACCTTGGCTCAGTGGTTAAGTGCGCGATCACTGAGCAGGAGGTTCAAGGTTCGAATTCACGGTCCTACCTCTCGCGAACGTCTGACGAACATCCGAGTGTAAAAATTGTCATAAAAACTTCTCTCAATCGAAAAAATGTGCCCTTCGGAAACGGCATAAAACTGAAAGTCCGAACCATTCGTGCGGCTTACAGTACGAGTGGCTGCGTGAAGTTAGGCCAGGCCATGTATTGGGCTGTTAGTGCCAAAATATTTTCATTTATTTTATCTGCCTTGCTGCAGAGTTTGCGGACCTCAATATCATTTTACAGGCCCCACTATTTTGGATCACATGTTGCATTTGAGTGATCTAATTATTTCATCTTCTGATATTCGGACAAGATTTTCTGACGATCTTCGTTATATATGGCAGTACCAGCTGATGCACTGAGTCTGGAGCTTTTCCACAATCGGTTTCTTTACATGAAGGCTTCCACGAATACTCGTAATTGTAATTAGATGTCGTTTTGATATTCCCGCTGACATCCTTAACATTTTTTCCCTTAAATTGTTTATACATCGTCCGATATTGCGATGCATATATTAAAGCCGGACGTACGACTGTCGTATAAAGCAAGCCTCTGAGTTTAAGGGGAGTATTTTGGTTACAAAAGTCTGCATAGTTTCCGCCCCATTTTAAACCCCACATACACTCGATGTGCAATATCGTTCTCACAATTTCCGATATCGTTTACGATTGAGCCCAAATTTAAATTTATCCTATTTCGGAACGATAAGTCCGTCTAACAGGATAAGGATATGTGAGATTGTGTTTGTGGGTTCGGAAAAACGACAATTCAAATGTTTTATTTTCGTGCGGCTAACTCTAAAACCTATATATTCTAACTCCTTAATCTAATTATTAAATACATTCGGAAGGGCTGTCGCGGAGCTAATAGCACTATTATCAGCAAAAAGAGGAGAAGTCGTTCCAAAAAATCTTGCACGGCATTGAAAAGCAAGGGACTTAGGTAACTGCCTTGGTGAACCCCTACTTTAACTTCTAATTCCTTGGTTATTCCCGTCGTGCATTTTACTTTAATTTTTCCGTCATCGTTCAAGTCTTGTATCGTAAATTACGTCTCCGGTACTTTGTGAGATCTCAGTGCCGTCCATATGAAATCTTTCGGAACTCTGTCAAAGACTTTCTCCAGATCGATAACGATTATATGCAGGTCATTGGAGAGAATATTATCGAAATTCCTCCAGGACATATCTTTTTCCGATTGATCACAGGCTATTTGTTCAAAGGCACTAACAATATTCCACGATTCTTTTCGAATTATTAAGTTAAGGAGCACTAAACGATCTCTTATCTTCCAAACACTTGCACACCAGGTCAAATCAAGAAAATAAATTTCATCAAAATCATTGCAGTATTTAAGTTAAGAGTATAAAGAACCTTACGCTTCATGTATTAGCATTGTTCTTTCAGATTTTCAAATGGGACCACCTATAGCCGCAATTTACTGTCCACCCAGGTATTGCCCAACACAGACTTCTTAAAAATGCTAAGAAACAATTTTATTATTGGTGGTGCTTCTTCAAACAGGAAGCAACTACAGCTGCAAATTCCTTTCCTCGAGATCGCCAACTTATTACTCAACAGATACAAATAAAATACCTGATTTAATTGACTTCTTCGTAGCAAAAGGTGTCAATACTGGTAGACCACTTTATAATAGAAGGTAATGACGACTTGTCGTAAGATCATACACCAGTGATCTTAACGAAACTCAAGTTCAAACAAAAAGTAACCCAAGACTAATATATAAAGAGCTAATTGAACAGAATTCAGAGAGAGGCTTGAAAAATTTATAAACCTGAGATCTCCATTAAAGACAAAAGAGCAAATCGACAAAGAAGTTGAACATTTCATTGCTGATGTTCAACAGGCAGCGGAGGAAAGTACACATGCTAATACGAACAGCAAACTAAAATAAACGAAATACCCTGCTGGAATAAAGGAGTTAGTAACAGAAAAGAGAAGAGCTTGTAGAAAGTGTCAACTGACAGGATATTCAAGTGACAAGATTATCTTTAATTACCTTGACAAGGAACTAAAAAAACGAATCAGTGAATTCAAAAATGATACATTTACTAGATTCCTTAGAAACTTGACAACATATGCGTCTACAGATTACTCATTGTTAAAAGCAGTTTATTGTCTAAAAAGACCACAGATAATAAATTCACCACTAAGGCGCCTGACGGAAAATGGAACGGAAATTCAAATCAGAAGGCTACCCTGTTTGCACAACATCTGACAATCGTTTTTAAATCATTCCCACATAGCGCAGTGAGAACAAATTTAGAGTTTATCAATGAAGAGGGTGAAAAGGAAATTTCTTTTGTCTCTCAAATCATCAATTCAGATTTAGCAATGAACATTCCACGATAGACCAAGTTCATCGAATCACAAATAAAGTAGGGAAAGTGCTTGAAGAAAAGCAAGTCTATTCAGCTGTATTTGTAGATGTTGCTCAGGCCTTCGATAAGGTTTGACATGATGGGTTGGAGTACGAATTACTTAGAGACCAACCCAAACAACACTACGAAAATCTGAAGTCTAATATCTCAGATAGATTCTTCCCAGTACCTTACGGGCAAAAATATTCAGAATTGAGAAAAATCGAAGCAGGTGTTCCGTAGGGAAGTGTCCTCGGTCCGTTTCTTTATTTGTTGTATACGAGAGATATTCCATTAGATCACGATGCCATGATTTTTACCTTTTAGTACGTGTACGACAAATGTGTCATGAGGGTTGCAGACAATCTACAAAATGCAGTAATGAAAGTAAGAGATTGGACGCAAAAATGGCGTGTCAAACTAAATGCGACAAAAGTAGCTCATATTAACTTTACAAATACATATATCGACAACCAATGTGTACCATACGCTAGTACCTGGTTGTGGCGTTATATGTTAACTTAAAGTGCGAATAGCTAAATAATAATAATAGAAAAATGTACTGGTTTCTGGGACAAAATTCAGACCCAGTTATGCGGACGCACAAAGAAAATGAATGTTCAAATAATTCAAATATTTCAAAACAAAGTCCTTCGTGTAATTGTAAATGCCCCATGGTATATACGAAATAGCGATCTACACCGTGACCTCCAAATTAACACTGTAACGGAAGTTGTAAGGAACCACGCTGTACGAACACCACCGTCTGTTGGACATACTAATCCAAAATGTTTTGTTATTCAATTTTTATAACGTTTTGTACTTGTAACAGAACCTATGGTATTGCTAAGTAGTATCAAATATAACTTAGTATGAGAAGTAGGCGTGACCCAATAGTGTACTCAAATTGCTTGACTTTGCTTCCAGACCTTATGCTTTCTTAAATTCAAGCAGATTATTAAAAGTTGTCACTTTTCTGATCTGAGGCCAGATCGTCTCATAAGTGGACAAGTCGTCACGTAAATACATATGTGTAGGTATGCTGTAAAAAAAAGGAAGGAGAGAGACTTCGCATCAGATCATCATACTGTTCCTTTCTTCAAGCTCATGCTCACAGATTGACCATCATTGCAATATTGACCATGACATCAAGGCTCAGCTTCATGTTAATGGTATTATTATAGAAGTTGCGGGCAGATGCCCTTACCATCTGTAATTGGGTGAAAGGAACATTTCCTTATTTTACATTTAATCTTTTAGTAACGTTAAGCTGCACATTAGTTTTAAACCACATATCACACTCTACCGAAAACTTTGGGGGTAGTAGGAACAGTTTTCATCAATAGCGGTAGTCAGTGGATTATTCCTGTCGAATTCGAAATATGGGGATCTGCATGGCGATTGATCGGGAAACTACTGACTGTCCAAAACATGGATTGGACCAGTAGCGCAACAATCAAGTTCGTAATGTAGTGCTTGCTTTACCTACTCGTGGTGGTCCCCGGGCAACTGCATGTATAAATCCTTATACATATAGGCCAAAATTACAAGTGCGAGATTGTCTAGGGTCTTATGCCTAGGCTAGGTAACCTGGGCCAGCAACCCCCGTTACCGAAACTTCAATCGCTACGGAAACCGAAACAATGCATCGGATAAGGACTGATAACACGTTGACGACCTTTGGCTATCGTACCCGGACTAAGATTGGTTCCTGGAATGTGAAGACGCTCCTTGACTCTCAGAGTGAAGGACCTCAGAACGCCAGATTCCTTTAATTGGAGCATGAGTTCATGCAATATAGGCTGGACATATTGTCAGTAAGCGAGATAAGATGGTTAGATGCGGGTGAGTACCAATCCCCAACGCGTAACACTGTATTACTCTACTCCGGAAGACCAACCGGAAACCCCCGTGGATATGGAGTTGGACTGCTGCTAACGCCAACAGCACGCAGAGGCCTAATTACCTGGCAGCCGCAAGGTGATAGGATTTTAATGGCCAGAATCCGGACGAGAGTACGTCGCGTCACCATCATACAGTGTTACGCCCCCACGTATGGTTCGTCTGAGGAAGAAAAGGAGAACTTCTGCAACCAGTTGGGAGCTGTTCATAATGCAACACCCAACGGTGACATTGTCATTGTGATGGGGGACCTGAATGCCAAGGTAGGCTGCGACAACGAAGGGCTCAAACATGTTATGGGACGGCTCAGACTAGGCAATTGCAATGACAACGGCGAAAGATTTGTTGACTTTTGCAACGCAAATCGTCTTGTCCCAGGTGGCACCATGTTTGAGCACAAAGCCATGAAATCAGTTGGGTGTCAACTGACAGGCAAGCAACCTCCAACCAAATTGACCATTTTGCCATCAGTCGCCGTTTTAGAAGTAGTCTCCTAGACGTCCGAAACAGGCGAGGTGCCGACATGGGCTTGGTACGAGATCACCATCTTATGATAGCTACTCTCCGATTACGCACTGCTGCCGTTCGTAGATCTAACGACACAAGAATACCTAGGTTCAACGTAGACCGACTGAGAGTTCCCACAGTGCGCCAAGAATTAAGGGACCATCTCTCACGTGGAGTGGAAACAATCAGCAGCTCCCTGCCCGCAACCATCCAAGACAATTGGTGCGCTGTGAAAAATGTTTTCACATCAGGTGCTGAAAGGATTGTCGGTCGATCGCAGGGAAACCATAGGGCGTGGCTTTCCGAGGATACCTGGAGAAGGATCAACGAACGAAAACAGCTAAGAGCTCGAATTGCAGCAACTGTGGCAGCAGGGAGGATCGAGCTTGAGTTCCTATATCGAATGAAGATGAGAGAAGTACAGCGTAGCGTGAGACGTGACAAGGGCAATTACATCAATGCGCTGGCTACGGAAGCAGAAGAAGCAGGAGCGAGGTGCGGCAGCAGAACCGTTTATAGAATCACTAAAGAGCTTATAGGTGGCCGAAGCTCTACTCAACACCCAGTTTAAGGCTTAGATTTTTCGTTGCTAATATCGGATGAGGATCAACTGAAGAGATGGAAGGAGCATTTTGCTTAGGTTCTAAACCGAGTATTCGCCAGCAATATGCACCCAAGTCAGACTGAAGTGTCCGTAGAAAGAAGTTTCCGATTTCGCACCACAACCCCCAGTAAAGAGGAGATTATTACCGCAATCAAAGCACTGAAAACTAATAAGACGGTAGGACTTGACGGCGTACCCGCGGAGCTTTTCCAAGCTGCGCCAACAGCATCGGCAGAGCTACTGTTCCCACTTGTCGGGAGAACATGGGAAGCCGAGAGTTTTCCGGATGAGTGGAAAAAGGGAATGATTGTCAAGCTCCCTAAAAAAGGCAACCTAATGCAGTGCGAAAACTGGAGAGGTATCTGCGTGCTGCCTGCTGTGGCCAAGATAATATCTAGAATCATCCTGGAGCGAATCAAAGAACACCTTGAAGACACACTCGATGCCGAACAAGCAGGTTTCCGCTCTGGATCCTCCTGTGTCGACCACATCAACACCCTGCGGATCATCATCGAGCAGTGTGTTGAATATCGATCACCACTTCACCTGTTGTTCATCGATTTTGAAAAGGCGTTTGATAGTGTCAATCGGGAATTTATTTGGCGTGCCTTGCGCAGGAGAGGCATTCCTGATAAGTTAATAGCAATTATCAAGGCTACATATGATGGGTCCACATGTCAGGTTTTGCACAGAGGAAGGCAGTTTGAGGAATTCGAAGTCCAAAGTGGGGTTCGGCAAGGCTGCATACTTTCACCAATATTGTTTTTATTGGTGATAAGCGATGTGCTGAATGCGGCCTTATCAACAGGAAATGGAGGAATTCGATGGACTATCAAATCTGAACTCAAACACCTCGACTACGCCGGCGAAGTATGACTACTGTCTCACAGAATAATGGACCTTCACCAAATGACAGCAAATGTGGAGAGAGAAGCAGACGTCGTTGGGCTGAAAATTAACTCGGCAAAAACAAAAATGATCAGCCTAGGACCAAACTCATCAACTCATATATGCATTGCTGGACAAACGGTTGAGAGAGTAGAGAGTTTCCAATACCTTCGGAGTATTGTCTCAACCGATGGCGGAACCGAACTGGATATAGCCAGCCAAATAGGTAAAGCAAAATCTGCGTTTAAGATGCTATCCATAGTTTGGCGAAGTAATGCAATTAGCTTAAACACCAAGCTACGACTGTTCCGTTCCAACGTTGAATCCGTGCTGCTATATGGATGTGGTACCTGGAGAGTGACCGTCACTATCACGAGGAAGCTGCAAACGTTTATCAATAGGTGTCTACGCTACATCTTAAGGATGTTCTGACCAAACCGTATCTCTAACGAACAGCTTTATCAGAAAACGGGCCATGAACCTATGGGCACAACCATATGACGACGAAAGTTGCAGTGGATCGGTCACACTCTCCGAAAGGGTGACAGGTCCATAGCTAACCAAGCGCAGAACAGTTGAGAAGGAAACACGACAACTGGGAAAGAGTTGGGGAGAGCTAAGGCACATTTCCAGATATCGCACACGATGGCGCGTAGGCGTTGTAGAGGCCCTAGGACCCACAAGGGGATACAGGACATAACACCAACACCAAGAAGAATTTGAGTTTTAATTACATACCGCTACATAGAATTAAAGAAGGTTGGTTCTATAGTCTTAAGACAAATGATATACGAGGGTGAATTGAAAAGTTTGTGGCCTGACTAAGAAAACTAGGAAGTTTACAAATTACTTTTATTTTTCAACGAAATCTCCTTTACCTAAGCAAGATATACTTCTTCCACACAGGTTCTAATGCCATTACACCAGTTTTAAAAAAGGACCCGACCCGTGTGTGTGTATTATCCTCAACATTCTCGGACGTTTTCTCTTTAAGTCCCCTTACAGCTGACGCAAAAGACCGCAGTAGTGAAATGAAGTGAAATGTTTGACCCTTGATAAATTAATCAACCACGATGATCCCCTTTGAGTCCCAAAATACCGATGCCATTATCTTATCCGCCGCTGATTTAACTTTTGCTTTCTTCGGGGCTGGCTATCCAGATCTTCTCCACTATTTCGATTCCTGTTTGGCGGTCTCAGGGGTATAGTGGTGGACCCAGGTCTTATCTGTCGTCACAAGTCTGACCACAATCTGGAACATGTTTGCTCCAAACAATCACGAGACATTGTGAGTCGATTGCATTTTCAATCAACTGAAAGCATTTTCGGAATCTATTTTGCAAAAGCTTGGAGAATTCAAGATCATTGTTTGAATCCATTCATACGAGATGCTGACGATCACAGCTATCTTCTTTGCCTTCAGTCTGCTGTCTCCCATGATCAGGTCACACATCGTGGGTCATCTTCAACGCTCTCTCGTCCACGTTTGAATTGGGCTTTGGGTTTTTAATCATTGTTTTCAATGAGACAAATTTCCCTAAAGTTGCTACCATATCTTCGTGGATCTGGTTCGAGCTAATTTTTTTTTTAAACAGGTACTCTAAAACATATATATTTTTAAAAATTACTTTGTTTTGCCTCAATTTAGCATGTGAGTGAACCGAAATAAATACAACACAGGAATGACACTTCATAGAGTTACTCTTAGAATGTTGGGAAATAAAAAGTATCAATTTAGAATTAAAACTATTTCATTAGTAAGCCGGGAACTTTTGAATCCACCCTCGTATGCATCACAGAGCTATTTTCCTGAATTTTATCCTTTCCTATCTTCTAAACTTTTTCCCCAGAATGCTAACTAACAAATTCGAATCAAAATTCATCAAAAAAATAAGACAAACCCCACATTCGCAATACTTCGAATACAGAACTCCCTGATGCAAAAAACGAATGCAAGTGGGTTTTGATAGCATCCATGTTTCCAAAAGTCTTCCCATTCAAATTATTCTGCATCGACCGGAACAAGTGATAATCTGAGGTAGCACTTCTCAGCCCAGGTTCAATAACATTTAGTGGAACGCAAGTATTGTACTCGTAAGTGCGGCCTCGCGCTTTTGTGATGGAAGACGACACCTTTGCAACTTATCAATTCTGTTCGCTAGTCCTGCTTGCATTGGTACAGTTTTGTAAGCTGTTGGCACTGTAGTTCCCTATGGCTCAAAAAAGATGATTGATTTCGTGGGTGCGAAAAAGATCTTTTCCGCACAATGTTGTAGTATACGATCCACTTTTCGTCGCCAGTTACTAGTCATTGTCACAGACACCAAGCCGGGCGGGCTGGTGATGCTAAGCTCAGGCGACTGTGGGGGTCACAGGTGGCGGATAGTGAACGACCTGCAGAAATGGAGGCTAACTGCGAATACCCAATAAGCAGTCCCCGACCAAGAGCGGCAGAGAAGGAGGGCTTGGCTGAAAAGGTTAAAGGAACCCCTATGAACTCTCTGCGACAAGACGAGTAACCACCGTCTTCCATATATGTGCTTTCCACCTCAAGGTGGCTACGAGGGATACAGAAAGGAGAAAATGGCGAGATCCGGACAAACCCGCCACATCGTAAAATGCGCAGCTTCTTTGCCCGAAAGGGATGCTGCATATATACATACATATATATATGTATATACATAGGTATATATATATATATATATATATATATATATATATATATATAAATAACCATAACCACTACCCTAAAACATTAAGCCTGAGCCCAGTAAGGTCTTAATTATGGCATACTGGAAAACGAATTGGAATGACAGCTATGAGGGCTGACGTTTGTAGTATTCTGTTACCTGAGTAAGCAAGAGTGAAATCTTGCAGAAATGGCTTTCAGGCTAATGCTACAAGCGCCTCCATCCCGTTAAAACCTTGGCAGGCCTAAAAGTACGTTCAATGTTTCGTCACCATTAAGTTGGTGGTGTAGGTCCAGATATAACATTCCTGGTTAGCACCGATCCGGCTCTGGCACAAAACCCCATAAGGGCTTGTGTCAACCCTCGCATGGCCTCACTGCTTGCAAAGACAACCATGGGATCCTTAGGTGACTACACATTCGAACATTGATAGCGGCTTTGAGTGGGGATCCACTAGAAATGATTACAACAAAAACAAACAAAAACACCGGAGAAATTGAAGTAGAGGAGAATGAGGAGAACCCCTTCCAGAGGGGATCAAGGATGCCGAGGTCACCAATTGACCAAGTAGCAGCATCACAAAGAAGTGCGGAACGACGCGAGTCACCCGCAATACGAAAGGTGACGGTCGAACCACCAACCCATAAAACTGATTTCCACAAGTTAGGTGAGCAAATTAGAGGTCTGGTAGAAATGCTGGAAGATGGCAAAAGGCGTTCAATCCACCAAGCGATGCGAGATGCTATTGAAAGCATCAGAGCTCTCTACGAGCTCTCGGCGATTCAGCTACACGATGAGGAAGCAAAGCAAGTGATTCGCCGGAACAACTCGTCGCAAACTTCGCCATGGCTAAAAACAACATCTGAACCCAAGAGAAGACAAGTTGCAGACGACGAACCCCCGGAGCCAAAACGAAAACAGCAACAGCCACCGAGTGGCGCGACAGACAACGAACCACCGAAGCCAAAACAGACGCAGAAAAATACATCAAACGATGTTACAGGCAAAAAGCGCTCGGAGCCAAAGCGTAAACAAAAACAAACTCCATTGATAAACACCAAGGAGAAGGATGAGACCACCGGCGTAGAGACCCCAGTGGTCAGACCTAAGAAAAAAGTTACAGCCACAAACAAGAAGCAAGCGGCAGGAGAAGAAGAATGGGTAAATACCACCAAAAAGAAGATCGCCAAAAAGAAGCAACAAGAGGTCAAAAGACCTAGACCTGACGCTATCGTCATTAAAGCGACGGGGTCCCTCTCATACGCGGAGATACTACGCAAGGTGAAGGCAGACCCCAAACTGGAAACAGTGGGAAAGGCGGTAACTAAAATCAGGAGGACACAGAAGGGAGACCTCCTTATACAATTCAAGGAGACGGGAAATAAGGCAAACGAATTTAAAGGCGTCATTAGTGAAGCTCTAGCAGAGCAAGCGAATGTAAGTTCGATTACGCATCGCACTACCCTTGAGATCAAAGACATCGATGAGGTCACGACTATAGACGACATAATCAATGCAATCCAAGCCCAGTTTGGAGTGAAAGTTTCACCGGCAGATATTTTGTCCCTGCGGAGGGCGTACGGAGGAACACAAACAGCAACGATCAGCTTTCCCGCAGTAGACGTAAGAAAGCTGTTAGAAGCAGGATGGATTAAAATCGGCTGGGTTAACTGTCGCATGCGCGAACGAACCCTCCATAAAAAGTGCTTCAAATGTTTAGAGTTTGGTCATCTAGCCTGGCAATGCAAAAGCGAGGAAGACCGCTCCAAGCTATGTAGGAGATGTGGAAGAGAAGGCCACATAGCGAAGAATTGCAACAAGGATCCATCCTGCATGTTCTGCAAGAAAGACCACCCGGACGCCGCGCAGCATGTAGTTGGCAGTAGCAAATGCCCAGTATTTCGGAGAGATATTACAAGCAAAATACCATGAAGATTCTACAGATAAATCTTAATCACTGAGACTTCAACGCGTGGGCAACAGAATGGGGCAGCAGGCTCACCAACACCAGAGGACAGGTCTTATTGGAGACATTCGCTCCCCTAGCGATAGGCATTGCTAATAAGGGCCGGACAAATACTTACCGGAAGGCTGGAGTAGGGTCCATTATTGACATCGCCTTTGCGAGCAATTCCATCCTGAAAACCATAGAGTGGAGGGTCAGTGAGGAATATTCACACAGCGATCATCAGGTGATAATACTGGAAATAAAAGGGAAAAAACCAGTCCAGCTCCCAAAACTTACTGGCCCAAAATGGAATGACAAATCTTTCGATAAGGATGCATTCGAAGAGATGTTGAACGGTGATCAAGCTCCAAGCGGAACAGCGGAGACCCTCGCTCACCACCTCACAGGCACCATCACCACAGCATGCGACGCATCAATGCCTAGGAGAGCAAACACCAGGAACGCATCACTGTGTTACTGGTGGAACGAGGAAATAGGCGAACTCCGGGCAAAATGTCTGCAAGCCCGGCGTAAAGTCCAACGATCAAGAAGGAGGGCGGATTTCCAACAATGCCTGGACACCCTTAGACTGGCGAGATGTAGCTTAAATAGAGCCATTAAGGAAAGCAACACTGCATGCTTTAAACGTCACTGTCAAGAAGCCGACATCAACCCATGGGGCTCGGCATACAGAATGGTGATGACGAAATTAAAGGGCTATAGGACTCCTCAAATAACATGTCCGATAATGCTGAGATCCATAGTAGAGCACATCTTCCCTCAAAGGCCTGCTGCTATGTGCAATATTATACGAGAAGTCAATCCAGAAGATATTCCTTTAATTACTCACGAGGAACTGCTAAGGGCATGCAGCAAGATAGATGACAACAAGGCTCCGGGACCCGACGACATCCCGAACAAGGCAGTAAAGGCAGCTGTAACAAAAAGACCAGACCTCTTCATAACAACAATGAAGCAGTGCCTTGAAGAAGGAACCTTTCCCGAAAAATGGAAATCGCAGCATTTGGTCCTACTGCCAAAAGGAAAGAAGCCCCCAGGAGAACCATCATCCTATCACCCAATATGCCTATTAGACACTATAGGAAAGATCCTCGAGAAGATAATCTATAATAGATTACTCGCAGTAGTAGAAGAAGTAGAAGCCAATTTGGCTTCAGAAGAGCACGATCTACTGTTGATGCCATAAGAGCGGTAGTCGATATCGTCAAAGGTGCCATCGAAGGAGAAAGATGGCTCTACGGCACAAAGGAGTATTGTGCAGTAGTAACGCTGGACATTAAAAACGCATTTAACTCTGCGAACTGGTCGTTTATTAGAAGGTCACTTGCCAGGATGGATACGCCATATTACCTGCTACGGATAGTGACGAACTACTTCAACAACAGAAAGCTGAGGTACAATACCGATGAAGGCGTAAAATACTACAACGTAACTGCGGGAGTTCCACAGGGATCGGTTTTAGGGCCACTATTGTGGAACATCATGTACGACGGAGTACTACGATTAGCGTTACCTGGGGGAGTAACGATAATTGGATTCGCCGATGACATTGCAGTCGTGACAGTAGCTAAACAGATCCGTGCAGTAGAATCAGCTACAAATGAGCAATTGCCCGGATAAAAGATTGGCTAGTATCCACCGGACTAGAACTAGCTGACCATAAAACAGAAGCTGTTCTTATAACCAGCCGGAAAACTGTCGAATTTGCCAACTTTCAGGTTGGTAACCAAACCATCAGGTCGAAAGAGGCAGTTAAATACCTTGGAGTAATGCTGGACAACAGGCTACGGATTAAAACGCATGTTGATTTTGTTACCAAAAAAGCATCGCAAATGCAGGGAGCTCTCTCGCGTATCATGCCTAACATCGGTGGACCTGGATACGCTAGAAGGATTCTACTCTCTAGAGTTATCACCTCAGTTCTGTTATATGCCGCCCCCGTCTGGGCGGAGGCACTGAGGACGAAGGAGACCAAAAGGAAACTATCGTCATCATACAGACTCTGTGCGCTACGGACAATCAGCGGCTTTCGAACCATCTCTGACGAAGCTGCATTTGTCATAGCTGGAATGGTCCCCATCGATATTCTCGCAGATGAAATGCTGAGGATATATAACAGAAGAGCATTGAGTCATCACGACGCCACTGGTATCAAGGTGATAAAAATTGAAGAAAGGGCAGCGTCAGCAGCTATGTGGCAAGCTCGTTGGGCTAATACAACAAAAGGCAGATGTACATACAAACTTATACCGACAATCCAAGATTGGATAAGTCGAAAGCATGGAGACTGCAACTACCATCTAACGCAGTTCCTGTCTGGCCACGGTGGCTACCGCAAATATCTACACCGATTCGGACACGACAACTCACCATCCTGCCCGGAATGCCCAGGTGAAGATGAGGATACGGAGCACGCAGTGTTTTGCTGCACACGTTTCACGGCATGGAGAATTACTCTGCCAAGTTCGTCATTACTCCTCGACCATATGTTACGGTTGGAAGAAAATTGGATGACAATATGTTTGTAACAACTCTACAAAAAGAGCTGCGGAGAATAGAAAACCTAAGAAGAGCAGCAGAAGCAACAGAAGCAGCAATACAAGAAGCATAGCATGAATTGCTAACCAGCCCCGCGAAGTAATACCTAACGGCAGTCCCGCGGGGAGAGTGGTTGAAGTGTGTAGGGTGTGTGTTTACTAGTTATTGTAGAAACGGGTCATTGCTCTTACGTTTTGACAGTAAATTGAGGATGCATATGTGATTCGTAAAATGTTCCTCAGTCAAAATGTAAGGTACACAAACACTGAGGCGAGAAATCTATCCCAGCTCTTTCAAGTGATTTCCACCCTTGTATGCGATATGTTAAATTCTGTTGCAATATTTTGATCGATTAAAGCGATTAAAACAATGAAATAAACTTCAGTTGGGCGACCAGGGCGGGGAGCATCTTCCAAACTTAAATCTCCTGAAAGAAACTTCGCAAACTACTTTTAGCAAGCACGTTCCGAAGCGGCATCTTCGCTATACATTTAATATGTTTTTCTAAAAAAAGTAATAAATATCGAAAACCCGCTTTCTTTTCTCCATTTAAACAGGTCAATAACGCACGAAAAACTCTTTCAGTTTCAATGAATATTATAGTTCAAATTCAAAATATATCAATTTATTTACATACCAATAATACCTAGAAATCTAAACCCTACTGTTGCCACCTGTAAATAATGAAAATCGATTTCGGTTTTCAGCATCCACTAAATATCTTTCCATCACCGATTATTTATACGAACATCTGATATCCTGCTTACATTGAAAATTGAGCTGGTCGCCACAAATAAGCTCAATATTTGAATCGTGATCTCATAAAATGCTATTTGTGTGTACTTTTCTTAAATCTTTCATATCTGCTTTTAAAAATGTACATTTGAGTGTTCTATGCATTCAGAACTTCAATGGGGTTATTTTACAGGAATGTAAATACAATAAAATACCTTCACCGATCCACCCTAAGGAAATTAAAGATTGCTTTACGAGTACTTCCAGTGAAATATATTAGCAAACTTCTGTATTTGACAATGGCCACAATTTAATTTTTAACAAATTTGTGCAGTGGTTTGTGGAACGGAGAAGTATGCAGAACAATCTAGTTTGGTGTTAGGTTAGGTTTGGTTTAAGTACATAGTACGAAGCCCGATACTTTTACCATGCCAGTAGTTTTGAATGGTTATTTTGACAGAATAGTAAAATCTACAACATGGCTTTGGACCATATAACTGATAGGCTTATGATCTCAAATTCATGAAAATTTAGGTTTCGCAATACACTGTGTGACCTCAAGAAGCTTAGATATAAAGTCAGAAAGTAAAAACTACTTCATCGTATTATTATGATATGAATGTTCATACTCATATTATAAAAGGCACTACATGCTGAAGCCAGATATGGTGGTTCTCCAAAGATTATTGCTGATACTTTTTCCTGTAATTATTTGTTTCATTTTGTCGTATATATTGTTGCACTTCTGGAAGGGGGTATCGATCGCTACCCCGGGCTGTGGCTAGAAGAGGGAGGAAAAAGCAATAGTGAATCGAAAAAGCCAAGAAAACCCACAGGCGAATAAAAGAAAACAACACTTCTTAGTTAAATTTCACTTGATTTATTTCTGGTTCCCGAGAGGTTTTTTTTTTTGTTAATTTTAAAAATTTGTTGATCGTCGTGCTGCGTCTTTTCTTTGGCTTCCTCCGTGTTTCCGCATTGACCCGTTAATGCGCTAATCCGGTACTTTCGCGTTGCTGGTTCCCGTTCGATGGCCTTCGCTTTTGTTCCCTCTTCGGTATTTCTTCGATTAAAATCGCGACGAACTTTTGATTTCGACTTCCTTTACAGAAGACTATTACCAGCACAAAGCCACTCTCTCATGACGAACGCGTTCCTTTTAGACGCTTCCAACTCTCCATCAAAATTTCCCTCGTTGAATCCATCCATTCTCTCTTGTCATCTCACTTGCGCCTGGAAAGATTCCAAAAAAAATAATGAAAATTTCCAATTTCCTGCCAGCCTTTCGGATTTTTCTCTGCCATTTTGGAAAATTTTCTGTCCCAATTTTTCACTTGTCCAACTTTTCCTTGCCATCGCCACCCATTTCCCCGGATTGCCCGTAATTTTCCCTTTCCAACGAGGGGTCTATTGTCTCGGAGAACGTGGAGTTGCCCTTGTAATGGCATTTTTCCTTTTTTTCCGGTTTTCGTCGCTTTGTTGCAATTAAAACGCGCTCCTATATTTTCCCAATAATTCCCAACTATTTTCCCTTTTATCCCGCGGCACATCAATGTAACCCAACCCGCAGAATATCTGAATGGGAGCGCCGCATCAAAAAGTGCACTGAACGTGCCCCGGGTGACATTGCTGACAGACGTCAGAATTCCCTTTTTTTTTCTTTCCACCGCGCCGGGTATTTTTCATGTTTGTTGTGTTTTTCGGTAGTTTTCGTTTCCACTGTTTTGATTTGGGCGTGTGTGTTAGGTTTTACCATTCGTTCGACCATTCCTACAGGAAACGTTCCGATACCAAGTTCCAGGAGAGTGCGGTTCTTCTTGGGAGCAGTTCCGCGCGGTGTAGATGCACTACATGGAGTGTTTGTCATTCGGGTAGATAAATCCGAGTGTTTGTCCATCTGGGAGGAGTGCGAAGTCCACCCGCACTCCAATCTGAGGAATAATTGTCCACACGCCACAACTTGCTTTCAGCTATATTTGGATACCCTCTGCAACAGGTGAGTGATTAAGATCTTTGTTTACCTTTTTTTGTTGTCATTATTGCCTTTCTCGGTTGTATTTTTCGCGGGTGTATTCGATCCCTTTCTTCCAGTAAACGAAACTGGATTCCTCGGTGGCCTATGCCATGGTGAAAACCGATATCGTTGCGGTGAATCGAGGGGTCCGCGGTTGTGCCAGCGCAGGTGCAGCCGTGTACAATTGCGCAAGTAATCCCTGTCGAAATCGGGGTTGTTTTTTTTTCTGTGCGGTGAAACTGTTGCCTAGGTAGATATTGCGGGTAGGTCGCTTTGCAGGCGACTGCGCTTAGACGATGTGATGGGTACTGCATAAAGCATTGCAGGTAAACCTTGGGGGAGAGAACAGGTGAGTAGTGAGGTACTTGTGATATTATTATACTTATTATATTATTATTATTAGAGGCGCTGGAGGTAACCCGCTGGTTTGACGCTGAGGGTTGATGGTGATGCTTGCAAGGGCTAGCAAGATGACTCTGAAGAGGTGGTGCCCCGGTATTAGTGGAGCATTGGAAGGTGCCTAAAATCGGAGGTAAGATTATTTACCTCTGTGCTAATTTTATTTTGATCTCAAGTCTCCTTAAGATTGCGAAGTGAAGGCGAGAGGAGAATTTCGCTGCGGATGGCTGCAGATACCCGGACGGATTATATTCGACAATAGTGAACGGCAAGGATGTCAGCGGTTTGTTAGCAATGCTAACTGATGATGTGAGTCTTTTTCTTCTTCTCTTGTAGTTTTTAGTAGTAGTACTAGTAGTGGTGGTGGATCGACTCGGTCGTTCCCCACTTTTGTAACAATATATTATTTCAATATTCACCAGTGTTGCCACATGAATACTATTGTACACAAATGGTGGGATTTTTCTCAAAATGGATTAATTTTTTCACAAAACATTGAATGCCTCTTTATATATTTCATTATCAAACGTAAATAGAATAGCTACGTTTGTATTAACGCAATGCTTAATGTTTCACGTTTTTACTAAAATGTCGATTGGGATTTATTTCTTTTAATGTTCTTCACGATTTACGACTGAGTCCTTTAAAGTTATAAAACTCAGTGGTGAAGTGAAAGGAAAGGATATAGGGGACAATTAAAGATTGTACAAAGAAGGAAAGAGGTGACAATGGGCGTTAATTTTGAATTTTTATAAGTTATAGGTCGCTGAGAATATTGAGGAAGGCAAGTCATTCCAGTTTCGTGTTCAGTGGTTAAAATCAATCTTCTAAATTTTACTGTGCGCTCGAAAGCAGGCTTTAAGGTTTAATGGTGTGTGAAAGTATTGCGATTGAACTGACGGACTGAAGGGACATAATTATAGATTTCATCCGAACATTTATGATGAAAGTACCGGTACAGGTGTGCTAGGAATGCAACATTCTAGCTGTGTTCGAGCGAGGGAATTTGAATATAAATAAGTATACGAGTAGACTGATTACTGTCAATTTATACGATCGAGTAAACTAAAGTATGTGGTGGGAGCTCCCGTCCAAACATGCCAGTTATAGCCAAGTCAAGTGAAAAGTCGTTTACATCTTTTGAAGAATCCGATGCACCTAGCTCCAATTGTAGCAGCGTCTGTATTGGCTACGTTAGTATCGCGCTTTAGAGACAAAAGACAGCATTGGGTTTTTGTCGCGTTGAACTCCACTCGATTTTCTTGCCCCATTGCATCAATATCAGAGTTGAGTTTGGTAGACATTCACTGTCGCTGTGACTCTACAGCTTGGGGCCCTTGCCGCGGAGTCATGTAAGAGTAAGCGCAGTCAACTATCAGATTGGGTTTCTCTTTAGAATCCGGTTTCATTGTAGACAAGAGGGATCGTGGAAGCGGTGTAGCCCTTAACCTCTTCATAGAAGATTAAGAAGATTTACTGCCTTTCAAAATGTGTTGCCTCACTTTTTGATCTGTCAGGAATTTAGCGCGTTTAAAGATGACATTGCAGTCATTTCTAGCCCGTTTGTGGAGACTTTGGTTTTCCTCAGAAGGTGTCCCTTACAGACGTTCCTGTGTTGATTTCAGGCTTACATATTTACTTGGAATGAAGAAGCGCATTCCATGTAAAATTAGTTCATGTCTGGAGCGGCATTAATGTCCCTATCGAAGAAGCATACGTACCAGTTAGAAGACCTGACGAGCGAATTAAGACCACCCCATTCGGTCGTTTTGCATTTTTCGTATTGCCAAATAGATCTTCTTCAGACTTTCAGACTGCGTCTATTTCCGATGTAGATATTTCGTCCAAAAGTGATAAGATTAGCTGTTTAGATAATTTGATGTTCATTTCTTTTGTTCACATTCTTCAATTATCACTTTTCAATATTAAAATTGGTAATTTTAACAAAATATTGCTAAGAAAAATGTTGCTTTTCATAATGAAATGCGAAGTAATAGGGTGGTTTTATCAATATATATAAAACATGAATAAATTACAGTATGAGTTCAGTAACATTGGAGGATTTTCATCCAACGCATTTTGAGAATGTTTGAAAAAAAGTAGTTGAAGAAACACGTTGTTTGCAAAGCCGGTTCAAAGTTTGTACTCAATATTTGCACCCAAGAACCGCCATCGATAACGATTAACTACGTGATACCGCCTAAACATATGCAAACTCGGAGCATCACAGAACTCTTTCCATACCCTATCCTTACCGAGTTCCTGTAAGGTACATACAATTTTGTCAGTAAGCGAAACTTGAATCCATTGATCTAAAGTTTACAAACGATGTTCGTAGTTTAATGTCCCAGTTCGTTATACAAAAGATGGCTAAAAGATGCTAATCAATTCACAAACTATTTTTTTTTTTATTTATCTGAATACCAGTCTGATATCGAAGACCTCATACGAGAAAAGAGAAGAGCGCGCAAGATATGGCAACAATCCCTTATCTTAACCACCTTTGCAACAAGCTAAAAAAGGTGCTACAGGACTTAAGAAATCGCGAGACTTCTACTTACCTCGAGAGCTTGACCGCTGATAAGTGTTCAAAATACTCTCTATGGAAAGCCTTGAAGTCCGTAAGGAAACCCATAATGCACTCGCCACCAATAAGGAAAGCTAACGGCGAATGGGCAAAAGGAGACAAGGAGAAAGCGGAATTATTTGCCGAACATTTAGAGGAAACGTTCAAGCCATTCGATGGACAACCATTGATCGAAGATCCGAATGCAAATACGGCACCCGACAACTTTAAATTAAAAACTGTATCCCTGTCCGAACTTCGAATGACAATAAGAAAACTGAAAAATAACAAGGCTCCAGGATATGATTTAATCACTGGCGAAGTTTTGAAGGAGCTACTGAAAAAAGCGTTAGTTAAGTCACTCTACATTATAAATGCTGCATTGAGACTTAATGCATAATAATGGTTCCGAAACCGGGAAAATGTGCAAACGACAAGAAATCATATAGACCCATTTTGCTTCTGCCGATAATATCTAAGGTCTTTGAGAAACTTCTGCTAAAAAGATTGCACCCAGTAATTGAAGAAAGGCGATTGATCCCGGATCATCAATTCGGGTTTCGGGTTAAACATTCCACAATCGAATAACAAATGAAATTGAAAAAGCTCTAGAAGGGAAAAGATATGCTCTACCGCTTTTCTTGACGTATCGTAAGCGTTTGACAAGGTATGGCACGAAGGCCTGAGATATAAGCTAAGGGTAATCTTATCAGATAAATTATACAGAATATTGGAATCCTATCTTAATAACAGACTCTTTCATGTTAAACAAGGGGAAGAATATTCGGAATTCAAAGAAATCCATGCCGGTGTTCCGCAAGGAAGCGTTCTCGGCCCAATCCTGTTCCTGCTCTACACAAGAGATATACCACAAGATGAAGGGACTGTCGTAGCAACGTTCACAGACGACACGGCTATCCTCGCAACAGATGAGTCAGTCGAATCATCAACTGGAAAACTCCAATGAGCTTTAAAAATAGTATGCGAGTGGATAAAGACCTGGAGAATCGTCCTTAACGAGACCAAGTCAATGCATGTCAATTGTACGTACAAAAAGAAAAACAACTTACCTATTTCCATTAACTCGGTACAAATACCGTACGCAAACGACGCAAAATATCTAGGAATGACACTAGACGCAAAACTTAGATGGTAGAAGCCACATGTTAAAAAGAAGCGCGCCGAGCTCGAAATCATACTTAGACAAATGTACTGGCTACTCGGCTACAAACTGCTTCTGTACAAGAAAGTGCTAAAACCATCTTGGACATATGGTATACAACTTTGGGGTTGTACCAAGCCAAGCAATATGACTGTTCTGCAAACATTCCAAAACAAAACACTAAGAGCAATTGTGAATGCTCCATGGTATATAAGGAATAGTGATATTCACAGAGATCTAGGAATTGCTACCGTGAGGGATGAAGTAACAAACTTTGCTCACAAACTTCGTACTCGCCTTCATGATCATTGCAATAATGAAATAATCCGTACTCTGGACGTGACAAACCTCGAGCGCCGACTACGAAGAACAAGACCGTACGATCTGGCGCAGTAATGCCCAAAACGCAATGTGGCGTTCACGCGGTCGCGCGTTAATGGGCTTTGAGCGGCGTTGTAGAATCTTTACGATTAAATCTGCCAAAAAGCGAGACCGACAATTTTCCAAAACGAAATGCCGCTTCAGCATTGCGAGGTATGAAGATGTTCCGTTTGCTTAAATTTCCAATACACGAATTCGTCGCAGAAAAAAGAGTGAAAAATTACTCTTTCGATTTTTATTGTTTACTCGTATGCAAACAATCGTCGCGCACCAATTAACTTTTTTTTATGTAAACTCATAAACAGCTGTGAATGAATTGTCAAACGCGGGACGTAGTAGAGAGTAGATCTACTTGGGCGTTGTAATGGCGTTTACGATATATACGATCTAAAGTGATCGCAACGCCTGAGGTTACATTTCGTTTCAACCCATATGCACGCGTTGTTTCTACTCAATATGTCAAAGCGCGAGCGACGTAACGCCACATTGCATTTTGGGCATAAGGGAAAACCGCATGTAATGACGGTATTAGTAGGTGCCTTCGCTGGAAAGGTACCTACCTAACGCGATTAACACTACAGAAGCTTAAACTACTTGTTAAGGTAACTTAGTCGTAGTCACCACAAAAAAATGAGAGGAACGAATTTCCTACTCCTATGAGCACGAGCGGCCGGTTCTCATAGTTCCTCTCTGGGGGGTGAGGTTTAGCCCGTAGGCATATACTGGCCGACACTTATGAATTATCAGGTCAGATATATGAATCGGGGATAATATCCAGGCGCAACCAAAAAAAAAATTATCTGATCCATCTCCTTTTTTTTTAGAGAAACGCTTAACAGTTTCAATCCATAAATAAGTGGAAATAAATTCATGTTGCTTAATTAATTGAATGTTAAGATGAAAAGTGTAATGTGATAAGTGGTTGGAGAAACATTGCCCTGGAATAAGAAGTTTTGATTTGTTAATGGTTTTCCCCTGGCCGTCAATTCTATGTTGTTATTCGAAGTCACAGTGGCCTAGAACCTATTCCTATCTCTCAAATTGCATTTCACCCAAACTATATTTCATACTCACACTCCAACACAGTAAAATCGATAAAGCAGCTTAAATTCAAATGGTTCAAATAGCAAACCAATTGATTTTCAATTATCACACTTTACGGACCGAACACAAAAAGGACATGTTCAACGATGTGAAACGACAGCCGTAAAAACACAGAGGTGCATCCATAGAGCATTGCGAAAAGAATTGTGTCGAAATGATAAAAAAAAGGACCACACCGTACCTACAGAGAAGGAGAAAAACCGTAAACAACTTCATATGAAAATTGAATTAAACTGTCAACATGAAAACTGAAATCGATAAATCGACATCCCGCTGCTAGGACAATTCAAGAAAGGATTCCTAAATAAATTCCGTTCTCAATGTCTTGCTGCCTATGTTCTCTTTTTGTTTGCTTTTTCCCATTTATTTAAGTATAAACATGGAAAATCGTATATGGCATACATCTCACTCGTGTGTGAATCTGCAACGAAGCAGAATGGAATGCTACCCTATTTTATTTAAAATTTAAGCCAACAAAAAGCACCAAAGGACTATGTACTATATGACTACGCTGACGATAAAAACGACAAAAGCGGAGAATGAAAAGCAAGAAGAGGCTGTACAAGAGATAGCAAAAAACGAATTCAACAAAAGGATGATTTAAAAAAAAAAGGATTCCCCATAGATTTATTCTGACTTTAAGTTTTTACTTTAGAACCGCCTAAGCCTACCATCATGGTGAATGGGTGATGGTGCTGTTGGTACACAGAAAAAAAAAAATCTTAAACGTGATAGGTACAATATGCTGTAGTGTTCCAATTAAAAGCTGAGATTGAACTTCAATCTTAATGCAACTTTTATCAATCAGTTCAGTTACAACTTATATCTAAGAAAAGAAAACAGTGAGCTCTTAAGGCTTGGAGGATTCGAGCAAAAATTTCGGGGGAAAAATCTCGTGTCTTTTTATGACAGTAAATGGCAAGTAAGGATAACCAACATATCGCCGATAATGCGGTGCAAAAACATATCATATCAGCTTTCCGTATACTTATCTTTGATTAATCATGAATTGTTTAGTGCGTAAGCACTCTGATCGTCAAAGCCCTGGTGTTGTTCGTGCTGGTGCTAAATTTCCTGGATTCACCCTTCGGACTGGACTTGCAATCGGCTGAGGTGAATCTAGATTGCTGTTGGTTGGTGATGACTCTGGATACATTAAAAAGTTGGAGTCGGTCACCTTAGGTCGATCATCGTTCAGTGCTGCTTGAATGACCACTATGTTGAGTGTGTTAATAGGGCTTAATACTGCTACAAAAGGGTGGATGTTTTCCTCTTAAGCCGAAGAACGAAGTCGCATTTGATTCTGGTGGCGCCTCTCTCTGTAACTACAGCAATCCGCTTCCATTTTCGTAGATACTGATGTACGAAAACCGGTTGCCCAACATAAAACTTGGTTTTGAACTCCTCCTTCACTTTCTTGGCTTCTAGGCCCATGGCAAATAAAATGGTACGATGTTGTCTTCCATGGAGCTTTTGTGTAGACGATGTCCCACTATCATCAGATCTAAATCGGTACATCGAGAGAAAAACTAAAAGAGCTTCGCCCCACTGTAGTGTATCCAGTAAAATTGTTCGAAGTACGGCCTTGAATGTACGCAACATCTTTTCAGATGCGTTGTTGGATTCCGGGTTAAAAGGCGTTGACGTCACGTGTTGAATGAAGTTAGTTTGATAGAACTGCTGGAAGTCACACGACGTAAATTGAGTGCCGTTGTCAGACACCAAGGTTTTGGGTAGTCCCTCTATTGCAAAAATTGATTGCAAAGCTTGAATGGTTGCCTCACATATGATTCTGAAAAGCTCCAGCGAAATCAATGGGTATTCATTCCCACACTTCTTTAGTCGACTACCAGCTGGTTTACAGCTTTGGTGAATTGGTGGCATTGGTTTGTCATGCGATATATTGCAATCGGCCACTGCCAATATCGTGGTGGCATCTGCTTCATACGGGTCCCCAGTGAAGAAGTGCCAAAACTTTCGATTGCAGCTGCTTTGGTATCACTACTCTAGGGCCACTGTGGAATAGAAGAACATAATTAAGAACATAACCTTAGGGAGAGCAAGATCGCTTTGTGTGATCTTGGCTATAGTATTAGAATACGAGTATATAGGAAAATCAGCGATGAGCAAACTTTATGCAATTGATGACCAGATTTTTCGGTGCGGTAAAAAATCTCATCCGATCTGGTTGACAACCGCGACAGACAGTTGGCAGTCCCGTGTTGTTTTGTGGGAGGATAACGTATGGTATACGTGTATTCCATAAGAATGAGTGCCCATCGTTGGAGCCGTTGGGTCGTCATATTGACAGACTGAAATATATTAACCAGCGGCTGGTGGTCTGTAACTAATTGAAATTGGCGCCCAAAAAGGTACTGGTGAAACTTTTAAACTCTCTAAATGATGGAGGGAGTCTCCTTTTCTATCTGGCTAGATTTTTACTGAGCCTCGTTTGGTGTTGTTTTCGATGCAAAAGCGATCGGTCTTTCCATTTTGTCCGGATTGACATGAAAAATCGGAAATGTACCAATCGCGATACATTCAAAATATTCTCTTTGAATTGGTCGAATACGCATTGTTGATCTAAATGACAGGCTGATCTAATGGTCACAGTTTGTTGAGTGGGGCGGTAAGTAACCGACGAAGTCCTTAATAAACTGATTATAGTAGTTTAATTTGCCGTTGAACGCCTCTATGTCCATTAAATTACACGGTTTAGGCAAATCTCGTATCGGTGCAACTCGCGCTTCTGAGGAACGTATACCTGTAGAATCGATTATGTGTCCCTAGTAGTCGATTTCACTCTTAGCAAATTGAATTGAATTGAATTGAAAATATGCGCAAATACGTAAGCTCCCGTTGGCCTTCTTCACGATGACTATGGGTGCTGCCCATTGGTTAGTCTCGACAGGTCGGAGAATGCTTAATCGTCGTAAACGTTCAATCTCAGATCGAACACGTTCTTTCAACCCGAAAGAGACAGGGTAATGCTTAAAATGTTTCACCTGACTATTTAGCTTCTGCGTCAAATGAATGACAAATAGCTTACTGCATCCCAGTTCTGGGCTTAACGCCTTTTCGTGTCTCTCGCAGATGGGTTTTGCCATTAGCCTTCAACGAGCGATGATTAGGTTCACAGTCAGGATTTCCAAGAGCCTGATACCCTTCAAGATCCACCAGTGAGCAGGTTGGATATTGTCGGTCGCGTTTATGGCAAAGTCGATTGATGTCCACTGTTGTTGGTGTTGTCGAAGTAATGTTCCCCTTTTAGAATTTCAGCTGTTTTCTTCTTCGTCTTACGGCGAAGTTATGATCCGGACTAGAAGGATCACAACCCTCCCACTTTACTGCATCCCTACTGGTTCGCCTGTGGGGTTTGCCGGTTTGACTTCAGAAAGTACCGGCAGGCTTCCTGGTTTCGGATCACTTCGTCACTGAGGCCAATCGAATGTTTGTGTTTTTGCATTTGTGTGATCCAGTTGTTTTTTGGTCTGCCTTTTTTGCGCGATTGCGTAGGAACGTTGATTGATATTGCGTTTTTGACTGGGTTCGAAGGATCTCTCCTTTGAACATGACAAGACCAACTAAGCCGGTCGTGCTCTATCTTGCTTGTGATGGGTTCTTTTACATGAAGGCTTCCTCGAATCTTTGAACTTCTTATTCTATCAATCTTCGTTACTCCTGCTGTCATGCGAAGCATCTTCATCTCAGCTGCCGTTAATTTGCCTCATACTTTTTGTACATTGTCCAGCATTGTGAACCGTATGTGAGCGCCGGACATACAACTGCGGTGTATAGTCTTCCCTTAAGCTTAGGGGGCATTTTTCGATCACAGAAGCTAGCGGAGTTTTCCCGCCACTTCATCCACCCTACGCTTACGCGATGATTGATGTCATCATCACAAGTTGCTTCGCTATTGATCATAGATCCCAGATATTTGAACTTTTCACACTTGGGAAGCACTTTCCATTCAAATAAATGCCTGGAATCGAATTTCAGCTGTTTTACCTATTATTATTACTATTTGTGTAGGGTTAATTTGCATTGCGACCTAATGGTCTATTGTGCCCCCCACTAATACCTAGAAGAGGTTTATTCCCTCATTAGAGTTTCCCTCAGAATGTCCTTAAGAATTGTTATCGAGGGTCAAACACTTTTACTTTGCCTTGGCGAGGATAGTTTACCCTAGAGTACCCTCTCTAATTCAGTTTCTCTTAGGAATCTGAGAATGAGAAGTGGATCTATGGTTGGTATATCCTCATCTGATAATTGGTACTTGCCCAAGCATTTTAGTCTTTTGTGGGTCAATACCCCAATTGACTCCAGAAGATCTTCTGGAGTTTCACTGGACTTATTGCAGAATCTGCAAAGGCCTTCTTTTGTTATACCTGATTTCCTTAAATGCTTCCTGAGTTTACAATGCCCTGTTAGAAAGCCTGTTAGGATATTTAAGTTGTTCTTGTTAAGGCAGACGCACGCTTCGAATCTCTTCCAGTTGTAGTGTCCCCAAATTTTCTTAGCTTGCCTCTGACCTGGAGTATTGACCCAGGTTCTCGCCTTGTTTTTGAAATACTGCCTGCCAGTTTACGTCACAATCCTTAGTTGTCTTTGCATCAACTTCGGACTCAACTATTTTAAAAGGTTCTGTTCAAAAGTGGCTGATTGTTTTATTAAAATTAAATTTGATGAAAAATGGCAGTTTCATTTAAAAAGAGGACCTAAAATGAATAATCTTGATAAAAAATTTTAAAAAATTAATTCCAAATCCACTTTCTGTAGTAATTTGCTATGTGCGATCTTTAGTTGAATAACTTTCAATTACTGATTTTGTTTCGTCATTTCTTATTTTAGCATAAAATACTATTAAAACTAATTAGGTAACTATAGCATTCCGTTTACTCTACTTTAGATGGCGCTACAGTCCATGGTGGAACTGGGCCTCAAATATGACCAACAAGTGACTGATAACAATCTTGTGCTAGACGCCTCCAGTTTTGCACACGAAGCTGGTTGGGTCCCTTTCACTTGAGTGCGCCAAGAGGTCTTCCTTCACCGCTTCCTTCAGACTTTTCGAGTCGGAACGTTAATATCCATTCACTTCACCTGTCCTAGCCATCTCAGGCGATGAATTCGAGCACTTCGAAGCGTATTTTTATCCGCATTTGATAACGTCCATGCTTCTGCCCATATAGCAGTCCTGGGTCTTATATAAAGTCACCTTAGTTGTCCATGACAGGGCTTTGCTTCTCCATTGACTTCTTAGTCTGAAGAAACAGTGGTTGGCAAAAGTGATTCTACTCTTGATCTCTACTTTTCTATCATTGTTTGAATTTACAGCGGAGTCTAGGTAGAGAAAGTCCTTAATTACCTCAAAATTGTAGCTGTCTATTGTGTCATTCTAAGTCATCGATTATTTTGCCCTCGTTAAAACGCATTTTCGCCGCTTCTGTCAATGTCGCTGACGTACGCAAGTAATTGTACAGACTTTTGAAAGATCGTACGACTGATGTTAGCTTGAGAATTGTGTACAATCCTTTCAAGCTTAATGTTAAAAAAATCACTTGACAGCGCATCACCTTGTCAAAGTCCTCTTCTGACATCAAAACCCTCGGTGATTTTGCTACCGACTTTGGTGAAGCAGAGTGCATTCTCCATCATCATCCTGCAGGCGAAGAATTTTGGCAGAGATGCAACTAGACATGACTCTGTATAATTCGTCTCTGTAGACGCTCTCATAGGCGACTAAAATTGATGAATATGTGGTGAGTATCAATTTGGGGTTCCTGAGTTTTTTCCAAGATCTGCCGCAATGTGAATATCTGATCTATGCTGTACTTTCCTGATCTAAATCCACACTGATTATGACTAACCACATTGTTGACAAAAGGGTTAAGGCATTCACAAAATATGGCATATAGGATCTCATACGCGATGTTGATAAGACTAATTCCTCTGTAGTTGGCTCAGTTCAAAGGGCCCTTGAGGATCGGGCAAACGATGCTGACGTTCCATTCGTCGAGCATACTTTCATCTAACCATAACTTACAGATGAGTTGATGTGTAATCCATGCTTCTGCATCCTCAGTTGCTTTAAATCGGCAATCAGACTGGCGGGTCCAACAGCCTTGTTGGATTTACGCTTCGATATTGTTATCATCATTTCACTTTGGTCGGGTGAATAGAATTATTGATCGTTATCGCATGGGTTGAATGGATATCATTTCACTTCGGAATATCCATCAGAATCAAAATTCTTTGTCAACAATCAATCTTTGTTGAAAATCAAACTAGCTGTAGCACATCTTCGGCCAAATTCTAATATTTTTTTTTCGATATTCACCACTTATTAAATAAGTAAATAAAGAAATACTTAAGCCCTAACAGTCCATATGGAAGCTAGGCTCTTGCTGCCATGTACGAGTATGTAATATGTAATTTTTTATTTTTTTTTTCAAACAAATAGAAGAAGCCTACAGCTCCCTATCCGAAAGGTGCAATTTTGAAAGTATTTCATAACAATTTTACTCTCGGATGATTGTCAGACTTTTGGGAGAGGTGATACCGTGAAAAACTGTTTGCTGATTCTGGAACACCCCCCATCTCTTGTTCACTACAAATAAGTTACCTTATCAAGTAGTTAAAATTAAAAAAAAAAAATCCGTGTTACGTGGACTAGCTTTCCAGTGGATTTATTCTTTAAAATTCTGGTTCCCGATAGGTAGTAACATATTTTTTTCTTTTGACGTTCGTTGTTTGATCCGATTATTCCAGCTACGCGTTTCGGTTTTTCTTCCTATCGATCGCAACGTTGTGAAAAGCAACAAAATATACCAGCGCTTATTAAGCTAGCGATGATTTTCCACCACCAAAAAAGTTGTCTTTCGTTCCGCATACGCTCCTTTAAATGATTCTAACTCTCACCGAAATTCCGCTTGTCGAATCTATCCATTATCACTTGTCAGCGCCTGGAAAGATTCCCAGAAAAAATGGATAACAATTCCAATTACCTTCCAGCCTTTAAGATTTTTCTCCACCACATTGGAAAGGTTAGTTTCCCAATTCCTGGCTTTTCCATCATTTTCGTGCTCTCATCACTCAATTCTTCGGATAGCAAGTAAATTTTCCTTCACAACGAGGGGTCCCGAGTAACATGGAGTTACCCTCGTAATAGTTAATTTCTTCTTCTTCCATTACAAACTCCATTCCCCATCAGTTCCACCTATTTCCCATTGTTCCTACGCCTGGTCATCAATGTAACCCCACCCGTAATCTATTTGAATCGGAGCGCCGCATCAACCACTCCACTGAACATACCCCAGATCTGACATCTGCTGTCAGACGTCAGTCTCAAGTCTTCAGCGAATGCCCTCAGCAATTCTTCGTACTCGCCTTCACTCGATCACCGAAAGACATCGGATTAAGATTAAAATTCACTTTTCATACATGTGCTAATTTTACCTCCAGCCGTAGGCACCATCCGACATTTTTAGCGACAACATCACCAACTCCGGTACACCATCGCTTAAATGTCATCCCGCTTGCCTTGCCGACAACATCACCAACCATCAGCGCCGAATCAGCGCCGAATCAGCGCCACCGTCATTTTCATGAGCCCCGTCGCCCAATCTGAAAGGAAATTGTTATATATAATATTTACCCTCGATGCCTTATGCTGCGTCCATCTCATCGTCTCTGAAAAAGAAACTCACCCGCAGTATTTACCTATGCAGAAGACTCACCTCACAAGAAACCACCCACGATTTCCACGAACATCACTTGCGCAATTGTACATGGCTGCACCTGTGCTGTCACGACCGCTGATCCCTTGACTCTCAGCAACGATGTCGGCTTCCGGAGTCTCGTTTACCGGAACAAAGGGAGATAATACCCCCACGTAAAACACAGCAGAGAAAGGCAACAATTCAAGAAAAAAAGGTAAACAAATGTCGTAAGTAAGAACTGACCTGTTACAGAGGATATCCCAAGCAGAACCGACAGGAAGATGAAGTGCTTCAATTATCCTCGGATTTGCATGCGGGTAAGATTTCGCACCCTGCTTAGATGAAAAATACACGAAACCGATGGCCAAGAGCGCGAAATATCGACCAAGAGGAACCGCACTCCATTGGGACTTGGTGTGTCGGATTGTGACAGCAAATGTCAGATACGGAGTATGTTCAGTGCAGTGGTTGATGTGGCGCTCCCATTCGACTTCATTGTGGATGGGGTTATATTGATGACCAGGCTTAGGAACAAAGGCACATAGGTGGAAACTGATGGAGAATCACAGAAGCGCGTTTGTAATGGGGTGGTAGCATTCGAAGGAACGAAAAGCGGCAAAGGACGAAATGAGCCAGTGCGAGGGTAATTCCGTATTCCCCGGAACAATAAGCTCTTCGTTGTGAAGGAAAATGCTCGTGGCAGATCCAGAAAGGATTCATGCAATTAAGCACAATATTGATGGAGCTATTCTTGAAATAGAGCAACAAACCATCGAAAATGTACTGCTAAATTGGATTGACAGGATGGGCCAAGCCATTTAAATGAAATTGTTTTCCATAAATAATTGGAATTTGAAAAATATTAAATAGTTGGCCCACCCTTTATAAGTTTTTGAAAACCAACACACTTGTACGTATATGTCAATATATGTATTTTTTTTTCCCCGAGGGTTAGTGAAAAATCTTCCATAGACACTATGAAGATAGCAAGCGCGTGCTCATAGTAGTGTCAGATTCTTACTGACTAAAAAAAACACCACCCTGCGATTTAATTTGTTATATATTGCAACTAAGAAGGACCTTAACAAGCAATCGTTTGGCAGGTTACTTTTCACTGAAAGATCCTGCATTTTCCGTAATCTAGGTGTGGTTGATTCCTATCTCGTCAAGTCGAAAGGTTTCGTTCTTTGTAATCGGCGCAATAAATGGCTTTCATCCAGAATTTTTAGGATTGTATTGTTGACATGTCCGATTAGTCGGTTTCTATGATTTCTCGCGAAGCTTCTAATTTCAGCTTCGATTTTCGGATTTCCATGTCTAACACGGAAGAGTCTATTCCCGAGATATGATTCTAGAATGTCGTATAGGCATACAGGGAGAACTTGTCGTAATTTGCAATTCAAGCCATCATGCCACACCTTATCGAAGGCTTGCGAGGCGTCAAGAAATACGCTTGAGCATATCTTTTTCACTTCAAGTGCTTTCTCGATTACGTCAGTAATTCTATGCACCTGGTCAATCGTCGAATGCTTACTTCTGAACCCAAACTGGTGGTCAGGGATAAGATTATTTCCTTCTATAACCGGTTGGAGATGCATTAGTAATATCCTCTCGAAAATTTTGGATATAACTGGAAGTAGCGATATTGGTCTATAAGATTTTACCTCATTTGGCGGCTTTCCTGGTTTTAAAACCATTATATCTTCGGCAACTTTCCATTGGTTAGGCACGTGTTTTAATCTGAGCGCAGCATTTACAATATGAAGAAGCTTAATCAATGCTTTTCTAGGTAAAGCTTTGAGAATTTCTCCGGTGATCAAGTCATAACCAGGAGCTTTCTTAGGTTTTAGATACCCGATTCCATGTTTGAGTTCCCCTAGCGTTGCACTTGTAAGTGCTAAATCGTCAGTTGGTAAATCCGGCCTATTGATTTTGTCGTAAGACACTTGACCATCGTACGGTTAAAAGGTGTCTTCCAGGTGGGCCGCTAAACGTCCGCTTTTTCTTTATCTTCCTTTGCCCATTCATTGTGATTTAATTTAATTGGCGTCGCGGGGATCTTGGGTCTTTTGGTGCCTTTTATAGCTTTCTAAAGTGAATAAATGGAATATTTTTTCGCTGTTAAACTTTCAAGGTGAGTGCCTATCGCACGATTCTTAAAACCCTTTATAGTCTTCTTCAACGAATTGCACAGGTGATTCAAGTGAGCTTTATGTTGCGGAGCACGACTCTGTTGCCATTTCTTACGCTCTTTTCTTTTTTCCTTGACCAATTCTTTTATTTCCGTAGGATATCGTAGACCGTATTTGTCTGGAGTTTTCCTTGGATTTTGGAGTATTATTTCAAGAGGCGAGCTGTACGAACTCAACGAAGCGATCAACTTCAACCTCAAGTTCATAGGGTGTCGTAAGTGGAACGCTCAGTTCAACATTATCTTTAATTTCATTCCTAAAGCCTTCCCAGTTAGTTGTTCTACCGGTTAATCTCGCTGGCTCTAGGGTATAGACTAGTTTTTCGCTCAATGTCAAAACAATTGGGGAATGGTCAGACGACAGATCAAAGCTCTCTTCAACTTTAATGTGGTTGGTAGAAATTCCTTTCACGACGAAAAAGTCGATCAGGTCAGGTATTTTTTTAGTATCAGTTGGCCTACTGGCCGGGTCGGTTTACCCGCCGAATGGAAATCACAACTGTACTCCATACCTACCTCATAGACTATTCTGCCTTTTTGCGAGCTGTGTCTTGAGCCTCAGAATGTATGTTTCGCATTAAAATCGCCGCCAATAATGAAATTAGGTTTCAGCAATTTAAACAAATTAGTAAAATCACTTTTTTCAATCGCGTAACGCGGTGGGCAGTAGATTTGAATTTTTAAGAGTACGCTGACTATTTTTTACTCGAATCGTGCACAGTTGCAAAGTTTCAAGCTCGATCTTTAGGTCTTCGGATTGTTCGATGCAGTCTTTAATAATCACTGATGATCCGCCTCTCGCTTTTCCCGAAGGTTGACAAGCGTGGTAATCATTATAGCCTTTTATTTTTAAATGCGATTCGTTTTTTACGTGGGTTTCAGAAAAATATGTGTCAATAGTTTTTAATAGGTCGTCCAAAATGTAAATAAATATTTTGGCGCTAGCCGGTCACATAGTTCGTGTAGCTTCTCGCAGTTTAGATACCGCTTCCGATTTCGAAGGTCAATTTTTTCAATTGAGTTAAGCTTCTTATTACAATTTTACTTTTGGAAATTTTTTTTTATTAGTTTCTTATTCAGTTTTTTAAATGCTAGTTATATACAGATTACAAAATTTTTGATAATAAATATTTAAAGTTACATGCAAGGAGATTACTAACAATTTAAAATGAATAAATGTACATCATTCTATAGTAATTGAGTGACTAGAGGCGAATGATCCTTCAATTGAAATTAATTCATAACAATTTATGTATTTTATGTGGAATGATTTCAGCAAAAACATTAGAAGACAATTCAAATATGTCAAAAATAATAATGAAAATATAATACATTAGATATATTACAAACATATAGGGTGACTAGATAAGAACGATAGGAAAAGAAATTTAAATAAATCAACAATAGTATAAGATTATATATGGATTAGCACAGCATTTAAATGGCCGCCTCGGCTTCGCTGGCAGTGCTTCAAGCGGTCGGTTCATTTTTTGATGACTCGGTCCAGTATGTGCAGCATTATTCTAGCAATAGCGTCTCGAATGTTGGCCTCGAGATCGTCCAAAGTGGTTAGCGTGTTAGCGTAGACTAAGAACTTGATGTAGCCCCAGAGGAAATAATCGAGGGGTGTCAAGTCGCATGATCGCGACGGCCAATGGATGAACGCTCGCCGTGAGATGACCCAAAATTTCTCCTTCACCACTTCGAGCGTTGCGCCGCTTGTATGGCACGTAACGCAGTCTTGTTGGCCACAGAAAGTGTTAACATCGCCCTATACTGAGGACAATTGATGGTTCGAAAGAAATAAGGTCCGATGATACCGCCGTGCCATAAACCGCACCAAACAGTCAGTCATTGTGGATGCATTGTTGCTTGGTCGAACACTTGTGGATTGTGGTCGCTCCAATAATGGCAATTTTTCTTGTTAACAAAGCCGCTGAGCCGAAAATGGACCTCATCCGAGAAGATGATTTTTTGGCCAAAATCCGGATCTTCGGCCAACATTTCCAGCGCCCAATTAGCGAACTCACGGCGTTTTCTACGGTCGTCAGGCTTTAATTCTTGCGTCAGCACAATCTTTTACGGATGTAGGCCCAAATCCAATAGAAAAATAAGCTTGGTTGGCTCTCTGACGATGCCGAATCGACATTCCTGGGCCTTTTTCGATACTAGCCGCTACGGCGGCTATGCTTTCTTCACTTCTCACCGACCTCTATCTGGTTGGTGGCTTAAGGTCCAAAAGAGTGTACTCACGCTCAAATTTGTCCACGGTGCGACGAATTGCCTGCGCACTGAAGACATGATGACGACCGACCTCACGACGAAATTCACGTTGCTTATTTACAACTGAGCCGGAATTTTGATAATATTTTTTTAATAATTTCCACACATTCGGGAAGCGTCAAACGATGCGTGATAAAATCGTATGACAGCTGGATGTCATTGGTAGCTTTGACAGCTGCTGAAACATAACAATTGGAAAAACTATCATTGCTATCTGGTAACCCTGTAGTATACAAATCACAGAGAAGTATTTAAAAGAAATTTTGACTGCAGAACTATCCTTACTAAAATTATTATTTTTTACTTCGTTTAAGGATACATTGGGTTGAGTTATTAATCGTAATTCATATGGTAGTTTGTTAAAAAGCTTTGGTGCTGCCGCAGTATAAAATTTCAATGGTTTTTTTTTAGGTAAAAGAACGTTTACTATTGCCATACTATTTGAGCTTCTGAGAGTAGTGCTGTAACAATTTTCCATGCAAAAAACTTTATGAATCTTAAAGATATAGAGATGTTTTTTTAGTAGAGCACGTATACTAAGAAAAAGTGGCCAACTGTTAGCTAATCTATTTACTTTAAGTAGAATTCTAATAAGATGTTTTGGGCAATAGTTAATGTTTCAATTTTGTATTGCAGGTTCCACCCCAACTTACAATACCATGTTGTAACTTAGAGTGTGTAAGTCCATGGTATACGAGTATCATTAGTAAAATTTTCTTTAAATAATGTGGTTTTAAAAGATAATTTAAATCATGTACATGTGCTCTCCAAATTAAATTTGTATCTATCAAAACCTCTAGGTACTTGCATCTCTCAACACCTTCTATTTTGAAAAAATTGGAATTACACTATTAGACAGACGTTGGCTAGAGGTGGGGCTGTGAATCTGAATTTTTTTTTTTTTTTGTGATTCGATTCGGCAGCCCCTTGCTCAGTTATCACCCACGTGTTACTCGTGTTAGTAAAACTTAATTCTGGTTGTGGCTGGTAGAAAGGCGGTCTGCAAAATATTATAACTCTCACTATAAAGATTCTGTTGCTACTTTTCTTTATAATCACCGAAATCCTGAAAATGAATCTATCTTGTCGAATATACATAAGTAAGTTTATGGCAATTACTGAAAAATTTAATTTATGACATAATTAACCACTTTTCAACGGACACTCTTCATTTGATCTAACAACGCCATGTCCAAAAAGAATCACATCGCATTTCTATGTAAACACATTAATGTTAAGGGTGGCCGTGGTGTAGTGGTAACTTCATCGCTTGTCACGCTACAGGTTTACGGTTCGAATTCTGATGTCAATAATCATCTATTTATTTCCCATGAAATAAATAAAAATCGATCAATTGCGAAAGCTTATGTCAACTTTACTGCGAAGGCATAACACTGGCAGTAGGGCGGTCATATGGCTAAAATGCAACTTGATCGTGATGATGACATCAGGAGGACGGAAAAAATACTGTGAATCATGAGCAACGACAAAAGCAAAAACAAACAAACTCCCCAGTTATCTGGACAGCCACCCTCGGAGTTCACTGAAACTTAATACCAGCTGAGTTTCAAACCAACTACACCAATCTGTCTTTCTCTCTGTCTCTTCCCCTTTCCTCAAAACGCCCGTGTCCTAAAATTAGTATAAAGGTATTCATAACCCTTTTCACACGTGCAAATTATAAAAAAAATTAAAAAGGAACAAGAGGACTTTGGCGACTATTCTTAAATTTCTTTTTTATTTAATCTATGTTTTTTTTATGCTTATTAGGAATTGGAAAAAATTAAGCTTATTTAGAACACCTTCAAATGCACCCTACTAAATTGAAACCCATCATTTTCGGGTTGGGTGGGTGCGCTTCTCTCGCGGCAAGATGTAACCTTTGAGGTAGTTTTCGGGAAGTGGAAGACAAATTTCTTAAAAAAAAAAAATTAAAAAAAACTATCAACAATTCTTTTTTTCCAGTGTAGTTGCTGCATAGCCTAGCATAGTCCTTTTATTTTTTTGCGCCACGCAAATAAAACGGATTCCTCTTGACTTTGTTATTAATGCAAGGCTACATATGTGGAAGGGCATGAATAACGTTGTGTTTATATCGTTTGTTGAGGGGAGTGAATCTGGTGGTGTTTCGGTAAGACATTTCCAAGCCTAAGATATTTCTTGTGGTTTGTGGCATGTAAGTGACGTTTGGGTGTGATATGTTGACAGTTCACTATGAATGCAGACAGAAGAAAGACTTAATTTGAGTTGAGAATGCACGTAGTGAGGATTTTAATTGGCATCATATCCATTTGAAGTGATTCCCAAAGACCCTCTGATTCGGTGACGAAATTTCCGATTCAATTTAGAAAATCAAACAATATATATATATATAGATACATATTTATTCAATATATTGTTTATTGAATTTCATACCGAAATATGTAAAGACAGGCAATCTGAACTATAATATGATTATTTCGTGCACATTCTTAATGTTGAATTTAAAACAAACAAAATTAGGTCTTGCCGGTAGGGCAAAGGACTCAATGAGAGATTTAAGGAGCGGAGTTGTGTAGTAAATTGTTATCCGGCATCAATCTGGGAAAAGTTAAAAGTAGGGACAAAGTTCTCAATTATGTGAGAAACAAAATTATGCCTAACCCATTTTTTTTTTTTTTATTTCCAGGTGATTTCAACTTAGAGAAGTTCGATTGTTTTTATAAAATAACTGTTGATACACCAATTTCGCTCTCTTGTTTTAGACTAATTAGGATGTGGTCGACGTGGCTTCGTAGAATGAATCTAAATACCTATACGTATATTCGTCTGATCCACGAATCTTTCAAATGAGAAAACGTTATGAGACAATGCTTTGCTCATTTCGTAACTCTCAAAAAATCGGTAGATGCAAGCGAGCTATGATTAGATATAATATAGGCTGTGTCTAGCCCAGTTAGTAGCGAAGTAAGAAATGAGCGTCAATTTCTGTTACGTGCAACAACACTTATTCTTCTGGTGGTGTTGCGGTTTTTCTCAAAAAAGGAATGCAAATGTGAAATTTCTCGACAGAACCTACATAAGCTCTGTTGATATTCTTAAAATTGTCTGTGAGTTTTACAATTAATACCACAGTTTTCTTTGTGCATACCGACTTCATGGTAGCAATGGATATATTTTTTCTTGATGAGGTACACTTTCTGCTGCTGAATGTGAAAATTAAAATTAATTTTTTTAGGCGATATTAATATTAACCTACTTTCTAAAACCAACTTTGTGCACTACTATTTGATGTTGTTGGCTGCTAATCTAGTAATTTTAGATTAGTGAGTTCAATAGCTGATGTTGGAATATCTGATCATTGCATGACTAGCTTTCATTTTAGATATTGTCAACGCAAATAATGTAGTTACAACTTCCATGTCAGTTAAAAAATTGATTTTGTTAAACTGAACCTTCTTCTGCGTTTTGAATTTTGGGTCAATGTTTATAATAAAAAAGATCCATCTATAGCTTACGATAATTTTATAAAAAAATCTGGTACTTTGCCTGCCAGTCGTACCTCCAGCTCAATTAAAATTAATTGTAAAACTGAAAGGCAGACAGAATGGATGTCAGGGACTACATTGCGCAAAGTTAGAAAAATAAATAAAATGCATATGAAATGTACGAAACAGCCAAATAACGTACAACTTAAATATTTTTATAAAAAGTTCGGTAAGGAATTTCATCAGAATTGCTAACCATCATATACTCGCTTAAAAATCCAAAATCTGTAATAGCTGATGCAGGAATTCGTCCAAAAAACGTTTTATTTTTATCAAAAAAGTCCTAAGACCAAAAATAGGAGCGAGTACAGCTACAACAAAAACAAAATCAAATGCTAGTTTGGAATCCTTCATGCAAACAATTCTGATTGGAAAGCATGAAAAAAAGCAATACTCGTAAAGCTATACTAGAAAGAATCACGTTCAAAAGAGACAAACGTTATGGATAATATACAAAACCTGGAATGGAATGCTAATGGTATCGAGAATCGTAAAGAAAAAATTTAAGTAGTTCTCGACATGAACAAAATAGATATATGTCTTGTCTCAGAGATGCACTTTAAATTGAAAACAAACTTCAAACAGCGAGGGTACGAATTATATCACTCCCCACATACCCATAATTCGGCAAAATGCAGAGCTGCAGTTATAGTAAAGAATACGATCGGTCACCATATAGAAGCCAAATTCCAATCATGTGCGATACAAGAAATATCTATAAATATAAAAACGAAAAGTGGACAAATAATATCAGTTGCATCAATTTTCTTTTCTCCCAGCTATAGTCTTAAGAAAAATTACTTCATTGGCCTCTTCCGCATATTTCGCAATAGATTTATCGTAGGTGGAGATTTTAATGCCAAAAAAAAGTATTGGGGATCTAGATTGACGATTGCGTAATGCTGGTGATTTTAGGTCACCTAGGTATAGGAATCTAAGGACAGTTTAGATATTTATAATAGCTTACCCAATGATTTAAAAATTGAGCAAAATTTACTAAGATTTAAACAACTTTTGATTGGATATGTAAAATATAGATTTATTTATATATAAAATGTGTATTAATTAAAGATGAAATGTAATGAATTTTTTTTTTAAATGGCAAAGTTTTGTCAAATAAACGGATAAAAAAAAAAAGAATTTGACGCAGAAAAGTTGCTTTATTAACTAATCGTAAATTCAAATGTGTTAATAAGCTCAATTTCGAAAGTGAAATCAGATAATTGAAAACAAAATGAGAAAATGCATTAAAAGTTTATGGAAGCAAATTTAATATATTGGAACTTTGTTAGATTCCCATGGATTTAAGTCCAGTGGTAGGTTACATCCGGTGTCGTGTCCGTTCTGAAATGTAACTAGCGCTATCTACTCAATCATAGGAAACTTGGATACGAGAAGTAAGACCTCAGTTCTGCGCTCTGTTGCAAGTCAAACCCACAGTTGCCAGCTCGGTTAGTTTTGTATATATTGAGTACAGGTAGATTCAACCATAGTTACACTATAGAGATTAATTTGTGCTCAAATATTTTAACCAACGGGTGAGCCATCTGCTGGTTTCTTTTTAAATTGCATGTTATTTTGACACTGGCAGCTCTTTCGCCCGTGGTACGAAATGAGTCGACATCCGCTGGGACAATGTTGGGAAATATTGAAAGCTTATTTCCAAAGTGCGTGCTGTGTTGTCGAAACATTGCACATTTTGAATAAAAATGTCGATCGAAATAATGCACCAACTGTGCGTGATTGGTATGATAAGTGATAACACAGGTTATCCTCGTGTTCGTCCTGTGCTCTCAGCCGATAATATTGCGGCTGTTGCCGAAAGTGTGCTACGCTAGCCTGAGTAGAATTATGCATAAAGACCTCGGCTTACTCCTTTACAAGATCCAACTTACTCAGGAATTGAAACAAACTTAGCACCGGCTTTTTTATCGCTTCTCTCTTTGGGCTTTGGAGCAGCTCGAAATTAACGTCGATTTTGCTTTAAAAAAATCATTTTTTCGAATGAGGCATATTTTCATCTCGGTATGAACAAGCAAAACTGCCGTATTTGGGGAACGGAAAACCCACACGTAGTCGTAGAGAAGGGAATGCTTCATCAGCGAGTTACTGTTTTGTATAGCTTGTGGAATGGCATCATTATTGACCCATTTTTCTTCGAAGATGAAGATGTCAGCAACGTTACTGTCAAGAGAGCGCTACAGAGGTATGATAACAGAAACTGAGGAAATGAAATTGGACGATCTCGGGTTCCGCAAGACGGCGGTTGGCGCCATACAAGTCGTCCAATAATCGATCTTTGCGCACTAAATTCAATAATGGTGTAATCAACCGTTTTGGTGATGTTGCTTGAACTCCGCGTAACTGCGATTTGACGCCGTTGCACTCTTTTTCGTGGGGCGCCGAAGAGATATTATGCTGACAATCGAGAAACGATTCAGGCAGTTAAGTACAAGATTGATTGAGCTATTTGTGAAACAGGGCCCCGAACCGTCGAAAATATAAATTAATTAATTTTACGACGATAATTCTAAAAAAATAATTTTTTATTAGAAATTCAAACTGGCAGCGATTCTGCCTACAATACAACTGACCACTAGTTATAATTTCTTCTATCTTAAGTACCAATCCATCGGCGCGTTGTTGATGATCAGGCAGCGACAGCTTGATGTCTAAGGTGTCCTCCACATTATTTCTGGATGCAATTCGGTGCCCCAGACGTGGTGTCAGCAAATACTTTCACGTAGACTGAACACTTGTCATGATTACCGGACGAATCGTGGGAGCGATTCTGGGATCAGTTTGCACTGCATGATCTCAATGTTTGTGCCGTTAACGTATACAGCAAAATTGAGTTGACAGAATGGGTTATTGCCAAGCTAACCGAGTCGGCCATTCAAATTAAGTTATTTTCCATAAATAATAATAAATTGTACTTTCTTCAATACAGCGAACAACTTTGAAAAATATTAATCGCCTTTTTTATAGCAATTTTAAAAATAAACTAAAGATAGCCCACCCTTTATAATATTACGTATTGCAATATTACAATTAACATGATTTAAAATTATTAAGTCAAACGGAGAATATAAGTCATGCTTCGTGTTTATGGTTTCGACTTTGAGATATGCAAAAATGTACTGATTACGAAATGTTTAATTGGACATACTGATTGTTGTTATTATTTTCTCGTTATTCGAAGAATAACAAATTTTGAAGCCTAAAAATTATTATTCAAATTCAGAATATTATTCCATTTCAGAATTGCCACTTGATCTTTCCATTCCATGTCAAAGCAAAAATTTGTTTTGTGTGTCTGTTTATTTGGCAGTCGGTTAACACGCTCCGGAACCATTTTAATGGACTTTTCTTTGCAACTCGTAGTTTATTCCAGTGTGTACCTATAAATGGTGTAGTCAGAAATTCAGCAAATTCTGATAGAAATATGCGAGTAGGCCGCGGTCAAGTGCATGGCCGAGCATATTCGTGTTTTAAAACTATCATACATTGAAGAAGTGGATAATTATGGTAAAAATATGACGGCTTGCGAAAAAAGTGAACAGTTTTACGCAAACCATCAAGTGCTGATTTCTTGACAAGAGTTATATGTCCTGCAGGTGTGTCGATGTTATAAAGAGACACTTTTCCCTTACAAAAGACTCCATAGAATTAAGAAAAGAAACATTCTTATAGCATTTTCCTCATGTACATTTTCCAAAGAGATGCATGGTAACTATCAGTGGACACTAATCGTCGTTTCGAATGGTCCGTGTGGCAATAACTATTAAAATCACGGCTTAGGAAATTAAGATTAAGTTTCATTCAAAAATAAAATAGAGTTGGTGGTGCTAAGGTGTGAGAGCTATTTAATTTTATGGAGCTATTGAATTAGGCTCCGTTGATGGTCGAATGATATCTTATTCACACAATATAATGCTGGACAATACTACTGCTATATAATATACGTATATGTATATAATACTTAATGTTTTCCTTTACATTCGAAGTGAAAAAGAGTAGATAGTATGTCAAGATATCGAACTTTTATGGTAATCGTACTAACGAGAGTATTATGCAGCTCTCGATATTAAATAAGTCTAAGAAAGTAGACGACAGCACAAGACTTAAAAAATCCAACAAAAGGAGCTTGGAAGAAAATCTTCTTCTAGGTCCTCGAAGGACTTACAAAACAAAACCTTATTCTTTAAGTCATGCATAATGAATAGAAAGCAAATATTGCATCCAAATTGAATTAAAATTATTACTTACAACAATGGGTTTTCACTAGTTTTTAAAAGTACCCTTAGTTGACACATTTAATCAAATATTTAAGTTATTTGAAGAAAGAAGCTGTGCTATTCTGCTGGTAACGACTATTTTAAATTCATTAATTGTATGGCATATGGGTTAGTATAATGCACAAGTATAAATATTGCGTAATATTGAACGGATTTTGATGAAACTTAACATTTAAATTTCCTTCGCTATGAAATTACCCTATTAATAAATGGATGAAGTGGAGATAATATAATGAGTTTTCCATTAAGAGCTTTCATTTTAAATTACTAAGAAAAAGGTACCTCGGCTTCTCTTGTAAATGGTCATCCTTTCGAGAAAATTTTGCAAGACGTTTTCGCACAATTGCGGCCCGATTTTGGGAATAACACCTCCGATACTATTCTTTGGCATAGACCTTATCCTTAATTTTGTTTTTCTTATCCTTAATGTATCCCCAATTGAATTAATCGTCCAGGGAGTTTCTCAAAGAATTTTCGAAGAAATAAGGTCTTATGATGCCACGAGCCCAAGAACCACACTAAACTGTCACTCATTGCGGATGGATAGGTCTCACGCTCTGGTTTTCAGTGCCATAGATGATACAGTTCTGCATACTAACGAAGCAATGCAGATGGAAATGGGCCTCGTCGCCCATGATGATTCTCTTGAAAAATCAGCTTGCACACCTAACACCCAATCAGCGAACGCACGGAGTTGTCCATGGTCCGCTGGCTTCAATTTTAGAGTCAGTTAAACTTTGTAAGCATGCATTCTAAGATCTTTATGCAAAATGCGGTGTAGGCTGGTTTGGAATATGCCTAATTGCTGCAAACGTCTTTTAAAGGAAAAACCTGAACTTTCAGTCACAGCATTAATGTTTCAGATTGACTTGGCTTTATGAGTACGAGTTGGAGTCTTCAAAACACTAACCTGGCCGGTTGGCTCAAATTCAATAATCAGGTTATAATAGCTAGGCGACAGAAAAAAGTACGAACTTTACGAAATGTCTCCGCGAAATTTGCACCATTTTTGTAGTCAATTTCCACAATTTCTATGCATTGTTCACATGTGTATCGTTCACATGTGTTTATGTTCAATGAAAAGTATAGTTTTTGACAGCTTTTAAGGAATTACAACTTTATGTTTGAATCGTCAAAAATACAGCGAAATTTAAAATGAAAGTCTTGATGGAAGACCTTGTGTATATGGAGATATCGTTCCGAAGATATTGATTGACTGATGTTTTTTTTAAGTTTTAATTAATTTTGATTTTGACGAAATTACGCTGATGATGTTTTCATACCAAAAATTCACACGTCGCGTCCGTCAAATGATACTTTCAGATTCATAAGATCGAAAAAAAACTCTGCACGTAAGTACTGATGATTTGCAATCACAATTTAAACGAAACTTAAAACGCAAAGTTCTTTCAAAGCAAAAAACGAAAAACAAAACTTGATGTGGCATGTCCTTGAATATGAAACACATTGCTTAGATGCTTAGATTTTCAAAAAAATCGTTTGATTCATATTCGACAAATAACCAATTATCAAAAGTATCCTAAAAATTGAAATACTGTTATGCCATATTTTTTTCAAAAACTTGGTACTAAATTTTAGTGCGATATATCAATCTCAACAAATCGTTAGAGCAGTTTTAGAGAAGAAACACATAAGAAAGTACCACTAATTTTGGGATTAGAATGGCAATTATAATTTCACCTCGAATTGTGACACCAGAGGATCACAGATATTTTGATCAAGCTTGACATTAGTGTAATAGAGAAACTAAACAAATAAATGTTTTTCCATCTGTCTTACGTACGCAAGACTGCAGCCTAAACAACTGTACGAATTTTCCGGAAACTTCATATCTGGAGTCTCCTAACCCCAAAATTAACGATAATTTGCTAATAGTCGATTTTGAAAAATGAAAATTCTGCCTGTAAGGCATCTTTACTACTTCAAAGTCCTTAAAATTTTCTTCATAAGAGGTGGCTACTTGCAGAGCCCTAACTCTGATTCCTATAACCTTCGAAGCAACACAGCAACATTTGTCTGTATTCCTTTTTTTCGCACCTCCAGCTACAGAAACTTCTATTCAATTGTTTCTTGCAAATTATTTAATGGTCTTCCCCCTGATATACGAATCGTTAGAAGTTAAAGTGTGGCTTCTTGATATTAATCACTATGAAATCGATACTTTGTTGCGCTTCATTATTTGATGTAAGTTTGCCTTACTGCTATTTTTATTATGTTTTCTATTTTTGTATTAAATTAATTTGAATGAATTTTAACATACATAAACTTGTACACCCCACATTGAATTTATGTGAAGTGACATTTATCTCTATTTATTTTCACTGAATAAAAATGTCACTACCTATTCTCATAATATAGATAAATTGTAAGAATTGTAAGATTTGTATGAATGATTGTATGAGAATAAAGAATAAAAATAATAAAAAAAAATGAACAAAATCGATTTTTTCATAAACGGCTATAACGATTATGATCAAACTCGATATTTCAGTTAAGATAAACCTATGCTATTAGATGGCGTACCAGCTTTTTGACAAAAAGTACGCATAATAGTATATTGCTTTACTTTACATAACAACTGGTTCTTACAAATCGGGTATTTCTCAATTTATGGTTCAATCGAGCTTTTATTTTAAGCCTGGTTTATTTGCAGTTAAACGACATATATGTAGTTGAAAGTACGTGTGACCTAGTTATGCACTTAATTTGTCTTGCCCCCTCAAAAAATGATATTGCTACAGTATTGCATCTTAGCTCAAACTACTTATTTGTTGGGAATACCGGAAAATATCAATCATTCTCTTCCCACTCAACCTCCTCCAACACTCTGCACTCTGAAGGAATACTATTATCCTTGATGTTGTATTGTTTCTATTTGTTTTACTAAAACTCAAATGTGGATAAAGTAGAGTTCGAGTTTCTTATGTGTCTCTGGGGAGATTCGATACGAAATTCCTCTACTAGTCTTTCTAATCCTTCAAACCCACCATCCTTATATAGTACGTTGTTGTTTAATGGTGTGCACGCAATTGTCCAGGGACTTGCCATCGAGAGCAACAAATTCCCAATTGGCAAACTGAAAACGTGCAGAACTTGAGAATTATTATTAGTATTTCTCTCTACAAATAGAAACTTCTTTAGGCCAATCAATAAGGATTTTATTTGGCAAAGAGGAAGAAATCTTTTGGGTGTTCCGTAAGAATGTTTCAATAGGAAATAAAAATAAAGGAATTGATGGATATTGGCGTACGTCTGAATAGAAGCAGTGTCCCCTGATGGAAGATATAAAAATCTGGAAGGGAAATTAACTATGGAAGAAATAAAGGAAGAAAGTTCGTCTTTCTGCTATCAATCATCGGAAAGAGCCAAACTTAATGGATATGTAAGTGCGTAGATAGTTTTATTACCGTTGTACGCACAGGATGCGTCGAAAAATGCCGATGCTACACCGAATATTGACTGAGTGAAAATGGATGAGACCATGATAAAAGTTACGACACTCTTCAATGCCATCTATAATTCGAGAATAAATGTAAAATTTGCAAGACAATAATGAATAGAGGAGAGAAGATGCTATGAGAGATCACTGCCATGAGAATTTCACAACAATAATTTGTGCTCAAAATCTTATCATAAACAGGCTAGGATCATAACCTTACGAGTGCATTGTTAGATCCACCTGAATAAACATAAATGTTTCAAAATAATTTGGCCTTATGACGCTTTGGGAAAGCGACGATGCTTTACCTAAGCGACATTGTGCCAAATGTTAATATTCGGCCTCATGTCACTTTCAAAAGTGTCATTATGCCACATTTTTAAATTTGGCATAATGTCGCTTGATACAATGTCACGGCACCAATAAATACTTTTATGAAAACAAATCAGTTTCATTTTTGTTTTCATTTTTATCTATTTCATTCTCTGTGATAAGTATATAGCTTCTTTCACGATATAAAGACGAAGGTGTGGCATATTAAGGATGGCTTCTAGCGCTGCTGTTGTTGAGGCTAGTTATTGTAATTTATTGAGCCTGTCTTGTGTCGACCTTTGCTTCATTTTTTTCCACCACATAGGTGTTGCGCAAGTAACAATAGGCCTTGCTATGACTGCATACATCCAAAGAGTCATCCTAGGATTAAGTCCCCAGACTTCTGCTGGTCCATGCAAAACAGGGCTCAAACTGAGGGTCTTTGCAAGTTCATGGAGCAAGAAAATCACCCTATTGTCTGCAAAATCAAATAAAATCCAATATCAAGTCTTCCAAAAATACAGTTTGAAATATCTACATCAAAAGAGACTAGTAAATCATGCAAACCCCAACGATATTCGTCGTGTGTCTTATTATGCCGAATATTGCGGCAAAATGTTAGAAAGATGCCACGGAAAGAATGATCGGGCTTTCTAGAACAACATTATTTTTCGAATGAAAGTAAATTCAACATCCATGGATCGGTTGGAGGTGATAAGTTTTGAAGGAAACCAAAGATCGTAAGAATATGGCAGAAACTGCAAAGCACGACGGTGGGTCTATCATGATATGGGGGTGTATAGCGTCAAATAGCGTGGCAATTTAACAATTATTGATATTACTTTTTAAATATTTTAATAAAATAAATAAATTTGGGATTGGGGAGGATAATTAATCTTCCACCAAGATAATGCCCCTAAGCACCCATCTCGTGTTATTAAATCGTGGTTGATGTTCTGAAACAGCTTAGAACACTACCTCAGTCGCTGAATATGAATGCTGTTGAACATTTATTGGAGCATATAGACCAGTGGTTCTTAACCTTTTAGTGATGAGGGACCATTTGACAAAATTTCTGTCTTGCCATGGACCACCAACTGTTTAGAGGTGAAATACAGTAAATGTAAATGAATAAATGGTTGTTCTATCCTATCTATAAATAAAACACGCATACAATTGTTCAAAGCTAACAGTATTTTAGTTTTTTTACAACAATTTTACATTATAATTATAGTGATAAGTATATTATTTTAATGAGATTTTTGTGACTGCATAATCTTTACTAACTTCTGAATCCTGAATCCTTGGTTCAGTGTTACTTAAAGTCAAACGCATATCGGCACTGGCATCCAACCGATTTCGGTGCTTGTTTTTAATTATCAGAAGCGCCGAGAATCCCTGCTCGCATAGATATGTGGATGAAAACAAAGTTAGGTGACGTATAGCAATTTCTCGAATCTTTGGAAAAGAAATTGCATTTTGGCTCCAAAAATCTTCAAGATTAATTCCTGTTGCGAATGTATCTTTCAAGTTACTTTCGTGTTGAATTTCAATCACTTCTTCTTGAATTTCATAAGGCACCTCAGAAACGTTTACAATGAAAAGATTGCGGATTAGTTTCCGAATACCGTTGTCCTCGCAGTCAGGAAAATAGCGATTGAATTCACTTTTTAAGTTTTTCAAATGAAGTGTAATATTATTCTGTATTTCTCCTTTAATCTCAGCACACTATCCGTCAATAATTTGATTCAGGGTATCAAACGCAGAAAAGTTATCTATTTCGACTTTATTGATCCATAGCTCAATTTTCGCGATAAATGCATTGATTTTATCTTCATATGAAAATATTTTGCTGGTGCTTTGCAACGTAAAATTTCCCAACCCTTGCAGTTGAAGGTTCAGTTTATTTAGCTGTGCGAAAAAATCTACCAAATAAGCTAAACGTATTTGAAATTTGGACTCACAGAACTGATCCAGCAACTCTTTGTTCTTGTCAGTTAAGAATGCTTGTACTTCCTCTCTCAGTTCGTACAACCTTGACAGCATGTTTCCTTTAGAAAGCCATCGCACTTCCGTGTGAAAAAGCATAGTTTCGTGTTTTTCGCATTTTAAGACAATTACTGAGCACTGGCAAGGCCGGGTAGCTCCAACTAGTTTATTTAATATTATTCGGATGGCTTCGCGGACCACTTCGGGGGCTTCCAGGGACCACCAGTGGTCCGCGGACCACCGATTGAGAACAATTGATATAGACCAATAAATAGAAAACGATGTGAAAACAAAATATGCCTTAAAACGGTCCTTCGGGTAGAATAGTCCACACTCGGTCCAAATGTAACAAAACCTGGTCAACTTAATGCTTTCGGGAGTGAGTACCGAAGTGCTATTATAAAGACTAAAAGATATTCTACAAAATATTCATTTTACGAATTGAATGATAACTATTCCATAAAATATATATATATATATAAATTTGGTATCACTTATTGTTAAGGTGGAATATCTTTGAAAATTTTTTTTTATATTTTTATTTTGTTTCTTCACAAAATCTTTCCCCTTTCTTTCTTTTTCTTTCGCATTGCAGTCCGTTGCGGACCCTGGCGTCAATTTAAATGTGCCTCCATCTTGTTCGATCTATAGCTGTTGCTCTCCAGTTATTTATTTCTAGAGTTCTTTACCCACCTTGAGTCCTGCGTCCTTCACAAGATCTTTAAGTTTGTATAAAAAAAAATTTAATTAAATTCTTACTGATTTAGTGTTCCATATCAGAATAGTATAAAATGGAACACTAATAGATTCAACACTGTGCTTGTCCGTCAGTATGTCACGCACATATAACTTTTGAACCGTTAGACCTAGAGAACACAGAAATAGTACATAGTGAACCGAAAATAATTAGCAAGAGAAAAATATTTTTTGTGGTGGCTTTTGGGGGCCCCAAGAAAATACAAATTATTTTCCACACAACCATACGATTTACTCGTTCGTTTCTCTTCGTTTTTAATGCATTTTTATTTTTGGAATTCATGAACTCTTAACTGCTAGACACAAAAAAGCCTTAAAACTAGCTTAACTAACTTAACTATGTTATATACTAACTTAATGGCCCTATGCGGGCGCTCTAAGCTAAACCTAATGCTTAAAATATGTTTTTCGACGTAATATAACTTAAAATATTTATTAAATCTATACTTACAAATATTGGGAAACTAAGAAAATATGTTTAAGCAAAAACTTAGTAAATGAACTGTATTTTTTTATTTATATATAAAACTTACAAACTACCTAAAAGCTACTTATTCTAAGGTACGTGATTAAACACACACATTTTTTTTTGATACACATATACATGTACTTAAATCGACATTAAAACTATGTAAGCCGACCAGGCTAGAAAAAGTTACACCGACTTTGCCCCTTGTGAGGCTACCCCGAATCAAAAGGAAACGCCGAGTGAGTTCCCTCTCCATCCCCGACCCACCAGAATTTCTGGTGCTGTCTTACTACATCTGCCATATCACGGCTTGATACCGCTCTGCTAAACCGGAGACGCTCCGTGGTGCTGTGTGCGACGTGTCGGTCGTAGTTAAGTCACCTGTCCGCAGTATTTCGGGCAACATGGTAGATTAGTGGCACCGCTACCCTATCCTGTATCAGATCTTCTCTATCTAAATATAGGAACGCCTCTGAGGTGATGACGCACTCTCTCGTGATACAAATCATAGGGGTAGTATGCCCCAGAGATCAGGTTATTCATCGAGGACTTTGCTCTTACAGTGTGCCTTCGAATCATATTGATCACGAAATTATCCACTATGTTTATGTTCGCCCTGTTATACAGGACCTCATAAGAATAGAATTTTATGTACTGGGACTCTGGTGTTCTGTACAACTGAAGACAAGCCCTCTCAAACACCCGAATCCTTTTCATCCAGCTTGCTCCCACGTTGAACCACACGGGACATCCATATATGAGCATGGGCCGAATAAGGGCCATGTAGCAGATTACCTTCACCCTTGCATCGAGTTGGCTGCTATAAAACAGTCTCTTTGTAAGGGTAAAATAACCTCTGGCTCTGACCAGGGTAGCATCTACCTTTTTATCAAAATATAGATATTGATCTAGCCAGATCCCGATCGCCTCGCTAGTGGCTGCCCGTGCTGTCCCACGATTGAGAACTTTCGCCAATTCTTTCAGGTATCCGTGGAGGCCCCAGATAACGACGTTCTAAAGAGAATAGTCTCTGTCTTCTGGAAGTTGATCTTCAAGCTTCCAGTCGTTGCAAGCGATTTACTCATAGCACATTAAAAGTGAAAAGTGTAAAAGTGTAAAAGTACCCAAGTAATTGGAATATTTTATTTAATGAAGTTTGTTGAACAAAAAGCCTCAAAAATGACTGTTAGTTGTATGGTTTTTTAGTTTATGCCTAAAACGGAAAAGCTTTAAAGTACATTTTTATGGCCATACAAAATAAGTAAATAAATATTTTGGCGCTTTGGCCTAGCTTCCTAGTATGGACTGTTTCCGAAGGGCAATTTTTTTTTGCGATTGAGAGAAGCTTTTCATGACAGTGTTACTCTCGGAGAAAACTTTCTTATATTTTTATTTTTGTGTTTCCTTGGATTCGAACCTTGACCATCTCGCTCAGTGATTGTGCATTTAGCAACTTAGCCACGGCTTCATGGTCATACAGCAACGCCAGCAATATTCTCTGCTAATCTAACAGGACTAACATGAGGTTAACTTGGGTTATCAATTAGCATGCCAATCTCACGAACTCTCATCATAAACTTGCTTGCAGCAGGCTTGGTTGGTGCATTATTTGGACCGAAATTTATTTTCAAAATTCGCACTGTTTAGGCAGCACAGCCCTCAATTTGGAAATAAATTTTCAATATTTTCCAACATTGCGTAATTCGATCCAATTCGTACCGAAGAGATCTGATAATGTGCTTCTGTTAATTTTTTGAGCGCGAAAGAGGTCTGGAAGGTATAACACAAAGTAATATTTCTCGTGATCAAAAAATGTCAATGAGAATGATTAACCGTAAAATTAACAGATCTGTTGGTGTTGTGATTAATTACATAAGACTTGGTTAAAACTATGGCACAAGAAAAGAAGAATTTTGCATGAAAGCATAATATCAACCGCACTTCCGCTGTATTGGCAAACTTTTCGAAAGATTGATAAGGTGCTAAAGGAAAATAATAATTTTTTGTACAATAGTAAGAACTCTGTGTAAATTGTGCACTTACGACCTAATATTGTTAAAATTTGTAAAGATTAATTTTAAATTTAAAATGCACTTCACAGAGATTTGTCACTTTCAATAATATGAAGGACCACTAGACAAATTCTAAAAGTTGATGTAATTTAAAAAAAAAAAAAAAAAACAGAACGCTTGACAATATCTACCACCTTAAGGTCATATTAATGCTTGCTTGAACATAATTCACAAGAAGTTGTGTAACTTAGACAACTAAATAAATTAACTTTTGACGACCCCGATGGTACTACTGATATGACGTACAAACACCTATCTAGGTTAAAATAAACCCCCATTTTCAGAAATGTTCAGTGATGGTCTAGTCGGTATTTTGCGCTGCAGCCTGAAAACTTGGCTACCTAAGCAGTTGAATTCCTTATTGTTTACTAGCATTGTCTAAAGAATTCGGTAATCATAACAGAAGAGTATTTTCCAGGAGACCTCGTTTTTCGTAAGGACAACGCATCAATTCACATAGCGAGGTTTTTAAAAGGATGGTTTTCGAGGAGAATGAATTGATTAGGCGGACCTTGATTCTATAGAGATCTTATGGGGACTTCTCGCACATAACATTTACTCAAATAGAGTAGTCTAAATATACTAAAATCACTATTAATGAGCTAAAACAATTAATGATATCAATGCCAAATCGCCTAATAGAGTTCTTCGAAAATAGAGCAGAATTATTGTCCAAATTCAATTTGTTTAATTAAATTAGAGGGCATGAACAAGTAGAGTATATAATCGAATTAATGCTTTTAGCGATGGAAATCGAGAATTTATAGTCAACCTTCTGCACAACTGAACTCTAACTACATTCTTCTTTCTTTAGCGGGTACGAACAAGTGTGGATTTCAGCATTGAAAACGAAAAGTCGTGGCAGAGCGAGCGGCACTTGCCTATTCGGGTACAAGTGCATCAAGACAACCTACCAACTTAGCTTCATCAAACAAAATGGTATTGTAATTTTAAGAGGATCATTCTGTGGACCTTTTCTTAGCCTCATACCAGTTTACATCAATTACAGTCATTGGAGTCGAGATTTTGAAAAATTAAATACATTTTTCGATGGACCAGATCTAAGTAGTTTTATCTTACTAGGTGACCTTAACGTGAGGACTGGAACTAGCCCGCGGATCTTATTTAACAGAATTAAGACGCGTATATTCTAAATAGTAATAGGGGTTCAAAAGTCATCGATTATTGTTATCCTTCTCATTGTGCAGTCGATATAATCCAAGATTTTACAGTAGGATATGTTTTGAATTTGAAAACAGTTGAAAGCAGAAACAGAGAACCCCTTGTAAAACTTTTACCTCTTCTAAAGTGGGCTGAAAATCATCGTTTGATGTACCCAACATAGGTACGAGTAAACAACAGAAAACAACTCCAAACGGCTCAGTTGAAGTACAATGTTTTGCAATAAAGGGATGTGAATATGCTGCAAACAGTAACATCAACAAACAGTATACACATTTTGAACTCAAAAAACCTTGGTTTGATCTAGCACGTCATGTAGCTAGAAAATCTTTTTTTATGCATCTAACAAAATTTTAGGGTATATAACCTTGATATCTTCAGGAAAAAATACGAGTTGTCCAACAAGAAATATAAGGCTTTGTGTTATTTCAAACAGCGGGAGTATTTTACAATTACAATACATACAACAGAAACGTCAACCAAAGATTTGTGGAAGCAAGTCAAAGCAATTCGCTGCTACTCTCCTGTTACAAGAACTGATATCACTTTTTTTATTTATTCACCCATACGTCACCACTGAATGCGTCATCGCTCACAACTCCTGAAATTTATGTAAGTATATCTACTCAAGAACATCAGTCTATCAGCGAACATCAACTCATCATACTGACGCAGCAGAAGCAGCTAATTGAGCAACAAGTTCAACTACATCTTATCCAACAACATCAACAGCAACAACAGCAACAACGAGAACAATAGTAACAATCAGAACAACAACAACATCAACAACAACAACATCAACAACAACAACATCAACAGCAACAACAGCTACGACAAGAACAACAACAACGCGTACAACAACAACAAAAACAGCACAAACAACAAAAACAGAAACAACAAAAACTAAAGAAAATGGAGTTAACACCGCATCAGCATCAATCATCGCATACTTCCGTCATATCTATTCAGGAGTCAACAAGCTCTTACCCCCCGATGCAATTGGAACCTCTGCAGCAGAACTCTTTTCTACGTTCAAAAACGAATTCACTTGCGGGAAGATCACCGCTATTGACGTATCAAGCGATAAGTCTCCGAATGATGCCTCGTCCTCGTGAATTCCTGCATTTAGTTGCAACGTTGACTCTCTACCTCAACCTGTCAGGAATCGTCGCTTCTAACATCTTCATCCGCCAATCTAGAGGTAGTGAAAAAGACTGCTCGTAGAACAATCTTCATCTTGAGGCTTTCTTCTGCTACCGCTGTCAACGATATTAGGAACTACATAAGCAGCAAAACGTTGGTGCCATTTTTATCCTTTGCTGTTACATTCGACCATCTCAGCACATGCAGATTTATCGTTCGTATCGTTTAGCGTTCGATCTTTAATGTTGTTGATCCTCGCGACACCGTTTTAATTCTGGGGGATCTCCAATGGGCTCCATCAGATGATCAGTTCCATTATATAGCAATTAACCCCTCTTCAGATAAGGAAGTCATTTTCATTGACTGTCTATCAAACTCCAGCCTATATCAGTTAAGTGGAGTTACTAATAACCTTGAAAGACAACTTGATCTTAATTTCTCGTCAGATGCCGATAACTGCGTGGTTTCAGCGAGAAACCTTTTATCAAAATTGGACATTATCTTATAATAACGATAATAATACTGTCCAATCAGAGTACTCGTATAGCTTTAATTTTCGCAAGCCAGACTACACAAAACTTAGTAACCTTTTAAGTGCTATCAATCTCAACAGCAATTTTAACAGTACACACATTTCTATCGATGATGCACTTTGATTGTTCTACTCTGAAATTTTCATCTATTTTATGCAATCCATCCCATACATGCCCCAAAAGAGTTTCTCGTCATCTCCACCTTGGTATACTAAGGAATTACGTACACTTCGCAACAGAAGAAATAAGCTCTGGCGTATCTACCTCGAATTTCGCTCCAAATTTTAACTTTTCCAATTACCTCTTTGCACATACTCACTTTTCCGAACTCTATGAGTTTCTTTATACAAAATATATTGACCGTATTCAGTCTGAAATCAATGCCAAAATGCGCTTCGTCACTCATAATCAATTTTTGAAAACATTCAGGATCATCTCTATTCAATTGGTAAATTTTTGCACTCCAGTCCCTTGTGGTCTTTCTTGAAGTTCTTGAGTCACTTGAATTTTGTACGGAAAGAAATGGAAGTAAGGGTGCATAATTTTCCATACAGACGTAGGAGAAATCCGAATTTTTTGAGCACGACGATGAATCGAAGTTTTCGGACGTTCACTCACGTTGTCCCTCATTGCATCAATGTTTTGTTGTGTACGCTCTTTACGGCGTGGTCCAGGCTTCGGTAAATCACTTACTGTGTAAAGGTTTTCGAAATTCACTTAATTTACGCTGTGTTGATGAACCATTTTGATGTTGTAATCACTAAAACACTTGTTGTGGCGCCAAACTCCACAATGAAATAGAATTGACAGTTGAACACTACTGCCAACTTTCACATAATAAAAAAATCTCTATGAGAAATGGCGCCAATTTCAAATCAGCCTCAGTCCGAAAAAAACACCCTGTATCTATCTAATTGAATTTCCTTTTTTTTTTTTAAAATTTGTTTTATTTATTTAATAACTTCAGTCTGTCTGTGTTCTATTATTGTATGGATGTTTGCAATAATATAGCGTACTCAGTTTTTTGCTAAAAATATTAATAAAGACATACGTACGACTATGTAAAGATATGACATTCAAAAACAAAACAAGCTCTTTGCTTCTTAACGCGTTTTACAAACGAACAGTACATATGTACATACGGAAAAAGTATGCGCGACCTAGTTATGCCCTTTATTTATATCCATTCATCGTTAACTTTAAATATGTTCTTAATTAGCTAGAACCAATAGCAAAGGATAAAAACATGTTAACAAAGTAGTGATGTTAAATACTTAACCATAGAAGAAGACGTACACAGATAGCTCAGAAAGTGTTAAATGACAATTTCAAAGATTTCAGTTATGAATGGCAAACCCCTCTTACAGTACATAAATTTAAAAACATTCAATGTACAGGGTGACTGATTTATGTTTTTAAACGTGAGTAAAACAAAAACTATGAGACGTATTGTTTTATTACTTAGTTTAACATAAAGAGAAATAATGCGGATATTATTTTTTGAAAATGATTTCGTCCTAATGCCGTCCATTTAGTCACACACTGTTGAAAGCAGACCACCGTATTTCTTGCCACATGCTGCAGCATGCTGGGCTGAATGTCGTGAATTTCACAGCGAATATCACGTGTAAATTTAATTCGTTCGTGGGTGCAAAGGTTCCGCGAAATTTCTTCAGCTCTAAATTCCCCAAGAGAGGGCCCAGGAGAACATAAGGGACCACCGAAAACATTCGGGAGGTGGAACGAAGCTTGCGTGAAAATCCAAGAATCTCAGTGCGGAAAAGAGCTTTGGGACTCTCAAAAACTATCGCTCATCAAATTCTGCAGAAAGACTTAAAATTGCACCCATTTAAGATTCAATTAGTGCAAGAACTTAAGGAAAATAACTTTAATTTACGCAAAAACTTTTGTGAAACAGTATTGGAGAGATTTCGCACTGTGAATAGCATCTTCTGGAGCGACGAGGCCCACTTCCACCTGAATGGATACGTAGATAAGCAAAACTGTCGCTGTTAAACTAAGTAATAAAACAATATGTCTCAAGTTTTTGTTTTATTCTCGTTGAAAATATAAATCTGCCACCGGAAGCCTTTATATCACTTTCAGATGCAGTTAGATTAAAGTCAGGAAGAATTTCGCAGTACTCATTTCATAGTTTAAAAAGACAGCAAGTTTGAAAGGAAAATTCACTGAAGATATCTGACGATAACACTTCGGCATATGGATACGTATGCAATAATTCATCATATTATACGGTACCATGAAATAAAGTTTTGAACTTTATTTCATTTTTGAAAGTGCAATAAAGTCCAAATCGAAGTGGAAATAAAATCCAAACAACAAATATATGGGGAGAATTGAAAGAATTTGCTATCCACAATGCATAAACAGTAGAATATGTATGCAACACCCCTGCTTAGGATCACTCTAGGATTTGGAGTAGGTGCGAGGTTTTTTGTATGTAAAGTTCGGAACTGCACCCTTTTTTTAAAGACCAAAACTCGTTTAGAGTAAAATCTAAATTTTCTCAACCATTATTACCAAAAATGAATTACTGTCTGGTAGTACAATGAACCAAAACTCAATTCTGAGTGCTATGGGATTTGGAGATTTCCCTTTTTTTTTGTAAGAATTTTTCTTACTAGCTATGTTCAGACGATTGCCAGATCTGACAATATTGTCAGGTCTACAAATGTTCTGACAATGAGCTGCAAATGAGCTGACAATAGCGAACTACCTTACAATGCTAAATTGCCAGTTCACACGGTTGCCATATTTTGTCCTAAACTCTGGCAATTTCATTGTCAGATGGTTGGCCTGACAATACTTTGGCTGGCAACGTTGTTAGGTTGAAAATTGTCAGTTCACACGGTTGGCAGATGTTTGTTTACAAAAAATTTGCAGATTCGTTGACAGGCATTGTCAGACAAATTAAAAATGTTTTTTTTTCATTCTGGACTGATTAAAGTCTTTTTATTTTTGAGAATTTTATAATAAAATAATAATCGAAATGGAAAAAAAAGATGCACTTGCGATTGTTTTGGCCGCGTACGTATTGGAAAGCAGCGAGGAAGATGAATTCTAAACAATTCGATGATCTTCTAGCTTTGGTTCCACATATCCAAAAGCAAGAAACGAATATGCGCGCGACCATTTCAGAGGCTGAGCGGCTTTCGATCTATGCAATATCTATTCCGCATTCCCGTGTCAATGATCGCATCTATCATTCCAAAAGTTCTGGATGAATTCTAAAAAAATAGCACCTAAACTTCGTTTTGCTCTTTCGAATATGAAAAACAATTATCTGACATTAAAAAAATTGTCAGACGTCATAACCATAGCACATCTGACAATAGCAAATGAGTCTGCAAATCACCTTCACCTAAACGCCTGACAATGGTCTGACAATAGTACAATCGTGTGTTCAGACGATTGCCAGATATCTGACAATTTCATTGCCAGTTTCTGCAAATATTGTCAGACAAAATTGTAAGTTTAGACGGTTGTAAGGCATTTGGGACAATTTTTACAGTAACAGATCTGGCAATCGTCTGAACATAGCTTAAGATTCATAATCGAGTTTTCACTAGTGTTCGTAGATAAGTATGACCGTCAAAATCGACGTTTAAGCTAATTCGATACCTTTTTTCTACTGAAATAAATTTCATATAATGCATTAACTATATTCGTATATCCATATATTAATATTTAGAAATTTCTAAATAAGGAACGCCCTAACGTGCATACTTTCTGTTACACCCTGTAAGATGCTTGCTTTATTGCCTCCGATTCATCTTATATACAAGCTGTAAGAGAACAAATAGAAAAACGCACAGAACGCCGAATCACATTATCCTCGTATTGATAATAATCATTTCTTTCATTGAAGTACTACCTACTTACTTACATTTTTCCCATCCTACAGCACTGTGGTGGTTGCCCTTTCAAAAGCTAGACCACCCAACAACAGTAGCAATAATAGGTACCCAAAACAATCCGATTGATGAGAAAAATCAATTCATTGACTTTGTTGGAGATGCTGAGGGTTGAGAAGCTGAGAAACGACGACAAGGCAACGAGGCGACCGAGTGAGAATCAGTAATAAGATTGTCCTAGATTTCCTGTGCTTGGATCTCATCAGGAATTCAACCTATAGTACATATAGTTCCAATGTAAGGTATTGACTATCACTCCGACTCCGCATAAGCAACTTTTGCAATAAATAAGTAGGTAGATCGTATCAACCTGTTACAGTTGCAGCGATAGTCTGTCTTTCAACTTGGCAATAAAATCAACTGGCTTCGTTGTATACTATATTGCGATGAATTCAATTTCGATTTGTCGATTCACAGCGTACTAGTACCTTAACGGGGGAAGAAAATACCCCTTTTTCTGTACCTTTCCTTGAAGCTACATTTGGGGGATACAATTTACAAGAATTTTGCGGTTGGTCGGGGATGACTTCAGAGAGAACAAATGCAATGTTGTGTGGTCATAAATTTTAAAATAAGCAAATCGAATGTAGTCCCAGGATGCTTTTTGTACTTTTTTGTTGTCATTTTCCAATTGATTGCAAGCGGGAGAACATTGGCTAAAGATAAGCAATGTTGTTTCAGAGGCTTTGTTATGGGTTGGAGTGGAATCTTATCTAAAGGCAGATGGGCCAGGAATACATCTGATTCTCTTGTCTATATAAAATATTCAAGCTTTGCGAGACCCGGTGAGGATTTATTTTTCCTATAAAGGATTTTCAAATTGAATTGATTTGTTTATTTATTTTCTTGTATAAAATATATTTCTCGCGGCAGAGGGCGGATGAATGAGGTTATAAAAGATTTTATTAGTATTTACTTTTTGACGAAGCAGTGAATGGATGAAAGTTATATAAAAAAAAAATGTTAATTTTTCTTTTGTACACAGACCACAGACTTGGGGCTTTTCATAGCAGGATCACCCGTTTGGACAATAAAGAAAACCAATGGCTGTTACAGGTGTCTATTTTTAATATCCACTATAAGCGACAAAATGTGTTTGAATTTTTGAAGAGCTCATTATAACGATGTTTATTTTTTCTGTACCTGGAGGAGTTTTGATAAAGGGATGTCCTCACCGTTTCTAGGTGAACATAGAATTTAATTTTGGTGGGTCGAGCGCCCCCTTGTAGTAAACAAGCTAAACTATGCTAAATTAGAAACTAAGACTTAAAAACTAAGATTAGAAAATAACATGGATGGAGGAGATCAAGTTTCAGGCGGGAAGAGCTGCGATTGAAATCAAAAACTGTAAGGTATGGCATGAGTTAACCTTCCAAAGCATACGGAGGATTGGTTCATTGGAGCCATAAGAGGTGCGGTGGGTCGGTAGATAGAAGAGGACATCGTAAATTAGGAGGGGTAGTGTTGAAGAAAATAGAGTTATAAATAAAGTGCAATCAACACAATCTGAGAGGAGTCGATGAATGAAGAGAATGTGTGCTACGTGTCTGCGTTCTTCAAGGGGCAAAAGATAACAGGGTCGTTCCAGGGCAGTTTTCAAACACCAAATCCAAGAAAATGACGTTGAATATTTTCGATTTTAAATACATATATATGAACTAGCTGGAAGGAGGACCATGCTTGACTGGCATACTCGATTAGGGGGAGAACAAAGGTAATGCAAAATGAACTGGTTACCTTGGGATTGTAGAATTCTTTAGACCACCATTTGATGAGTTAACTTTAAGGATTATCTCATCGAAATGCGAACGAAAATTTAGCTCCCTGTTGTAAAATATGCCAAGGTCGCGAATAGCTTGAATGCAACATTGGAGAGCGGTCTTGTTGCACTTACGAGACAAGGTAATAGATTGACATTGGAGCTTTAAGCAATTTTTGAGGCACCAAATCGAAAAACTTTCGAGGTCATATTGAAGTAGACTATAGTCTTGTTGTGAAGAAATGGCTTTGATAAATTTGGTATCGTCAGCATAGAGGGAGAGGGAGGAGTGTTTAATGACCCTCTCAAGATCGTTTATAGTTAGGATATAGAGAAGGAGACTTAGATGACTGCCTTATGGAACGCCAGAGGTAATCAAGAAGGGAGTTGGGAGGTCGCACCTGAAGCGTATAGTATAAAAACGGTTTCCCAGGTAAAAAGATATGGGTTCAGAACCGAGGGCAGACAGTCTGGAAAGGATTATTTGATGAGATATCCTGTCAAAAGTTTTACTGAAGTCGGTTGCAATAACATCGACTTTGTAGCCATTCTCTAATGAAGAGATGGCAAAGGAAGCAAGTTCGATGAGATTTGTAGTAGTTAAGGCTTCGTATAAAGTACTTTCGAAGATTGTAGTTATGTGATAAAGTTTAGCAATAGGACGATAATTAGTTACTTCGTTCTTTGATAATTTTTTGTGTATCGTGGTTATGAAAGAGGTCTTCCAAACCTGAGGAAATTCCCCTTGTGAAAGGGATAGACAAACAAGATAAGAAAGGGGGAGATAAAGGTTGAAAGAACACTTCATAAAGAATATGGCGGGAAGACCATTTGATCCTTGGTACGAATTCGTTATTAAGTTTTTGAAACTTATTTTCGATAAGAATAGGAGCAAAGTTTGAGAGAGTAAAGAGTGGTCCGGCACGAAAGAGTTGTCGGTAAAAGATTGTTTAAAAAAGTTAGCAAAAAAGTTGGCAATGGTATGCGGATCGGACAAAATGACTTGGGGTCGTTGATAAGATTGGCTTCCGCCTTATTTATTTAGCACTGGTACAGAGAGTTATAAAGCTGAGTGAATTGAAGGTAAGTACCGAGATAGTTGTGCGAAGGAAAACTGTCCATAACTTGTTTCTTTTGTTACGCAAGGTCTATGATTATACCAAGGAGAGGATGCAGATATAGTTTTATGGCGAGAAAAAAGGGACATAAAGAGAAATACAAGTAAATATTCTGTAAATAGTTAATAGGAAGAGTTAAAATACGCGTTAATTTTACGGATATTTGCTTTATGAAAGTCGTAAAAAGTGAAATCTATGAAAAGAGTGGAGAGGAGTGTAGAGTTGCGGAGAAATGAGAGAAGAAGGGGAGGGTGACAGTTATCAATCGTTGATAGAGATAATAAACAAAGCGAGACTGAGGAGTTAATGGGATCTGTTTTTAAAATACTGTCTAAATCCCTACTCATGTAGTTTGAGACACCACTGACTTAGCAAAGACTTGAGAGTGTTAACCAATCTATGAAGAGACTATGAATAATTATAAATCTTCTAATGGAGTTCACTGCAAGTGAGGCAGATTAAAGTCGGCAAAATTAAGGATATCGTCAAAGGAGTCAGCTGAGTCAAATATTGGGACGGTAGAATGTAACAACACATAACGAACAGGTGGGAGTGTTATTTTCTTGAAATAAAATCGAGTTTAGAAGAAGAAGAAACAGCAATGAGAGAAGAGTAAAGGCCATTGTGGATGGCCATAAGGACGCCTCGACAAGAAGACTCAAGGTTAGAGAAGGTAAGATCGTAATCTCGAAAAACATTGAAAGTAAGGATGAATTGGTTTGGTTCTTAATGTCTGGATTAGATTAGTTTCAGTTAGAGCATAGATATCAAAAGGGAAAGCATGAGATTGAGGCAAAACTGTACAATTTTTGGAGGAAAGCTTATTACGTTTCGGTAGTAAAAGGTGAGAGAAACGTTGTTGTGAGGAGGCGTATGGGTGGTTTAAGTACTGGCAAGCTAGGGACTAAAAAATTTCTCGTGGTCCACTCGGTTCCGTTGAAGGTGTGAGACTCTTTTAAAGTGTACAACTTATGTCGGGTTCTCCGACTTGAAAAAAAAAAAGAAAAAATTATTTTTCGTTTCCCGAAAAAAGCGGGACACTTTATTTTCCCTGTTAACAGTACAGAGGTTTCTTACTAACTTACTTACACATTATTCATTTATTTTCTAATTTTTATCTTGCTTATTAAATCTAAAGATTGCGGGTTTAGTTACAGCACGTGCATTACGAGAATGAAAATGTGCGCGTGCATCGAATGCAAGGTGAGTGTACTTGGTTTCCATAGGAAATCAAGAGGAAAGAAAAAGATGATCAACAAAATGTAACACTACCCCGGAATAGACAATATTGAGGAGTTCTGATAGGGTTTGGGAGATGTAATCTACATAATTACTGAAAGCAGTAAGGTCGTCCTCCAATTTTTGAAGAGACATATTGAAAATCTCATGGCACCTGATATTAAGGTTCCTGTGGCTGATGGGGACGGTGGGAAGGTTTTCCTGCTGGATGGAAATCATAACATTTGTTTTGGTTTTACCCTCATAGGAAACCGAGTCAGGTTTATGTATTATGGGGATAAGCAAGAAGGAGTCGGGTGAAAGGATTGGGGTCATACAACTATAATAGAGTGTACAATGGTAGCGAAGGTAAGTCAGAACTTGTATCGTGGCCAAGAAAAATCTTCACGTACTAATGTTCTCCAATTACAGCTCGCTGGACCAAACGGTGGTGGAGGTAAAGGAGAAGGACAACACATACACGCTGGCGTCTGTATACATACCATACGACGAAGGTATTGACGTCCCCTCGGTAAAGTTTAGGCATTGATAGCAATGTCTCAATAGGTAAGAGGAACTTAATCTTAGGCTGTGATACTAACGCCCATCATACAAATAGTATGGGGTAGTTCAGATACTAACAGTAGAAGCGAGATTTTGTTCAAATATATCTTAAGTACTAACCTAACCATATGTAATCGTGGCAATTCACCAACTTTTATTACAACCAATAGAAGGGAGGCTCTTGATATAACACTCTTAACTGCAAATAGAACCGCAACCATCTCGAACTGGAGGGTATCCGACAAGGCATCACTCTTTGATTTGAATTCCGGCGCCCGGATAGGAAGGCTTTTCGAAACCGCGCAGAGCTAATTGGAAAAGATTCAACGAAGAACTGGGGAGATCTCTTGGACCTCACCCTGGGGAGATCCCCAGGTCTACGGAAGACATCGATAAGGTGGTAGATGATCCTGTCCTGTTAGACGCGCCAGCGGAAGAAATCATCCACCTTGGTGAAATTCGAAAATAGCAGAGCGTCTGCGCACCTCAAGATATGGCTGGAACCTCACTAAAGAGGGAGCTATTGAGTGGTCAACACACAAGGAAAACGTTAAGCTTCTTTAAAAGGAAATAAGATTCGCTAAGAAAAATTCCTGGAGAAGCTTTTGTGATTCCATTGAATGCACCACAGAGGCGGCTCGATTGAGGAATGTTCTCACCAAAGCTCCATTACATGTGTCTTCTATTAAGAACTGCGATGGCGGCTGGACAGACTCTTACGAGAATACGCTTGAATGAAATGCCACTTTCCTGGCTGTGAAGAGGCAGGGACATACTGTCCGACTATCACATATATGCCAGTTAACATTGACACTGAAACTATCGACAATCTAATTGACGATCAGAAAATTTCATGGGCAATCAAATCGTTTGCACTGAGACACCAACCATAGAGTTGTTTTCATACACGATGGGTGCATTCCTTGACATCGAAGGGGCTTTTAATAATGTAAGTACCGCAGCTATAGTAGACAGTCTGAGCTTGTTAGGGTCGGGGACAGGAGGAGTAGACGTTAAAACGGTTTCAGACTCTTAGATTGTAGGGGCAACGGAAGATTTTACAGATTGGACAGTCCGCAGTAGACGAGGTTGTAAGAGTGAGTCGACTTCGGTTTCCAGTAATTCAGATAAGAAGTGATGGGCCCTGGTGGCTTCTTCTTCGGAACATCTGTTTCCTGTCCTGGTCTAACTTGTGTTTTGCTCAGCAGAAGGAGCTTTTGCGCTGTAAAGTATGTCTGTAAACCAGTGTCGACTTCATGGGTGCCGATTTTGCAATGTTGGATATGTGGTTATGCTATTTTATGCTTTCCTTTGGATGGATAATTTGGTCGGTCATTTGAAGCCGTCGTACAGTAAACAATTTTTTTCTAGAAAAGTTATGTTTAGAATATTCTCGTCTTCAAGTAAGTAGTTTGGACTTTAAAGTTACTATTGTTTTGGACAATTGTTCGAAAACCTTATATCATAGACTCAGTAACCACCGAAGCAGCCCTCCCATCTCAAAGTGAACCCTGCCAATTTGACTTAGAGCGAGTGTAATGGGCGACTTCCCTGAGAAACACATGTCGTAGATTCTGAGGAGTTAAATTAAAAAATCGACTTTCTCGAAAACGGCTCTAACGAGTCGAATGAGCGAGTTTTTTGCCAGGTTTTTGTAAAAATGTACGTCTAACGGCAATTTACTTATTAGCCGGTTCTTAAAAATTGGATATTTCTCGGCTATGGAACAATCGATTTTGTTCTAAATTAATATCTAATCAATATATTGAATACCAAGTTTTGGAAAAACGTCAAAATTTGTTCTGCGTTTTAGCGGGATTTATTTAGGATGTGGGTATGAGGGGGATGCCCCAAACAGAAGGTGTTTTGAATTGTGGTATTGCTCTTTTGCGTTAGTGTGACTTGCCTTTCCTGCTTTGGGAATAAAGATAACCTTTACCTGGCGGCAATATTTTGGTATCTGTCGCTATATAAGGCAACTGCAGAATATATTTTCCAAGATAGGAGTTACTGTGGTCATAGTTTTTTGGGGCATGAACGGGAAATTCCCCTCTATACTAGGTAATTTGTAAGAAGAGAATGAGCTGATAGCCCATTGAATTTTCTCGTCTGTAACTATTCCTACTGGTGCCACAGCCTCTGCTCTACTATTATCTTCTACTTCATTAGTTTGATTTTTGTATACCCTGGAAGGTGGATGTCCAAGCTATTTCAGTATTTCTGAACAGAACTGGGACCAATTGCCATCAGAATCCTTGAGATATCTTAGGGGAATGGGGTCCCTAGAGAGGATCTTCCTCAGTCTCGTCGATTCTGCGGTTTCCATAATGTTATTACAGAAATGTTGCCATGAACGACGGTTGGCTCTCTGTGTTTCATTTTTGAACTTCCTCTGACTGTTTTTGTAAAATTCCCAGTCTCCTTCGGAGTTCGTTCTTTTGGCAGTATTCAGAAGATTTCTAGTTTCTTTCCTAATTTTGTCGAGTTCCTTTATACACCACGGAGGTTCCTTTTTGGTCCTACTTATTTTTGCTGGACTGGCCTTACAATATGCATTACTAAAAACCTTTGTCAATTATCTAGCTAAAGGTTTTTAGTAATGCATATTGTAAGGCCTGTCCTTTGTCAATTATCTGGCTCAGATTATACTCCAGTAATTTTATCACTGAGCAAAGCAGAAATAATAGAAAAAAGTAATCCGAAGCTCGTGAATAAGAGAACAAACTGGAAAGAATTCAGCGACAAACTTGACAGTTTTATAAACCTAAGATTCCCTATGCAAACAATTGAACAAATTGATCATGAAGCAGAACAATTTATTGCTGATGTGCAACAGGCTGCAGAAGAAAGTACTCCAACTATTTCGAACTCGAGAGAAACAGAAATAAAATATCCTGTCGAAATAAAGGAGCTGATATTGTAAAAAAGAAGAGCTCGAAGAAAATGGCATACTACGAGATTCCCAGATGATAAGGCAGTTTTTAACCGTCTTAACAACGAATTAAAAAAAAGAATCTGTGAGTTCAAAAATTATTCACTTAGTAGATTCCTGAAAAGTCTGACGACGGATGCTTCTACCGAATACTCCTTATGGAAAGCAGCTAAGCGCCTAAAAAGATCTCAGACACAAGATGGTAAATGGATCGGAAACCCGAAATAAAAGGCTGATCTCTTCGCTGAACATCTCGCGAATGTTTTTAAGCCATTCCCTGCAAACACAGCTACAGACCCCTTACAGTTTGTTGATAGAAACGACGAATGTGAAATACCTTTTGTCACGCTCAAAGAAGTAAGAAGCATGTGTCAACATAAGTTGTCTAACAAAAAATCATCAGGGAACGATCTAATAACTGCTCAGGTTTTGAAAGAAATGACTTTAATAGCCTTCAAGAAACTCCAATTTATAATAAACGCATGCCTTAAACTAAGATATGTGCGACATCATTGGAAAATTGCAGAAGTCATTGTTATACCTAAACAAGGTAAGTCACCAACAGAAGTAACATCTTACAGACCAATATCGCTTATACCAATCATGGCAAAAGTTTTCGAAAAACTGCTCCTGAAAAGGCTTAGCAAAATAATAGAAGAAAGAAGACTAATTCCGAACCATCAGTTTGGATTTAGATAGACCAAGTGCATCGAATTACGGATGTTGTGCAAAAGGCACTTGAAGAAAAACAAGTTTGCTCGGCTCTATTCTTAGATGTTGCTCAAGCCTTTGACAAGGTTTGGCACTTGGGACTTGAGTACAAACTGCATAGGGACCTCCCCAGGTAGTACTACGAAATACTGAAATCATATGTTACGCACCGACTCTCTAGAGTACAGTACGACCAAAATTACTCGGAACTAAAGAAAATTGATGCAGGTGTACCACAAGGAAGTATCCTAGGACCAACCCTGTATCTGTTACATACAAGCGATATTCCAGTGGACATCAACGCTATCATGGCCACCTTTGCTGATGATACTGCAATATTGGTGCCAGATAAATCCTTTACGAAGGCTACTCAAAAATTCCAAAATGCAGTCGATAAAGTTAGTGATTGGACGCAAAAATGGCGTATGAAATTAAACGAAACAAAATCGATGCATATAAACTTTACAAACAAAAACAAAAACAATGTTCCAATTTTTATAAACAGTACAGCAGTACCTTACTTCAATACCGCCAAATACCTTGGAATGACCTTGGATGCAAAGCTTAAATGGAAAGAGCACATCAAAAAGAAAAGAGAAAAACTTAACTTGAAGTACAGACAAATGTACTGGTTACTAGGAAAGAACTCTGACCTATATATTCAGAACAAACTAATGTTATATAAGCAAGTACTGAAACACGTTTGGACATATGGTATCCAACTATGGGGCTGTACAAAGAAAACAAATGCTGAACCGATCCAAAAATTCCAAAGCAAAGTCCTTCGTGGAATAATGAATGCCCCTTGGTATATAAGATATAGCGATCTACATCGTGACCTTCAAATTGAAATGGTTACAGAAGTGGTTAAAAAACACGCTGTATCACACAATCAGCGACTGCAAAGTCATACCAACTCCGAAATGGAGAGCGTCTTAAATGTACGAAACAATGTTCGGAGATTAAGAAGAACCAAGCCTCATGAGCTGATGGTCAAAAAGCTATGGAAAAGTGTTATAACTTTAAACTTCCCCCAATGCGATTTATAAATTAAGAAAGAAATATCATTTGTCGATCTTTCATAGATTGGTCCTGATTCACCGGTGGTTTTAGTCCAGTAAGAGTCCCACACTAGTTGGTACCGATTCTTACCGAGTGTCTTTTGAAGATTTCCATCGGATAAAAAAAATATCTGGCTATGCTATAAATGTCGCTTGATCCCTGCAAAGTACGTTCGTGTAGAGATTTACATCTTTCTTCCACCTTTCAACTAAAAAGATCCCAGTTGGCTCTCGTGGGATTTCTACATGGTGTAGGTGTGTCCCTAGATATTATTTTGTGGTCAGAATACGATGCTTCTCTCAATACCTTCCACTGGTCTATGACAAGAGATCTCGAGTAACTGGCTTTGGTTATGTCTTCCTGCCTATTCCTGACTGAAAAGGTCGCCTCGTTACCTCTATTAGCTATAACCAAATTATTTTCTATTAGAAATTCAAACAACAACTCACCTCGTGAATTCGTGTGCCCGCTACCCCATAGCACATGGGACAACAGGTCCCAATTTTCTTGTTCCAATTTTTAGACTATGGAGCGAGTTATTTCATTGTACGACATTATTGGAAAAAGTATAAAATTCCAAAGATAGGAGAGAATGTGTATTGTACACCCTGGGCTTAGTACTGTAAACGATGTATTTTAAACCCGAAATAATCAGAAATCTTCAGGAGTCTTTCCATTGTTGATGTGTATGGAAGGACATATTATTATTATATACAGAAAACCCATGTTAAGTAGGATACATTCAAGCTATAACATAGATTTATGAATTTGGTGATTTGATCTGTTTAATACCTCACCGTAGTAAAACTAAGGCCAGGCATACCTTTCTCCAAATTCTTGAAATCACCTTTCTCGGTTCAATCCGATATATGTTTTTTAAAAACTCCTTAAAAATGATTTGGGATTATCTCGATGATTTATGCACACGACCAACCAACAGTTTTCCTCATTTCCAAAACAAATAAGGATTATGGTACCCAAAAAAAAAGAGATAACCGTACAGGGTTGTATGGAGTAAATATATATAAAATATTTAAAATTCATTTGAAGAACAGTTCAGTTCAATTTGGCAGTACGGATTAATGGTTGCATATTTGATAACCAAAAAAGGTTGCGAACTGTTTCTTATTCTTCTCCTTCTGGTCGATAAGATACCCAAAATGCTTGAAATATCATTCGGAAAGCTATACATCATCAACCTTTATAGTTGGTCCATGGTTTCTTCCTTAAAAAAAGGCTATACTCGTACATACCACATATGCAGAAGAGTGTGGCATCAAATTTATTGTTTTTCTAACCTCTCTCTAACTGAATAAAATATAAACTGGGATTTGTCGGTTGGTGTGAGTTTGTTATCTCTCATTCTCTCTGTGTGCCTTTGTAAACTATTCCAGACACTAATCCTGGCTGGGTAAATGTGTATTGTATGAAACGCCACGAAATTGATACCTTGAAAGGAAAACGGAGATTAAGAGGTAGTAAGAAGCTTACGACATTTGATGAAGATTTAAGTATATATGTAGAGGTACATATACGCGTGTGTATATTTTTTAATCTTTTGAAAGGATTTGTTGGCAAAGTGTAAAAATGACCAGGGGTTGGTAGTGGAAAAATAAGCCGAAAAGATCAATTTTATGGAAATGATGTGAGTCAATTACTCAAAAAATTTAAAACATGAAACCCTATTGGAAAGGTTCTTAAAGTTGTCAGTATTACAGCTTTTCAGTGAGTATACTATATAAGATAAATTGACATACAGAGGGCTATACAAATGGTGTACGAGTATGTACATCCTGAGCATTTGTACTGGCTGGTTACGTGAAAAAGCACATCAATAACTTGAACCAACTTTGTCATTTTGACTGTTTTCCAGTCAAATCTGATTGGATTGAGATCAATTTGGTTTTAAAAAATTTAGCTGTTTATACCCTTCCCATAGGGTATATTAATTTCGGTACATAGTTTGTAACACAGAAAAAGAATTGGTAGAAACTGAAAAATATTATCTAAACAAAATATACAGGGGTTGGCCTTCTCTACATTTCGTCTATACATTCTGTATACCCACGCCTACTTTTTGGGGGCATTTTCTTAAAAAAAAATCTATATTGCTTTTTCAAAGTTATTTATGGTGATAGTTAAGTCTCATTGTGAATACCTCATCCGAAACCGTAAACTTCAGTTAGAAATTTTGGTAGCCACGTCCACATTCTGATAAAAAAAAAACCCTACCAACCGTTTTCTTCCTAATAAGAATATTTTGTAGGTTTTTAAAAATTTGAAATGCCACGCCCACTTCATTAGGGTTGGTTTGATGAGTATTATGCGATGTCTTTCAAAAAGATTGAAGCTTTCCTGTATGTGTGAACCCTTTCGCGTAGGGTATATTAATTTTGATATATAGTTTGCAACTGAGAGAAATAATAACAGTAGACCTCCAAAAGTATATACATATATTTGTGATCGGCATCAAAAGTTATGTCGACCTAACCATGTCTGTTCATCCGTTCGTGTGTCACTATTTTTTTTTTTTTTTTCTTAAATTTTGAGTTTAGTATAAAACCCTTTTAGGGTCTGAAGCAGTACAAGTGTAAACGTTTTTAAAATCCGCCCACACACATCCGCCTTTTTAATAAACGCCCTTTTATAAATGTTTTTGCTAAGTGATTGTCTTTGTTAAAAAATAACTTGTCATTAGACCACTTTAAGTCCATTGTGCCCAATTTGTTTAAAACCCTTGGAGCCTAAAGTCTTTCCAACCGCTGGTTGAACCACCCAGATAAGTGAATGAAACTCATTTAATTTATTCCTCGAAAGGCCCCCAATCCTGAAAAAAAAAAGTTACTGTCAAAAGCCGTCTCCAGTCAGGACACCGGTGGCTTTTCAAATTTCCTTACGACTAAGCTTTATTAGACTAATAGTTCCCTTCTCATCGATCGACTCATAACGATCAATAATCGTTTCCACAGCTTGCTTTATTGCGACCACTTCGGCTTGAAAAATGCTACAGTTATCCTTTAGTCTAAAAGAGCGATTTGTATTTCGAGACTCACAGTAGAGACCGGCTCCTCTACCTTGAATCTATCAGTATAGATAGTCAGTTCGTCTTCGGTATGTACTCCACTTCCATCCCAATCTTCTCTGCTAGGAATTAGAGAATCACCTGATGCATTGTAAGAATGGGATGATGTAATCCGTTTCCGTTTATATAGCCATAGGTATTCGCTGTCCAGGGACCGACTTCCCTGAGCCTTAATGCAGTTGTTGCTGCCGAGCTTTTGCAATAAATGCCTAATGGAGGAAGATTTAGTATCGCTTCCAGTGCTGCCGTTGATGCTGATATCATCAATCCTGCCAACCCTAGGCATCTGCCCTTTAGATTTTCGTAACGTACGCAATGTTTTTGAGCATTTTCCACCAGACAGTCGAACCATAGGTCAAGATGGGCCTCACCACTACCATCGTTCATCAAAGTTTTCTTTCCAGCTTGGTTTAGAATCTAGTATTAAGCCAAGATACTTAGCGGATTTCTTGGGTATCAGATACACTCCATTCATACGAGGATATTTTTATGCGAGAATTGATATTCTCCTAGTGAAAAGCAATAAATTGGTTTTCGATAGGTTCACTCCCATACCTCGCTGTTTGATCCAGTTATTCACTAATCGATGTGCATAATTTAGTCGTTCGCTACTTGTAAGTAAGGGAAAGAATTTCGCGGATACCAATATGGTAACATCATCGGCATATGCCTTTACGTTGTAGCCATTTGTTTCTAGAAGTTTTACAATCTCGTCAAATACCAGAAGTAATATATGAGTGGTGATAGGTGGTACCCCTGTGGGGTACCACGGTTTACTCTCTTTCTGCTATTCACTACGCCTCTAGAGTCGAGTTGTTTACGCGAATACTAAGCATTTGCTCAACCCATCTGAACATATCCCTACTTATTTCGATCCTATACAGACTGCTTACTATTGCCTCATATTATAAAAAGCCCCTTCAATGTCAAGAAAAGCACCCAGGGTGCATTTTTTTTAACTTGAAAAGTTTTTCCTATCTTATAGACCACCTGTAAAAGGCAGTACCTACTGATTTTCCTTTCATGTACGCATTATGTGATTTCGACTTAATAATATAATATTCTTGTTAGAAACCGAAAAATATCACCTTTACGAAACATATAGACGTTCAAAGGCTCTACAATCCTTATGTACATTTTGTAATCCCACGCTTTTGGGAGGCATTTTCTTCAAAAAAAAAAAAAAAAACTGAAAGTTATTTACCATGATGATTAAATATTATTGTGAACCAGAATTCTTGACATTCGGTTACAATTGTCGCCTTAGCCAAAAATTATGTCGCAACATCTCTTAAAAATCGAGAGAATATCGTCTGAGTAGAATGATTTCATTGCATTTAAACCAAAAGGTTCACAATGCCACTTCCACTTTATTAGGGATGGGTAAGAAGATGAGAGATAGGCTATCGTACGATCCATTCCAGACGCATTGTCTGCACAAACTTTGCTGTATGTTTTTTTCTGCGATGGACTGCTTCTTGACTGTTTTTTTTTTTTTTTAAATTCTAGATTTGTCTAATATATCTCCTTTTATCATTCTACCACATAATATTTATTTTTTATAAGCCGGAATCCACTTCTTCCCTATTCTCTAGACAGTGGGATTACTGAAGACTAGTAGTAGAATGAATGAATAAGAACTGAACTACTACAATCTTAAAAGACTGTTCACACTTACGAGCCTATAGTTCCATGGTGTAGTATTAATTTTCCCATTAGATGTGCTCACTGTTTTACAGTTAGAGGTATGAGTTTCATAAACGAATGAACTCTACAAACTGCAACAGCAAGCCCCTTCAGTCAAGACAGGTATGTAGTTAACTTTTTTTCAGTTTTGTATGGCCTACAAGCCCTTACTCGGTAAATTTAAACCTTTTAAAATAGATTTATTTTCATTGTCAGTAATTCACAAAAAAATAATGCTAAATGACTAAAAGCGCTGTCGTGTTCATACCCTTGCGCCAGTCCTTCCAAGGCATTAGAAGTACGAGTATATACATACTCGTATATACAAAGGTAGTAGCACAGGGACAGAATTTTTCATAATAGTGATCCTAGTGCTAATTGTGAGACTGATAACTGTAAAATTGTTCCAAAATGTGAAACAAATACATGTTCACACTAAAAGTTCCCGCTTATTCACTCCTTAGCAGTGTGACCAAAACATCCGTCAAAATATTCCACAAATATAATAATAAATAAGTTTTTTATTCCACACTGCAATTTGCATATTCCTCTTCCATACTGTTATTGAACATTGTGTGTCCAAAGTCTCACTTCTATCGACATACATACATACTCCATTCCTGGTGACTTTTAAGAGAATTATAACAACGAAATCAAACATCTAGAAAAGATCAAAGCACCCAGTATGACTGGGTTACACTTACTTACAATTATAATATACCTATAGTGTTCATTTTCAAATCACTCAAATTTGAAATTTAAGCAAAATTGTTAAAATATATAAATATACATATGTATATATCAGTGGCGTGGCGTCCATACAAGCCGATTCCTTCCGGCTTCCCTTTTCAAATATCAAAAATTTTTATTTTGCCACTTGCCAATAATTACATTCAATTATTTGTTCATCAAACCATTTTTCATTCATAAATCATAACTTTATACACGCTCAAAGATGAAATGCTGCGACCACTTCGGTTGTTTATTCATTTTTACTCATACACAAACTCCCACACATAGCCGAGCCAAGTATGAACTCCGCTAGCGAGAGACAACTTCTTTTTCAAAAGAAAAGCGTGCAATGAATTTTTTTGAAAGCCGTTCATTTTCCGGCTTGTGCATTCATTTCTTCACAGTACGAACTTTCAACTCTATTCCTTTCTGTCATATGGTAGAAGTTTATTTGCGATTTCTTTGTCTAACATACATTCGCTTATGAGGAAAATAACTCGAGATTTCTCGGCTTCGGTTTTAGTTCGAGGAAGTTTTTTTTTTTTTTATTGTAGGTAACAAAATAAGCCGACGAAAATCGGGTTATTGGGTGATGTAGTGGTTCGAACGGCATTTGAGGTTTTTCTTAAACTTGTTGGATATAATTTTTTTGCAAATTTGAAATGACAGTTGCTAATCGGTTGTGTAATTGTGCGTGATTTTTTGAAAATTTGGATGCACGTTTTTTTGATTTTTGTGACTGCTAATTATTAGAGAATTTTAAAAATTTAGCAATTACATATTCGTAGTTAAGTTAGTGTTTTAAATTATTAAATTATTATAAAATAGTGAGTGAGCTAAGTGAATATTTATTAGCTATATACCAAGTAAGTAATTATAAATCTACTCAAGGGGTGCCACATTGAACATTCTTATTATTCTTAGACAAGATGTCTCTAGTTAATTTTGAGTGTTGTTTAACTGATTTTCTTCTAAAAGAAACCCACGAGTTCAGTAAGCTTTCTTTTTTGTAAAAAAAAAAGTTATAGAACTAGGTCGCTCGACACCATCAATGAAAATTGATTATACGCGAAAGGATGGGTATCAGAAACATTTTCATGAGTCTTTTTACAACAAAATCCATGGCTGACTGGGAGTTGCAAATTAATTAGAATGTTTTGTTTTCCTTGTCTTCTTTTTTTCTAATTCCCCTAGTGCTTGGAGTCACACAGGTTTCTTTGATATAAACAATTTTATTAATTCTTCCAAAAAACATATTCAAACGGAAAAGCATATACGCAGCTGCTTGCATTTGCATGAATTTGGCAAATTCGCATAGAGACTTCTTTAGGGAATTCTTACGAGGCTTATAATAGAAAAGTTGATCGCAATCGCGATTTAATGAAGCGTTTCATAGACACTGTAGTTCTTCTAGGAAAACAAGAGCTGGCATTCCGTGGTCACGACGAAAAATCAGGATCAAATAATCGCGGTAATTATATTGAAACCCTTTCATACTTGGCTAAGTACGACCATTTAATGGTTTCGCATTTAGAACAAAGTCATCAAATCCGAAATTAAGGATCAAATCAGTTCAATAAAATTTGTGTCGATGAAACGCCAGTTGTGAGCCACAGAGAACAGCTTAGTATTGTAGTGCGTTATTTAGAAGAAAATAGAATACAAGAAAGATTTCTAGGTTTCTTTGACGTGAGTGTCGGTCGAAACGCGGTTATTTTGTGCGATAAAATTATAAATGTCTTAGATAGCTTTAACTGTAAAGAAAAGTTAATAGGTCAGTCCTACGATGGTGCGGCCCTAATGTCCGGTGGCCATGGTGCAGTCCAAATAAGAATCCGGAATACTTCTGGTTATTTTACTTCCATGTTATGCCCATGTTCTGAATCTAGTGTTATCTAAAGCATTAGAAAGCATTCCTGAGATGAAATTATTTGTTGGCTTTTTTAGTAGCATCGTTAGGTTTTTTAATAAATCATCTAAAAGAACCGAGATTTTATGTGAACCAGGAGAATAGGATAACGATACTCTGGTTATGTCCAAAAGTTTGTTGTACAAACTGAAGGACAAAGAATTCTGTTTTTTGTTGCATGTTACTTCGGTCATATTTGCAAAAACAGATATTCTTTTTAGTTTAGTTCAAAAAAAACAAATTGACATAAACCTTGCGAAGTGCGAAGCAAGAGATCGAGGGTTTTGAGTCATGGATTCATTCTGAATTTTTAAACTCATTTGACTCAATCTATGAGAGCGTAAGTGTTTCTATTGATTCAAAAGCAAATTATAACCGAATTTTTGTAGCAATTATAGATAATGTTACAAGTCAGATTAAGAATAGGTATAGTTCATTTAGTTCATATATTTTCTTTGGTTTATTAAACAAATCAAAATATGAATATTTTTCTAATTCAATGCCGGATTACAAAATATCTTCTTTAATTACCCTATTTCCTGGCATTTTTAATTTTACTACTTTAAAAAATGAACTCAAAGTTTTATACAATACCCCTTCACTTAAAAAGCTGGATGTTTTTCAACTTTATAGGCATTTTAATACGGAAATGCTTAGAGATACTTTTTCTCAAACTCTAACATTGTGTGAAATCTTTTTAACCCTGCCTTTGGCTGTGGCCTCTGTCGAAATATCTTTTTCGACTTTAAAAAAAATCTATACTTACTTAAGAAATTCCCAAAAAGAAGAAAAACTCTCAGACCTTGCACTTTTATCTATCGAAAAGCACCTTCTTTTAGAAATTAAAAATAACTCAAATTTTTATGAAAGAGTTTTAACAGAATTCGTAAAAAAGAATAGCACGAGTAGGATAGCTTTAGAGTAAAAATAGGTAGTACATAATTGTAATTGCTAAATTTTTTATATTTAACAACTCTCCGAGTTATCAATAACTTGTATAGATTACTTTGCCCAGAACGGCTTCTTTCGAAGCCACTTTTTTATGCGATGAGCTCATTGTCTACATAAATTCCAATGACTTAAAGTATAACAAAGGTGGCTTGGATTGCATATCTTAAGTCTGTGTTTCGAATAAGCACCGAAATGGTAAGTTTTCAATAAAACATTTTACTAAAACTTTTTTCGGCTTCCCTCTCTTGAAATTTCGTTGTCACTGATATATATATTTTTTAAATACGAAATACATTTTCGACTTATTTTAACTTATTCTGATAATTTTCCTAAACTTGGTATGGCAATTATTGTTTAATAATACCGCTAATTTTAAGTTAAGAATGAACATTTCAGTCTCCACTCGAATTGTGGCTCAATATACCATAAATATGAAGGTTAAGTAAATCCGTCCAACCGTTTATTCTGTAGTGGGCCACTGACAGAGAGACAGAATTAGGAGATCCGATTTTACGAGTTCGTCTGTCCTAGTAATACCACGACGTATCTGGTATACATCTATCTGAAAATCAGCAAACGAATGAAAATAGGGAGATATGGTTGGAACTGCGGAACGGTGTAACTGTTTATGCCAGAAGATTTGGTAATTTAGAGGTGTAAAAATATTTGTCCTTGTCGGGTACATTATACCCCCAAAAGCTCCTCCACGAAAATATTTTTTTTAATAATTTTTTTTTTTCTGATTTACAAGTTACAATCGTGTGACAGACAGATACCGTGTTGAACTCTTTAGTGTATGCTAAAGTTGTTCCCTAGAATTTCAATATGGTCATTAAGATCTTTTCTGTAGGCGAATGCTTGGGTAGGCAGTATATTGCAGTATTTTAAGTTCCTTCCTTTTAGTCAAAATATTTATTGCCGCTACTTGCATTTCATAAGGTTCCAAAATACTTTTAACAATTACAGCACTATCTTCCCTGTCGCTTTCAGCTGCATGGGGAGAACGGTAACAGAGGTACCCAGGAATTATAATCATTGTTCCCCGTTTGAAGTGGGTTTCAGAGATCAGGTCTTCATTGCATAGAAATACCTGAAATTCAGAGATGTGTTGGAGTAAACCATTTGCATTCCAGGTTGTGACTTTCAGATTTTTAATTATTATTTTGTTGATTGTTTTCTGTGGAAACTTGTTTGCTTGGTAGCTTAATTAATTTATCTTGATTATCCAATCTTTGAATTCTTTACATGTACTTTTCACAATTTGAGAATTCGATTTGCTATTTACAATTGGCGTTTTTGTTTTAGCAGCAATTGGTATTTTGTCTACTATCTTGTTTTTAACATTCACTGTTGCTTGTTTTTATTTTTTTATTGGCTTTTGTTGGTTGGGGTAGTAACTTTGTTTTTCGTTTCTTCATATTCTTTTGCAACCAGACAACCTCTGTAATTAGCTAGGTGATTACCATGACAGTTGGTACATTTCGGTTTTTTTTATCCTTCTTTAGTGGACAGCCATCTGTTGGATGTTTTCCTTCACGCATGCAAAGTCTCTTTTGCAATAGCTTTGCGAATGTCCGAAAGCTTGGCAAAGTTTGCATTGAGGTATTGAGTTGGAACTTCTTCGAAGTGGCTCAATCTTAACAATAATACCCATTATTGATTTTATAGCGATATTTTCTTGATTGTGAAAGGAGAGTATAAAAAGAGGTAATTTTCTATTTCTTGTCGTTGGTTCCCCATAATTATCTTTTATTCTTTATTTTTTAATTAAGTTTTTGGCTTCCAAAATTTTTCATTTTTATTGGTCAAGTCTTCGACTTCGAGTGAAGACCAATGGCTATAAACGAGTATGTGAATGACGGATAAGAAAAAACATAAAATCTGTCAAGTTCCTTATCCTTCATTTCAGATGGATCGAAATATTTTGGCATAAACAGCTCATACCTGGCCGCGCCTAGCTTCTAGTTTTTTGTCAGACGTTCGCGAGGTATGGGAACGTGAAAAAACTTTTCACGTTTCTGGAACTCGAAGCTGAGTCTCTCGCTCAGCGGTCCACACAATTAACCATTGGTTTACATAAGTGCTTAAGAGTGGTTTTGAACAGTTTCTAAAATGATTGATTAACATACCTAAAATCAACAAAAAAACAATGTTACATCTAATTTTAAGAAAATTCGATTTCGGTAAAAACTACGAGCTTCGATAGAGTGGGAACCATAATATTGCCTAACCGTCGGTCCGACGGAAACTGTTATTAGATTTGAGTTCAAATCTAAGTCTAATGTTTTTAGACTAGCAACACTGCCTTCAACAGCTTTCTTATCGATTAGCTGGTCCGTCCGAATTCTATTGAATACTCTACGTGCTTCAAAAAGGCAATGAAGTGGTGCAGGTTGAAAAAAAATTTTGTGACATATTTGAAGAGGCCACAGTAACAGATCCGACATGCCAATGTGTTTTCAAAATTTCTTTCGGGTTACTTTTCTTCAAAATATGGACCCCGATCAGTAAGGCCATCAGATGTTAGTGATGTACATTGACTTTAGTAGACGTGGGTTTCAAGATTGGAGTTAATTGGGGAAAACTCCGTTATCTATATCAAAAGAAGTTTATACGGTATTGTTGGTGGGACTGCAAGTGTCCGGTATGGAGAACCATACATGACTTCCATGTTTTAAAATCATGTTATTATATTATTTTGACATGGTCATAGTTAACATATATACATACATATGTTCAAAAAGTTAATTAACAATGTTACAAAACAATTTTTTTACGTTCTACAAATTACTAAAATATAGTTTCAAGCCTGTTCACTTTGACAGGAGTAACATAGTGTTTTCCAAACCCGGATTAACATCAGAATAAACATGTCGTGAGATCCAGTTCGGATTAATAGTTTGCAATAAGAATCATAAAAATTGGTGTATATTTGCGCAAGTAATCTTGCGCCAATAAAATGTCTGCTAAGATTTTACAAACATATTTTATTTTCAAATCCTTTGAGTCCTAGTGAAGCTCTCACTCCTCTTTCTATGAAAAAAGTTTCATTAACAGAATGTTGCCTCCTAGTAGGGTGTCCCAAAATGTACGCAAGATTTTAATTTTGCGTTATTTGTGCGGTAAAGTGTTGCCAACGAAAATAAAAAGACGTGGATGCTGCTGTTGATGTGATCACTAACACTATCCTCTTAGGTATGAATGACTTTATTCCTAACAGAATAAAGAGTATTAAACCTAAGGCACACTCGTGATTTCACCAGAGCTGAAAAGAGGCTATCAGGTTGAAAGAAGTAAGTTTTAAAAAAGTTTAATTTTAAACAAGCCAGAAAAGACTGCAGTGCCCATATTCGATATGTAAAATTCTTACATGACCAAAAATTGGGGTAAAATTCCTACAATGTTCCAAAGGTAGTAAACACTTTTGGACATTCGTCAAAAATATTAAAAATACTGCCTCGTCTGCTATCCCTACGCTCATTTACAATAACTTTCCAGCGAACTCCACTCAACTATGTCTTCGCCTGTACTTGAGAACGTTGAATTTTTCACGGGTAAGTTCACTTATGCTCTCGTACAGTTGCAGGAGTACTCAAAAGTATTAATATATTCAAATCTGCTGGTCCGCTGGCAAAACCTATCCGTAAGCTTTTCTGTTTATCCTATTCTTCAGGGCTCTTTTCGAATAGATGGAAAACAGCATTTGTCCAGCTCGTCCATACAAAAAGGCAAATCTTTCGACCCATTGCACTTACGTCCCTTCTTTCCAAGGTCATGGAAACGCTGATAAATCGCCAGGTTATGAAATATCTCGATTCACGAAAACTCCGGCAATATGGTTTTCGTAGCAAAAGGTCCACTGGTGATTTGATGACATATCTCACCGAGAAGTGGATCCGATCTCTCCACCACTTTGGCGAAACTAAGATGGTTGCGCTTCATATTTCAAAAGAAGTTGACAGAATTTGGCACCAGGCTGTTTCGTCGAAAATGCGTGCATATGGCGTCGATGTGTCTCTGTTTCAATGGATTAGTTAGTTACAAGTTGTTTTGGACGGCTTCAAGTCTGCAATTCAGCAAATAAATGTTGGTGTTTTCCAAGGCTCTGTTTTGTCTCGGACTCACTTTCTTATTTTTATAAATGATCTCTTGTTTGCAACTTCTAATCCAATCCATTTCTTCGCTAATGATAGTACCCTCAGTTTTTCACATTCGTTCCCTAACACATTAAATTTCTTCATGGAGAGCATAATCAAATGGGGTTCAATCAGCAGAGTGGAATTTAATGCTTCCAAAACACAATGCTGTCTTCTGTCTCTCAAGCGAGAATATAACCATCAACCATTATCCAAGAATGGTACTTGCATCATGAAACCGAAAGACTTGCCATTCTCACTTATCCGAGGTCGCCAAAAATGCTGCAAAATGTCTAGAATTCCTTAAACGGTGCAAGAAATATTTTACCCCATCTGATCTGGCTTCAATTAATAAGGCATTCATCCACCTAAAGCTAGAATATAACGCTCATATCTGGTCTGGTGCACCCAGGACCATTCTGCACATTCTAGAAAGTGTACAAAATAGCGCGTTAAAAATTATTGGTGATATAAACGTTGTGATTTTTCGCGCCCATCAACACAGAAGTTAGTTAAGGGTCAACTGGGTTCCCCTGTAGCCCAGATTACAGTGTTAATGTGGATTCTTACTGGAACTTCTAGTACTGCATTAATTTCGAAACACGTGAAAGTTCAAAACCACTTTAACTGTTTGAATGCACTCAAGAAGTTGTGGTAAATAGAGGAGAACCTAGACGACAGAAAACGCACAGGGCGAGATGGGCGTTATGTGGTGCGGTTGGCTTTTAAGGATGATATTCGCACAAATCTTGGGAAATCCGAAAGCGCAGCAATGGCAAGATCTTTTGAAATTGAAAGGCATATAATGTATATAATTCATGCATATAATTCATGCATAAACGAGTATTGTGTAATATAATTCATATGAAGGAAGTCACAGCAGACGTTCAACTGCCAGCAGGAAATCACTATTTTCTACCACACTATGCGGTATTTAAAGAATCAAGCACAACAACGAAACTTCGTGTGGTCTTCGACGCTTCGTGTAAGGCAATGAGTGGAAGGTCGTTAAATTATCACTTGATGGTGGGACCAAGCCTACAGTCCAACATCATCGACCTTGTCGCCAAATGGAGAAAGTTTAGAGTGGCATTTGTTGCTGACATCAGCACGATGTATTGACAGATATGGACATACCATATCAACTTATTTTATGGAGAGCAACAAGTAAGTAGCCAATCAAGACCTTCGCCCTCAACACTGTTACATTTGGCACAGGATCAGCGCCATACCTTGCAGTGCGCACATTACGTCAGCTTGCCATAGATATTGAAGAGAATCACCCACACGTAGCCAAGGTTGTAAAAGAACGGTTCTATGTCGATGATTTGACATATGGATCGGATAATGAAACCGATGCCATCAATTTGCAAAAGGATATTCTTGACACCTTAAGGTCGGCTGTATTTCCTCTTCGAAAATGCAAAGCCAGCAATTCATCCAAGGTGTTGGAACAGGCTCCCGAAAGCGAAAATAAATTAGCGAAATAGCCAGTTACATTCCTCCCCTTAAAAATTGTACCCACAATACGCGTCGTGCTTCGAATGCACAGCAGTTCACCCTTAAGGACAACTGGCTACTGTCAAATATAGAGATTCGTTTATAAACCGAACGACATGAATGTGGAATGATCTGGTTCTGTATTTCCTCATCACTACAACCTTCAAATATTTAAAGCCAACGTGCACAGGCATCTCCTCTGTTCATCTTTCCCTGAAAAAATATAACAGTATTTATATCTCGTTTGGCACGCAAAAAAATAGATGGCTCCACTATACACGTCATATAGAGCCTTTAGAGCAGGTTTCAAAAATATTTTTCCCAGCGGAAGAAAAATCAAAAATCTGTCTGATCAGAAATATGTATATACTCGTAAATAGTACGTTTTTCTCTATGTTAAAAGCTAAATCAAAATTAATACTCCCTATGGGTATAGCAACAACACCTGTAGCGTATATGCAAATAAATATAAATAATGTTCTATTATCTAGGACTCTACTGTGCTTTCTAGTTGTCATTTCCATATGACATTTGATTGACTGAATAAAATACCACTTGTATTGAAGACGCTTTCTTCATTTTATGAGAGCTGTGATTTTAAGACATTAGATACCACAACACTTGTATACGAAGAGAACTTCTTATTGCGTAAATTTGTGTGAAAATCATAGACCTCTTGTGATTCTAACTGAGAAAGATCCATTTTATTACCATCGTAATATGTTTGGTCGTAAAATTGACGTTAAGTGAGATATTCGCGGAAAAACTATATTCGGAGTCTTATTTTCCAAGGATACTGCAAAATTGATACATACATATGTATGTACATATATTGTTTACGAAAATTGATTAAACCTATTTCCAGCTTTCTGGAAATTACGTCCGAATTCAAATTAATGACGTCTGTCCGGCATATGTAAATTAAAACATACTAAGTTTATTTATATTAAAAAAATATTTTTATTATCGAGGAGAGAAGCCTCTTTATTTTATAAATCCTAAATTACAACTGACTTACAATTTTTGAACTTAAATTAAAGAAATCTACAATCACTGCATCGTATCGATCATGTTACCCCATTCGAGTGTTTTCACCTGCTTGCATTCAGTTGAATCCAGACGCTACGTTAGCATAACGGATGCTCGTGTGTTATTAGTTGCTGAGTCGCCAGAAATTGGTGGGAATGTCATTTTTGATGATATCAATGTTGTTGTCGTTAACTCCTCCCTTCTTAAGATAATGCGTCCACGCATTTTTACATGATGTTAAAGAGGCTGGGATATTTTTGAAGGGATGATGGGTGATTAGGTTCACCTTGGTTCGTTATCATTATCATAGGTGCTGCTGGTGGTGTTGGCATCGAGTTAATTTGAGATACTCTTAATTTCCGGTTGCATTGCATTACTATAATGATGAAGAATACAACTGCGAAAATCACGTACGTTATTACCTGGTGCATGTCTTTTTCTGTCTTTATTTTCGTAAGATGCTGCGTATTTCTGGTATGTAATTCCTTCATTAGTTCTAGGGAGAGTACTTCTTCAACTGCCAAATCTTCTGAAGTTGGATGCAATGTTGGTGGTAATGCTTGGATGTTTATGATTTCCTGGGCGACGTACCGTTGATTATTGATAAATATTGTGTCATTGTTGAATTTGACGACATAATTTCCGTTAAGTGAATGGGTCTTGTTATTGGCTTCTATGGTTCCGTTGAACTGGTTGAGGACGATGATTCCTGGTGATATTTCTTCCGTGTGGGGAACATGTTGACTATTTACTGATTTACACGATGCATTTTTGTTTTCTACTAAGCCTATTATACAGATATCATTACTTAGGTCTATTAAATCTGTTCGTTTACAAAGGGAAATATTTTCAATTTGCTTACAGTTATTCAACATTCCAAATGTATTTCTTTCGTTCCTTAATATATTTCTATAAGATATTTTGTTTACTAAACCATTACTTTTTTTTATTGGGATTAAAATAAGTTTTCTATAGATTTCTTCTTTCGTTTTTGGGATACTAACAATATATAATAAATCTTTCTGATTAGATGCAATTTTTACATCAGCGAATTTGATTACTTGTTCTAAATTCGTATAAGGCAAGATTTCTTTATCGATTTTACTTATAATTATATTTATTTCATTTTTCGACATAATATTAGAATTAACAATATTTTCTTTAGCAAGTTCGATTGCATATACAATATTCGTAAGTTCTTCTTTTATGAGTTTTAATTTAAATAGTAATATAACATTAGACTGATATTCAATTGTACTGTCCTTTTTTATGGTATTTATTATTACATTAGTTATGTTTGTGAGTTCATTTATTCTCTTCTTATATTCTTCATTAATTATTACTTGTTCGTTATTGTTTTCTATGACATTGTTTATATTACTTCTTAGAATATTAAAATCTTCGTGGTCGGGTGTTCCCGCTATCCACTTCCATCCAGTGCCTATAAAATCTAGGGATCGTTTAGTTTTGCTAATTTTTAAGTTTTTAATTATATCTTTAATGCGTTCTAATTCGTGATGAATGATGGGAAAGAAAGGATTGGTTTTCGGGACTTGTTTAAGGATAATCGAATCTGCTTCCGAAACGAAATTTTCGTATGGCGTTAACTCTATGGTGTGTATAAGTTTTAAATTTCCTTCTGAGATTTTGGCCATACCATTATCTAGGATGATGATGGGGGAATTAGAATAGTCTAGAATGTCAACATTTCCTTGGGTTGGTTTTATTAGATACCTGTGGATAAAGGAAAGGAGAGGGGTAAGTGTGGGTTTTAGGATTAGTTTCTTATTTTTGATTTGTGAACAACTCTGCCTGATTCCGTTATAACGGTTGTTGACTTATTTTCCTTTACTTTCTCCTTTTTGTATCTTGCCGATAGCTTTGAGCCTAATCGTTTATTTACTTTGATGTAAATGATTTCTCCAGGAGAGTAGTTTTTTAAGTCAGTTCTTTTTTTATTATGGTATGTTATATCAGCTTCTTGTTTAGACTTCAATTTATCAATATTTTTTTGGCGTGCTTCCTCGATTTGTGCTGGGCTTTCGGTGTTTCTGCTAAAAAATATATCGACTGGTTTTCTTTTTGTGACTGAATGTACAGAGAAGTTATATGCGTTAACGGCTGCTTCTAAAAGTTCCGTGAAGGATTCATAAATTCTTTCGGATTTCAAACATCGCATAATCTCAGCGAGGGTTGAATGAAATCTTTCTATTTGACCGTTTGACGTGCTTGTGTAGGGGGTGTAGTGAAAACTTGAATTCCAAATTCGTTTTGTAACATAAAGAGTATTGACGTTGCATTGAAAGATTTTTCGTTATCAAAGACGATTACTTTTGGAATACCACAACCAAAGACAATGTCTCTAATCGGTTGCCTTATGTCTTCCACGGCTTTTGACTCGATTCTTTTTGTCATGGCATATTTGGAAAACTTGTCTATTGCAGTGATAACTAGTTTTCCCTCTGTGGAGAAAACAACGATGTGTATAATTTCACCGGGGTACTTCGGAATAGGAGTTGATTGTATAGGGACATTATTGGGATGCCTATCGTATTTATTCTGTTTACAAATTAAACAGAGTTTAGTGATTTTGTTCAGTTTTTTGCTCAATTTTGGGAAAAAGTATTTTTATAGAATTTGAGCTCTGTTTTCACGTTGGTTTCGGTGGGCACGGTTATGTTCTTGAATAATTATGCTTTCTTGATCCTCTTCGTTTTCCACATCTTGAACTTGTGCTTGTGTAAACCTGATCTTGTAAGAACTAAAATTATCTCTGTAAATGTTTTGAATCATACCCATAATGTGTTCATCTGTTTTGATTCCATTGGTTACAGATGGATTGAGACATTTTTTTAGAATTTGTATTAGTTTTGTTTCATCGTAAAGGGATTCAACGACAGTATGCCTATGGTAAGTTGGGAATATTATTTGGAATTTTTGGCTGGTTGGTGTACCTTCTTGAAGAAATATTTGATTTTTAAAACAATTGATTGGTGATTCAACGCTATAGATAAGGCCATGAGATGATGTTTCGTCGCTATTAATTGTTGATGTAAGGGAATTGATTTGGTTGGCTTGAGGTGGCCTTGATAGTGCATCTGCCACTACGTTTGTCCTACCTGGTTTATATTTAATCTCATAGTTAAACTCTTCTAATGACGCTTTCCATCGTTCCAGCTTGGTGTTATTATTTTTAGTGCTAAGCGCATACGTGAGCGGTTGGTGGTCTGTAAAAATTAGAACTTTTGCCGAACCGTACAGGTAGTTTCTGAGGGAGTTTAATGCCCATATGATGGCGAGCATCTCCTTCTCATTTGCGGCGTAATTCTCTTCGGATTTACTTAATGTCCTTGATATGAAGGTAATAGGTTTATCCTTTTGTGATAGGACAGCGCCTATTGCGTATTTCGAGGCATCCGTAGTAAGCTCGAAGGGACATTTGAAATCTGGGTAGTTTAATACTGTATCATCCGATGCTAAAGAGTTTTTAAGCCTATTGAACGCTTCATGGGCACTTTCGTTAAGATGTATTTCTTTTTTACTTGAAAGATTTTTTGAAATACGTCCATCCTCCCCTCTTAAAAGGGATGTCAGGGGTTTCGCGAGTTTGGCGTAGTCTCGAATGAAACGTCGGTAATATCCTGACAGACCTAGGAAAGATCTTAAATCTTTCAAAGTTTTAGGAGGTGGGAAATTCTTAATAGCGTTAACCTTTTCGGGGTTTGTTTTTATGCCCTTGTGAGAGACATGAAACCAAGAAATTCTATTTCTTGTTTAAAGAACTCGCACTTGTCGAGTTGAACTTTCATATTAGCGTTATTCAAAGTTTGGAAAACTTTGCAAATATTCTCGAGATGTGTGGCCTCATCTTGGCTAAAGATGATTATATCATCGATATACACATAGCATATTTTGCCAATGTGATCGCGAAGGATATCATCTAGTGCCCTCTGGAAGATTGAGGGGGCATTTTTTAAGCCAAATGGTAATCGGGTAAATTCATATTTACCGTAATTTACCGAAAAAGCAGTCTTTTCCATATCTGATTCCTTTAAAGGAATTTGATGGAAGCCACTTTTTAAATCGATAACTGTGAACCAGTTATTCTTTCCCAAGTTAGCCAAAACTTTATTTATCTCGGGAATAGGATATCGGTCAGCTATTGTGATTGAGTTTAGTTTGCGATAATCTATAACCAATCTGAATTTTTTATTGCCGGATGCATCAGCCTTTTTAGGTACAATCCAGACAGGTGAATTGTAAGGCGATCTTGAACGTCGAATAATACCGTCTTTTAAGAGATTCTCTATTTGCGACTCAACTTCGTCTTTGAGTGCCATTGGATACGGATAAAACTTTGAGTAGACAGGGGAATCTGTCATTGTTCTTATCTCTCCTTTAACAACAGTGGTACATGAAAGTTTATTATTTGGGTCATCGAATAGTTTAGGGAATTTATTTGTTAAATATTGAATATCGGATTTCTGCTTGCTTGACATGTGATGTGTTCTAATGTTAATGGTGTTAACGGAATGTGCAGCTAATTGTTTGATTCTTACTTTAACGTGATTTTTAAGAATCATGTAATTATCTTTGATGTGAATGACAGCTGAAAGATCTTTTAGACTATCATTACCGAGGATAGCATGAAAAGATTTCAGTTCTGTCAGTAGGAAAAATTTAATTTTGATATCATTTAGGCCAAAAAGGTTCAGAAATGTGTGTTGAGAGACTTTAATGTTCCCTCCTACGGAATTTGCATAAAAAGTTTTTTCATTTGGAAGAGGATTTGAGACGAGGCTAGGTTGAATATAATTTTTATTCGACCCTGTGTCGATTAGAAATTTAAGTATCTCTCCACTCTTCGTCCTACATTCAAAATATGGAAGAGAGGAGCAGTTTAATCTAAAAAATTAATGTCGTTATATTCTGGAGCTTGGTCATCGCATTGTTGGGGAAGAGAGTCTATGTATTCCTGGGGAAGGGAGTCTACATATTCTTGCAAGGTCTGATCTTGTTGCTGACCTTCGTAGTGGTCCTCAGGTTCTGCTTCAGCTATAGTATTTAAATGGAAATTCCTTTGTACCTTTGGGGGATGTATTTGACGCGATGGTGGGTCGATTGCTCTTTTAGGTGCAGGCGGCCAATTCCTTTGTTGTGGTCTGTTCATGTAGTTGACGTTGTTTGTTCGGATCGTGGATGTTTCCATCTGCTCGGGAGGTGGTTGAGGTCTATAATTTTGAGGAGGTTGAGGGCGGTTAAGTGGCACAAATTGTCGCTGGGGCCTTTGTGGTACTGGTGCTGGTCTGGGCTGAAAATTTTGAAATTGGGGAGAAATCCATCTTGGAGGATTATACATTAGTTCTGGATAGAACTGTTGTCGATTTTGAGGTTGCGAAAAATTGTTATTTTGCCGTCTTGGTGGAACTGGAGGTGGTGTATTATGCATTTTCCTAACATTATTGTTAGTCGCCACTGCATATTGTGATCGAAAAGTTTGATTTTCGAGCTTGAGGCATAAATGCAGCGCTTGTGGTAAATCTGCGGGTTCTCGTATCCCGAGAAGCCTGGGCAAGTCACCTTTTAAGCCTCTGATAAAGGTGTCTAGGGCTTTTTCTCTATATGTGTGCAGCAATAAGTTGAATGCTTCACCACCGACTTCCATTGAGGATATCTTATTCAAGATCAGTGAGAGGTGCGAGTATACCTCTTGATAAAACTCTTGAATCGAAGAATTACCTTGTACCAGAGATATCATCTGGTATTCTAAAGTACCTAGGTCGCGCTTGTCCGCGTAATGTAGTGTCAAGCACCTAGAAATATTATCCCAATTTAATGGGGTATTATATGATTCTAGAATGTGGTCTGCGTGACTATTTTATTTCTAATTACATTAATAATCCCGAAGTATTTTGGAGATCCTCTAATAGGATCATAGATCCTTAGGATTCTTTCCACACTTTTACGCCATGAACTGAATTCGCCAGGTTGCCCTGAGAATTCGCGTAGGCTTCTAACAACATCTGGGATTTTGTCTAGTTCACCTATGTTGTCTTGTTGATCTGGGTTTATAATTTGATCAATTCCTGCGAATCGATCTGCGTTTGGGTTTAAAATAGAGTTGACCATTTGCCTACCCTCTCTTTGAAGTGTTTGATTAATCATATTTGCAATTAAGGCTTGAAGAGCAGCACTTGCGACAGGTTGTTCATTCTGATTAACAGGATTTTGATTAAGGGGTTGGTTATGGTTTAGGACTGGTGGACGAATTAGATTGTTTTGGTTTGCCATTGTTATAACAGATAAATATTTACTTCTTAAGTTTTTAAATAATTTGTACTTTCTATTAAAAATTTTCTTAGAAAAATATTCACTTCTTTCTTAAATTTGCTAAAATTATTACTTTCTATTAAAATTTCTCTTAAATAAATCTTGCACTAGCTTTGTTTCACTTCACTTAAATTTTTTGTGTGATAATAATATTGTTTTGTATGTTTTCTTAAATTAATCTTACATTAATAAAACCAGGATAGCTGTGTCCCACGCTGGTGTGAACGTCATTGGTCCTGTTTGCTTTATGCTACTAATGGTGTCGTTCGCACACTCCTTCGTGGTCTTCAGTTTGTCTACAGACTCCTGATACGCACTGGTTGCAGGTTCGTGTTGGCTGTTGCGTTGATTTTACTAACTCGCGGCGAGGTACTTAACGTCGACTAAGGCACAGTTAGTTCTTTTTCTAACACTTTTTAACACACGGCAAGGTAATTTTACGTTGACTTATGCACTGTTAAAACTGTTGAAAACGCGAAGCCCCACGTTGGGCGCCAATTAAAACATACTAAGTTTATTTATATTAAAAAAATATTTTTATTATCGAGGAGAAGCCTCTTTATTTTATAAATCCTAAATTACAACTGACTTACAATTTTTGAACTTAAATTAAAGAAACCTACAATCACTGCATCGTATCGATCATGTTACCCCATTCGAGTGTTTTCACCTGCTTGCATTCAGTTGAATCCAGACGCTACGTTAGCATAACGGATGCTCGTGTGTTATTAGTTGCTGAGTCGCCAGAAATTGGTGGGAATATCATTTTTGATGATATCAATGTTGTTGTCGTTAACTTGTACGAGTATGCATTGATTCCAATAATTATCTGGGATTATTGTGCGTATTCCATACAAACTTTTATGTTTACATGAATTACGAGTACGATAGTGTAAACGTGTTCTGGGAACAATTTCAACCTACACAGCTCGAATCTCGATTAGTATATTTTGATGCGTGCTTTGTTGTTAATGTTTTTCTTAATTTGTGGTTTCCCTTCTGGATAGAGCTGATATCTCCTCAACCAGTGGGTTGCTGGCCATCACGCAGCAGCCCACATACAAATATTTATAGAATGGTTATGTATAGGTAAAGGGCAATCGACTGGGAATACCGTCTAAGAGTAGTTGTAGATAGAGATTTTATAAATCATTGGCCACGGTATGTTAAACGAATTTGCAGGTTTACTCAAGTTGAATTGTATGACGCACTAAATACGAATATACTTTTCCACTCTCTAAAGACAACAGACACCTACTCTTACTCCATTCTTCTTACCAGTCAGTTAAAAGTCTTTCCGTTCTCGTATACCATCGTTGGGCTAAATACTTGCCCTTTTATGCCACTCCTCCATCTAATCTAAACAAGCATGTACAACATACACACATATTAATTCGTATCCTCTTGCTGAGTAATTCCCACATAAATAATGAACGGCGGACGCAAGAAAGTATTTCGCGTTGATTGACGTCCTTAATTCCACGCGGAAATGCTGCGTAATTGTGTTCGCCCTTCTTCTAGGAAAATAAATACACAACTACATATGTACATGTGTGGCTGAAGTGCTCTTAACTGTGAAACAGAAAATGCGTATACTCATCCTTGGCATGGATTACTACATTCTTAGAGCGCAAAACACACCCTTTGTTCTTGCCGTGTAATTAAAATGTCAAAAACTGTTGATGTTGCTCGGGTATCACTGTAATTATGACGCACTTAAATCACTACACTTTAATCGCGCTAAGCATTTAAGTTTGCTTTGTTATATCCTTTCGACAAACCTACACTTGCACCAAAGGAACCGCACTTATCCACTTTGGGGAAAAAGTTTCGTTTTCTGAAAATAAAAAAAAAAGTACATAATCGTACCATGTACGGATATATCCCTGCCTCATTTTCCTTTGCTCTACTCGTATTTTCGTTTTAAGAAGCTCAGCGATTTTTCTCAAGCTCTGCTATGGATGGGGAAGAATTGGCCTTGACGCAATTCTTATATGAAAGCGAATTCGGACAAAAGAATGGAAAGGGAACAGTTCTGAAAACGTCGATCTAATCGCAGGGAATTAATGAAAGCCTTTGAGAAGAAACTTTTCCTACCACAAAAAGTTATTTCCCTAGGCTGGATGGGGGAATAGGCTTCATAATTTCTCTATACGCTTTCGCATGTCATTCATTGGGTATTAATTAAATTCAATTAGGCTGGACTTAGGTCATCGAAAGTTATTATTGGCCAAATGAGAGAAAGTGATTTTTCTCCCAGCCTTTGTGTTCGTTAGGAAATGGAAGCCAATTTTCCTTATTAAAAGGTTTGCGGGTCTTCGAGCGGAAAACATAATTGGCGTGCTAACAGACCTACGGGGGTTACGCGAGAAATAGGACGTTGTAACTTGTTTGGACACTTAATTGAAGGAAATAATTGGGTAAGATGGCGTCTAATTTCTTCCGAGTGGATGCGTTGAGGGTTGAAACAATCCCTATCAGACTGTTCCGAGTCTTCTAATCATAAGGAGATGATTGGGATGAGTGGTTTTAGATAGGTACATAGACCTGATTATTAGAGAATATGATCAAGGATAAGTTTGATAGCCGCAAATATGTTTCAGTTCAAAGTATTACTTGCGAGAAATAAAGAAATACTATAGTTTCATTTATTTAAGTATATTTTTTTATTTATTTATTTATTTATTTATTTATCTATGGAGTTGATCTCTTACAGATTTTATAAAATTTACATATCTGGTATAATATATTTAGAAATAAGTATGTGTTACAGATAAAACTTTATTAACTTACAGCAATTCAAATTGCAGCAAACTTCTAATTGTAGTTCTACTACGATTAAAGTCAACTATGTTGCTAACTAGATTATATTAGCGTGTAGATCTAGCAATAGGCTCATTTAAACGATAATTAAATCTATGAGTGTATAAAAACTGACACTCCCTTAGGGTTCTTATCGGAGCATACATATGGAGCAATTCTAATATCTCCGTACATTTCACTTTATAAACAAAAACATCCTGTACAAACATTACTGCATGAACCTTACGTCTACTTTCTAATGAAATTAGAACTAATAGAGCACATCTGCTATTATATGAGGGCATAAAATCCCATCCAAGTTTAGAAATTATGAATCTAGTGAAGCGTTTCTGTATCCTTTCAACTCTGTTTATAGAAACTCCATAGTAGGAATCCCATATTATAGAGCAATACTCAATAAGTGGTCGAACTATAGAAACAAAAAGGGTTTTTAATGTGTATGGATCACTAAATTCTTTAGTATTACGCTTGATAAAACCCACCATTGCGTTCGATTTGGCTATGACATAATCGATATGCGCATTAAAAGTAAGTTTAGTGTCGAAAATTACACCGAGATCATTTATTTGACATACAGCTTCTAATCGGCTACCCTTGCTAAAATAAGACATATTCACAGGGAAAAAACGCCGATACGCCGAAAAGACCTTACATTTAGAAGTGTTCAAAGTTAATTTGTTACGCTCACACCAGGTGACGATTTTATCCAAATCGCTTTGTAGCCTAAAACAGTCATTTACACTTTTTATTTTCAAAAACAATTTTAGGTCATCTGCATAAAGCAAGCACCTAGAATGCTTAATGACTTTAGATACATCATTTAAAAAAAGAATAAAAAATATTGGCCCAAGATGGCTACTTTTATATAAAAGTAAGGGCACGACTGAGTCTCACATACTTGCTCCATATGTATGTGCTGTTCGTCTTTATATTGTTCAGATTTAAAATTAATCCAAAGTCGAATAGATAAAATTTGAATTTTCGAAAAATGCGTTAAAAGGCTGAAAAACTCTTTTGAACATATGTATGTATGTATGCCAATATTTTAATACTATATCCTCACATATGTCAAAAATGACTTAGATATCATTTTTAAATAAAATCGACTGAACTATTCCGAGAAATAGCCAATTTTCGCAAGTCCACTAACAAGTAAAGTACCGTTATTCGAATACAGAGAAAAACCAAGTACGCAGTCTTATTGTAAACATCAATGTTACCTCAGATATGAATTTTTATTGATTTATCTTTTTCAAAATTGGCTGTACCGTTAATTTTGAGGTTGGAATGCAAATTCCGATTTCGCCTCGAATTGTAACCCCACCGACCCCAGATATGGAGTTTGAAGTAAATCCATCTCGCCGTTTAGGCCAGTTAGGTCAGTGGTATAGAATCAGCAGTGCAGACTCTTGAACCAGTCAATCAGCCCTCTAAGCTGATTAAAAGTACGTCGAAGTCGTCCACTAAAAAGACTGAACGAAAAATAACCTCGGATAAGCCAACGAATCCCAGTTTTCTGACGTATTCTCAGGCTGCAGTCAAAGCAACCAGACGAAACGACGGGCCACCCTCTGATCCATTGAAAGTAATTCTGAACTGCATTTACGCTAAGTTCGAGGAACAATGGGAAACGATCAAACGAATTCTCGAACGTCTCAGTAAAGTCGAAAGCTTTTGTATGGCTAACCTTATATCTAAATCTAAGTAGATATGGACTCTTTGCTTAAAATTGTAACATGGAATGCAAACGGACACTTACAAAAATCTAACGAATTAGAAATTTTTCTAATGAGAGAAAATATTGACATATGTTTGATCTCCGAAACCCATCTAACAAGGGAATCGCAAATAAAGATAAGAGGCTACGTTGGTTATCCTTCTGATAGAGCGCGGGACGGTTCGTCCTTATTCATTAAAACTAACATCGAACACTCGGACGATATAAACATAGAGCTGGAAAAACTTCAGTTGTGCACGATAAGGGTTAAAAATAAACACCTGAGCTACAACATAGCGTCTGTTTACTGTCCGCCGCGATGCTCGCTTGAAAAAGATGACTGCTTTCGTGTCTTCAATGCCTTTGGTTCAAATTTCCTTATTTGTGGAGATTTCAACGCGAAGCACACCTTCTGGGGTTCAAGATGTACATCTTCTAAAGGAAAAATTCTCTACGAAGTGGCAAATGAATTTGGTTGTTGTTTTTATTCGACAGGAAAACCCACCTATTGGCCAACCGACTCAGAAAAAATTCCCGATCTTATGGATTTTTTCGTTTCAAAAGGTATTTACGATGAATTTATTACAGTCGATGAAAGTTTTAATCTCCCTTCTGACCACTCTCCGGTAATTTTATTACTTGGTGAAGCGTTGATCAAGAAAGAAGGACCTCCAAGACTTACTAGCAATAGAACAAATTGGGAGGGCTTTAGAAATGATTGCGAAACAAATATCGACTTAAATGTATCACTTAAAACACCTTGTAAACTGGAGGACGAAGTTGATCGTCTCGTGGAAGCAATCCAAAGAGCGGCATGGAGAAACACTCCTTCTAGAAGCTATAAGATTAACCACAATGAAAAGTAGTGAAACCATTGAACCGGTGAGGGAGAAAAGAAAGCACGAAAGAAATGGCAAATCACTCGTGCACCGCAGCATAAAAGGATCCTTAACCGTCTATGCAATTGCCTTAGCGACAAAGAAAAGGCGAAACTTTTTGCTTTGCACTTAGAAGATACGTTTAAGCCATTCGACGGCCCTTTGATAACGTCCGACTCCCCAGTCACGACATCTGACAAATTTAAAGTAAGAAAATTTGCATTAATTGAACTGAGGGAAGTGATTAAAAATCTAAAGACTAAAAAGCACCGGGTTACGATTTGATAACGGCGCAGGTTGTTAAGGAATTGCCGAATAAAGCTCTTATCAAACTGCTATATTTGATTAACGCTTCATTCAGATTACTCTACGTTCCGAGACAATGGAAAGTCGCCGAGATTATAATGGTACCGAAACCAGGCAAACCTTTGAATGAGAAGAAATCATATCGGCCTATTTCCCTATTGCCGGTTATCTCTACAATATTCGAAAAACTACTTTCAAAACGACTACAACCCGTAATCAACGAAAGACGTCTCATTCCTGACCATCAATTTGGATTTAGAGTCAAACATTCTACAATCGACCAAGTCCACAAAATAACTGACGTGATTGAGAAAACTCTCGAATAAAAAAAGATTTGTTGTGGTGTATTTCTTGACGTCTCACAAGCTTTCGATAAGGTTGGAGTATAAATTGCAACGACTACTGCCACGGCAACTCTTTCTAATCTTACGATCGTACCTCACCGAAAGACTTTTTCGTGTTAAGCACGGAAATAATTACTCTGATTTCAAGGAGATTGCGGCCGGAGTCCCACAAAGAAGTGTCCTCGGCCCGCTTCTTTATGTACTCTACACGCGTGATATCCCGCAGGAAAGAAACTGTGTCGTCGCCACGTTTGCGGACGATACGGCGATATTGACAACGGGCGATACAATTGAAGCAGCAACTGAAAAGCTGCAACATGCCATTAATAAAGTGCACGCTTGGACGAATTCTTGGCGTATTGTGCTAAACGAAAGCAAATCTACTCACGTCAACTTTACCTACAAAAGGACAGATTGCCTGTATATTTAAACTCGGCTCAAATACCGTACGCGAAAAAAGCAAAATAACTAGGAATGACTCTAGATGTTAAGCTTAAAAGGAAATCGCACTTAAAAAAAGAAACGCGACGAGCTCGAAAGCTAATACCGACAAATGTACTGGCTACTCGGAAAACATTCGAAGTTGAGCCTACATAACAAACTGCTTATGTATAAGCAAGTGCTAAAGCCAGTGTGGAAGTATGGTTTACAACTAAGGGGTTGTACTAGGAAAAGCAATAGAAACATCCTACAAACTTTTTAAAATAAAGTTCTTAGAACGATCGTTAGCGCACCATGGTACGTACGTAACGAAGATATTCACACCTGGGAATTCCCAGCGTCGCCGAAGAGTTAACAAATTTTGCTCGTAAACACAAAGATCGTCACGGCCATTGTAACCGTACCGTCATTCAACTACTTAACGCGAACAATTAGATAGACGGACAAAATTGCGAGACCCACTTTTCGAGATATTCTATTGTAGCAATGACAGATCGATCAAAACCTAGAGATCGATTTTTTTCACGACAACAATACTTGCTCTTTATTGGACCAAGTGAAAAGGAGGCTGAAATCATAGTAAAGTGTTGACAGGCGGCTTGACTAAAATGGAACTATAACTTGGCAATAAATTAACATTCTTTTCTCAAATTCACCACTTTCGACTAACAGGTTTGCAAAAGAACACAGCACAAAATGTATTGGAAATGATGCAGTCTCGGGTCCACTGATTTAAAATCTCTATGGGTACTAGCTCTAAAAATGGGTAGTTTAGGCGTCGTTTTTCTTTCAAAATTCGGGATCTATCATGGCTACTTCTCATACTAAAGGTAAACGCAGTATTAAGTATCAAATCGGACCACAAAATACCATACTACACTTTAATACATATAAATACTTTTACATATATGTAAGTGTCCAGCTACTAGCAAGACGGAACAGATGATGAATCACATTACAAGGGCATGTAACATATCTATGCCACGTAGAAGAAACACCCGCGGATATACACCCGTTTACTGGTGGAATGAGAAAATCTCACACCTGTGTTCTGAATATCATAGTGCAAGGAGGCTGTACCAACGCTCCACACCTTCACGGAACTACAACAGCAATACAAATCAGCGAACTGTGCAACGAAGTTGACCAAAACCCATGGGGGTGGCGTATCAGGTGGTAATGAAGAAACTAAAGGGCTTCCGGGCAATAACTCTCACCTGCCCAAGGTAGCTGGAAAACATCATGAGTGGTCGGTCTTATTGCCAGAGAGGTGGAAGAAGCAAACAGTGTTGTACTGATCCCCAAAGATCTGTAGATCCATCGTCATTTCGTCCCCTCTGTATCTAGCACGGCTGGAAAAGTCCTAGAGCCTATCATTTCCAATAGGCTGGAAGTAGCCATCGAAAACGCGGGCAGACTAGCAGAGCATTAGTACGGTTTCTGAAGGTCACGCTCGAAAATAGATGCAATCCGAGTGGTCGTCAACACAGCGACAAAAGCTATAGAAGGCAGAAGATGGAGAGGCGGTTCTAGACGGTACTGTGCAGTAATCACATTTGATGTCCGAATGCATTTAACTCCGCAAACTGGAACTAAATACTGGAAGCCCTTCGAAATAGGAGGGTACCAACACACATCATGAAGATAGTGATGGATTACTTCAAACAAAGGATCCTGATATATGACACAGATGATGGTCCGAAGGAGTATGCTGCGACAGGAGGGGTACCGCAGGAATCTGTGTTGGGCCCACTCATCTGGAATATTGTGTATGATGAGATACTCAACATACCATTACCAGAAGAAGCTACGATTGTGGGATTCGCCGATAATGTTGCGATAGTCGTGGTCGCCAAGCTACTAGAAGAAGTGATTCAACTAAGCAATGACACAATCGGGGTAGTTCAACGCTTGCTGCAATCTGTGGGTTTAGAGCTGGCAGAACATAAAACAGAAGCGGTACTAATCAGTAGCAGAAAGAAGAGGGAAATAATCACTCTTTCGATAGGAGATCACCAGATTACATCTAAGCACGCCATCAAATACCTAGGCGTCATGATTGATACAAGGCTTTCCTTCAATGAACACCTGGAATATGTTAGTGGCAAGGCCTCACGAGTGAATAATGCACTAATGCGCATCATGCCAAACCACGGGGGACCAAGATACACCCGTCGCTGGCGCTTAACCGGGCTGAAGCCATTAAAGTTAAATCATATAGGTACAGATAATAAAGTTACATAGATATCGCATGCAGAGCAAAAAAAAATTACCACTTTTTCAACGACAATAAAATTCTCAAACCTAAGAGTTGTTGCATCAATTCGGTATGAAACCATTTTAAGTTGTATAGTCGTGGATATCAACCATCATTGTAACCTCGATATACACACACATTTTTTTCATATTTCGTTTTGCTGCAACCCTTTATTTTGTTTTACGTCTCAATCGATCTTGCAAACGAAAAATGACTGACTGTGTCGCTGGTGTTTATCTGGATTGCTACACTGTGGTGTGTTTGTGTGTATATATTTATTGAGGAGGCACATCGTACATATACATATGTATATATTTTGAGAAGGACGTCAATATCGCTTTTCTTCGATTTTATTTTTCAATTTCATTTTCATTCGCCGTCAACTTTCGAGGGATTTGGCTGTTTTTGGTTTATGATTGAGCGATTTTTTCCAGCGGTATACTTTTTAAATATGTGTGATACACGTAAAAGGAAGTCTGGCGTTTCTTGTTCGATTTGTAAAAAATCGAAAAGAAATTTCCCCGATTTGAAAATTTTTGCATGTCCTTCAAATGAAAAAAATTTAATTTTGAGTAATTTGTGGAGGCAGGCATGCGATTTTAAGCGCGAAGGAAAATGTTTTGTTTGTCAAAATCATTTTTCTTCGGAATTTATTGGCAGAAAAATGTTTAAAAGGGACGCTGTTCCCTCCTTAAATCTAAATTGTAATTTAAATTTAGACTTAAGTTTAGAAAATCTTTCATCTTTGCTACCAAAACGGAGAAGGACCTCTAGTAGTTCAAATATTTGTTGCGTTAGATGCAATAAATTATTAGAAAAATGAGCACAAGAGGAGAAAACAAATTCTGAATTGACAAAAAATTTATTAAGCTGCAGACTTAAAATTCAAAGCTGGAGAAGAAAACTTCGCTCTAGAACTAAAACGCATAATGCTCTACGAACTAGCAAAATATCAACTAGTTTATCATCGCAAATTCAAGTACTTGATATTTCAGAGCATTCAAAAATTTGTTGTGGTATATTGATGGGGCTAAGTCCAAAAAATATAATGTTGCCGCAAGAGAACTTTCCCAAAACAGTTTTTACAGATCTCAGAACGCTTATAAATTTCTTTGAGATAGACTGGGATTTAGACTTCCCCACGTATCCACATTTTATCGTAGGGCTCCTGTTAAAGGCTTACAACCTGGATTCCAAAACAATGCCCACTGTTTTCTGAAAGCAAAGTTTGCATCATTAAGCTAACGCGAATGGAATGTGGTACTGATATTTGATGAAATTAGAATTCGTCGAAAATGACTTAATTTATGGATTTGAAGATCAAGGAGTGGATCGCAAAAAATATTGTACGGCAACGAAATTTGTGTTTTCATGGTAAACGGCCTCTTTGATAGCTGGAAAAGTATTTTAAATTATTTTGTTTCAGCAAACTCTGTCAAAGGGGTTAACCTGAAGTCTATTTTAGAAAATGATTTGACAATTTGCCAAGAACTTGGTCTGAAAGTGTGTGCAATAGTTTGCGACCATGGACCTAACAACAGGAAGCTTACCAATTAATAGGTGTTACAGAAGAAAAACCTTTTACAATTTTCAATAATGAAAAAATATTTTGTTTTTTTGATTTTCCTCATTTATTAAAATCCATGCGTAATGGTTTACTCAAATCTTATATGCTAACTCCAGATGGTAATGCTTCCTTTGATGTTTTCAGAGAAATGTTCAATTTAGAAAGAGACAATGTGTCTAAAACATGCTTGAAATTTACAAGTTCACACATAGCCCCAAATGCATTTGAAAAAATGAGTGTTCGCTTGGCAACGGAAACCTTTAGTAGGACAACGGCAGCATCAATACAAACTGCTCATCAACTTAATTGCCTAAAAAATAGTTCAAATGAAGCTCTATCAACACAAGCGTTTACATTAACAATGAATAATGCTTTCGACTGTATGGATAGTGGGTCTCATTACGATAAAAATATTTTGAAGCGTGGAGTTCAGGTCGGAAATCTAGCTTATAATGAGCTTAAACAATTGTTGTCTTACTTAGATCAATGTAAGAGTCTACTAATCTTTTTTGTGTAAAAGGAGTGGTACAGACAATAAACGGGGTTTTATTACTTAGTGAAGATATAGGTGATGGACTATTCGGGGAAGTTGAGTATTTACTTACAAAGAGAACTCATCAAAGATATTTTGGAAAATTTATTTTCCATTATTCGCAGTAAAGGCGGTAATAACAAAAATCCCTCTGTGTACGAATTTAATGTTTTGATGTCAAAAATTCTGTCTTCAAATCTAATTGCTTTCTCTCCTCGTAGTAATTGTGCTGATGACGATGTAGAATTTTTGAATTTAGATACCTCCCAGACTCAACCGCATACATCAAGAACTTTTTTATTACCTGAAGTACGCGAGGAAACTGTATTTGATAATTGGAAACGACTGCAATGCGTTATTTTACAGGATATCTGGCGTTTAAAATGCTTTTAAAAAACAAGTGTGCAAATTGTTCGAAATTATTTTTAAAAAGTGATGAACAAATAACATGTCCGTCAGAATTTTTCATTTTTGCCAAGAATTTTTCCCAAAATAGTGATTTTGGAAGTCTCTTAGCACCAACTGATGGATTTTTCAATGTTTGTAAGCTCCATTTCAAAGTATTCCATACAATTTTTAGAGATCGTCCGCATATTAGAAATATAAGGGAGAGAATGGCCTTGGAATGCATGAGAATAACAAACCTTAGAGACTCGAACTGGTTTGATGAGCAAAACCAATGCTTTTAATTTTGTCAGGAAAACAAATGCAAAACAATCACGAAATTGAACCAACTACGCCAGATTGAGAGGCACGGGGACCTCACTATAAACCAACTCCCCAAGAGTACACTGGTGATTCCAATCTATGACTTCCGTCTATGTATTCAAATGAAATAATTTAATAATCTACTTCTGTAGGCCAGCAAAAGCAACAAGCAATTTGCACGATTCGAACGAGTTCGATCAAACTGGGACGTAGTAGTAAATCCCATTCGCCTGAAAAAGTGACATAATTTTTTACTCTGCATACGATATCTATGTAACTTTATTATCTGTGATATAGGCGTGAAATTGACATATCGAATCTGTGCAATTAGAGTATGCAGTGCATTTCGCACAATATCGGGAGAAGCAGCTTGTGACATAGCGGGATTACTTCCAATTGACATACTGGCTAAGGAATCGTAAAAAGCATATGAAACTAAGAATCAGGGACTGATTCTGATTGGGAGAACAATCAGCATGGCAATATGGCAACAGCGATGGAGCGCATCAAGTAAAGGTCGATGAACCTATCGACTTATACCGCTTCTTGAGACATGGACAAGTCGGAAACATGGTGAAGTTGATTTCTATACAACCCAACTACTAATTGGACATGTATGTTTTCGAGCGTACCTTTACAGATTTAAGCACGACAAGTCCCCCTTTTGTCCGTACTGCATCCAAACTGCGGAAGATACGGAGCATGTGTTCTTCCACTGTCCGAGATTCGAAACCGAGAGGAAAACACTAAGGAATAAACTGGGAGAAATACCAACCCCCGAGAATAAAATGCAATACATGACACAATCACAGGAGATGTGGAGTGCTGTAAGTGACTTTGCAAAGGAAATCATGATACAACTAAGAAACATAGGAAATCCAAACGTAATTCTTGGAGAATCTTTTGTGGTAAAATAGAAGAATCGTCTGAGGCGTCTGGGCTGAGAAAAATCCTCTTGACAAATCTTTCAGTGCCCACCTGTTTACTTAAAACAAATGGGTCTTGGACAGCTTCTAGTGTAGACAAATTAAATTTACTTATTGATACACACTTCCCAAGTAATTCCCTGACTGCCAACAATATTGACTCTATCAAGTCAAATGCTCAAAAAACGAACCTTTCAAGTCTGATTGAGCAGGACAAACTCCTTTGGGCGCTACATAGCTTCAAACCATATAAATCTGCTGGACCAGACGGCATAACACCTGCTGAAATACAAATGTCATCTGACATTATCCTGATAGTTCTAAAAAATATTTTTCAGAGCTGTTTGAATCTGGTCCATATTACGCATGTATGGAGATAAGTCAAAGTGGTATTCATACCGAAAGCTGGTAAATATTCACATGCCAGTCGAAAAGACCTCAGACCTATTAGTCTATCATCTTTCCTTCTAAAAACACTAGAACGATGATTGATATCCACTTAAGTGATAGTACTACTGTCCACGGCTCAACATGCATACTGTAAAGGCAAATCAGTCGAAACAGCATTGCATACGTTAGTCAATAACATCGAATACTTCATGTTTCATAAGGAGTACACTATGTTAGCTTTTCTAGATATTGAAGGCTCTTTTAACAATGTCTACTCATCTGTGATAATCAAAGCACTGCCAAATCTGAAGATAGATAGTTCACTTGGCGAGCTGATTAATTTACTGCTTTATTATCAACTCAAAGCTGTGTGAGTAATCTGTCAGAAGATATGTCAGCAGGGGTACCCCTTAAGAGGGCATCCTATCCCAACTTCTTTGGAATCTGGTAGTCAATGAACTATTGTTAATCCTGGAAGGTGAAGGTTGCGAGGTTATCGCTAATGCAGACGATGTTGTTGCAGTAGCCCGGTAAACACCTCACTACCTTAAAAGAGCTCCCACAAATGCTTTGAATAAGCTAACTAGATGGACAGCTCGGTGTGATCTAGGAGTGAACCCCCTCAAAATCGAACTAGTCCTCTTCTCAAGAAAATACAAAATCCCACCTATTGACCCTCCATCCCTTAATGGAACAGGCTTAATTTTCTCCAACAAAGCAAAATACCTGGGTCTTATTTTGGATAGGAAACTAATCTGGAAACCTAATATACAGGAAAGAGTTAAGAAAGCCACTGACGTACTCTTCTGTTGCAAAAAAGCCATTGGGTGCAAATGGGGCTTACAACCCAAACTAACTCACTGGCTGTATATCTCGGTCATTAGACCGATCCTCATGTACGGGGTAGTTGTCTGGTGGACTGCCTTGGATAAGACAATAAACCAGAAGTTATTAAGCAAAGTCCAACGTTCAGCTTGTCTGTGCATTAGTGGAGCACTGCGGACGATACCTTCCGCAGCTATGGACATTCTTTTTCATTTAACACCCCTTGACATTTATGGCAGCTAACTGAGCTATTCCCCTCAAAGCTACTTCGCACTGGTCCGAAAAGGTATTTGGCCATGCCTCCATCTTTAACAAGTTTAATAGACTTTGACTACACCATCCCCAAGTTAAATTTTGACAAAAACTTCCAAGTTACCATCCCTTCCAGAGCATTCTGGGAAGAAGGTGGCTTTACGGAAGATAAGTCGGTACATTTTTATACCAACGGTTCAAAAACTATCGATGGGGTGGGTGGTGGTGTCTTTTCTGATAGGCTTAATTTAAACCTTTCTTATCGTCTCCCAAACCATTGTAGCGTGTTCCAGGCGCAGATAATGGCAATGAGGGAAGTCTTGTTTTGGCTAAAGGAAAACGTGATATCGGCCATTGATATCCGCATCTTTTCAGACAGCCAAACCGCAATCAAATCTTTGGAATTTTCCTCAACAAATTCTTTAACTGCTCTAGACTGCCGATCGTCTCTTCTAGAGATGGCGCAGCAGTTTAACATTCATCTAATTTGGGTGCCGGGATATAAGGATATTCCAGGGAATTGTAAGGCTTATGAACTTGCCAGACATGGAACAACAATACCCATCCTTCCGGGCAAAAGTTTACTGGGTATGCCTATAGCTACATGCAAACTTAAATTAAAGCTGGATGCTATCGAAAAGACAATTTCTAGGTGGACAAGGAGTACAACTTGTCTAGCGACAAAAACATTTGGCCTATGCTGGACCTGAAACGCTCTAGGAATTTGATTTCTCTAAATAGGAAGCATATTAGTGCTGTTATAGGTGTCATAACTGGACACTGTCTAATAGGCAAGCATGCAACAAGGCTTGGCGTCTTCTCTAACAATTTCTGCAGAAGCTGTGTGGTATCACAATGGACCTATTATTGGTCTTAGTGTGTTGGCTTCTTTTTTTGCTGACAGCCACTTCAACCTAACCTAACCTAAAAAACATTCAACGAGAGAGTGTCGCGAAACTCTACAAGAATATGAGAACATATGCAAGGAAAGCCGAAAGCCCTGTGCAGAAATGCTTAATGGCGTTACCGGAGGGAACAAGAGACAGAGGAGGGGAGGTGGTTTTAGACGGTAGAAATCCCACCTTCTAACAAAAACAAAAAAACATATATAGCCATATATTTACATTGTTTGTAAATAAAAATAATTAATTTTGTTTATTGTTTACGTTTATTTGGACATTTAAATTTGTTTTCATTAAGTTGCGAAGATAATATCGGTCAAATGGCGACCGTCAGCGTTGATGCACATTCGGGCTCGTTCCACAACATTTTCCATGACTTTTATCAAAACTTCTGACAATAAAGTCACCATTTCTTGTGGGATATCTTCCTTTAGGAAAGGTCTGTGGCATGTTCGTATAGACTTGTGACTTCAAAAAGGTTCAAATAAAGAAGTTTGGAACGGTCAAATCGATCGATCTTGTAGGGCAGTACAAATCGACAAAACGAGAGATTAAGCGGCATGAAAACGCTTGCTGCAGAATGTCCACTGGCGCTCGTGCTACTTGTTCCTCCGTCCTGGAAAAAAACAATAACTTTGAAAGGACGTAATGGCTCTTCGTGCATTACACGCGAATTTTTAGTGTTCCAGAAGTGATAACTTCGTGTTGAGCCAGTTTCCTCAAAGCGAGAGGCAAAATGCCGCAGTGTTTGTCCAGTTGGTGTCACACGGCCAGGGAATCGATGTTGAAATTCAGGTTTAGCCAAAACCATCGACCGATTATTTGTTGAAAACATTGATACAATTACGAGTATTCCCCGTTTTTGAGGAGTATAGCAATTCATGGTTTATCTAGGTATTTTCTGTTATGTTATGTTAACTTCACAAATGTCAAAATCGCGATTTGCTAAAATGAGAACATCTTCCGGTAGAGTGATTGCGCCACCTTGCGTATATAAATTAACAATGTACCTTTTTTTCATATTTATACGAGTAGATTTCCTTTAAATTAAACGCCACTTTTTCTTTTCCCAGTGGATGGGCTTGTCGTTTATGTTGCGTAGTTGTGTAGTGACTGCCGATGAATTTAGCAGAACCTGCCATGGCGTATCACAGATGCTCTACCCAAATGCAAAAACCTTTAGAACCTTAGTCTTCGGAAAATGTACTTGGAAAACTGGAGAACCTCATGATTTTATGGACATTATACCGTTTATTAAGATCATATGTTGGTTGGAGCAGAGACTGATCGTCTGCGGATAGTATTAAAAATGGGGCATTCAATTCTTTGGGAAAATATGTCTAAAAATAACAGGTTGTGTGCGGATGTCATGGGCATTTTTATTAAAATTATGATAGTTATTAGAAAAGATAGTCTAAAACTTAAAATTGCAGATAAGTTTACTTACTGAACAACATATCAAAAGTCCGCTATTTTTGATTTACGCGACTTATTTTTGAAATGCGCATGCATTTTTTAGTTTTCCGTACCAGAATGGTTCAAACGGAATACTAATGGATTCAACATGGTGAAATTTTGCACGTAAATAGAACCTTGTGGACCAAAACGAATAGAGAAAAAAAATTGTAAAAAATATTTTTGGGGAGGGTGATTTTGCTAAGCAAAAAAAAAAAAAAAATTAGACCCCACCTTGCGAAAGCTAATTTTTTTTTGTGATAAATTTTCTTGAATAAAAAGAACTCGAAAACTCCGGCAACTGATGTACGAGTATATTTGATGTAACTCAAAACCCAAGTTTCATCGAAATCCGTTGGGTGGTTGTTCAGTTAAGCGTGTGAGAAAGTTGATTCAAAAATGTTTTAAACCCCTCTCCATATATTATTTGATTCCGATCGATTTCAAGTAGAACTACCAACGTATCAGTCTAAGTCTATGGACAAATATCGTCGAAATCCGTTTATTAATTTTTGAGTCAGTCGCCTAACAAAGATGATTTGAAGATGTTTGATACCCACCCTCCTCCACATACTACTCACACTTGGACCGATTTAATCAGTTATTACATATTGACATGAATACAAATGAAATCTTATCACAATATCATTAGTGGTTCTCAAGTGAGCCTACGAGGACGAACATATGGGCAGACTAGACTGGGAACAAAAAGTGTTTGCTTGACCTTACTCTTTCAAGTATGACCATAGCTTTCTCTTTTCCTGTGAACTAGTGAGAAAGAAAAATAAAGATACGAGAATGCGAGGCCCGACTCGCATTTGAACATTTTGTTTGTTACAATATAATAACTGTTATAGGAGTTTACAAAATTTCAGCTTTCTGGGTCACCCTGAGGGTTCTTGAGGGAAAATTTTACATACGCCCGAAAAAAAGTACTTGTATGTCTAAATCCAAAAATCTGTCTCTGCTATATTCTTGCCTTAGATCCATGTTATAGGTAAGGGGGTAAAGTTGCAGCTTCGATGGTTATCCAGACCACATGGAATGGTGCTGAAAGATGCACTCGCATTGCAAATTGTATACAAATCAGTAGAAAAATTTCCACTGAAACATGTATTTCTTCATTTCATTTCTTTTTTCTTTTTTTTTTCATTTCTTTTTTTTTTCATTTCTTTAAATGTAGAAAGGGCCTTTACATAATATAATTTATAAATCTTGAAATATATGTGCGCTAAGTCACATTGAAATTGTAATAAAACGTACCACTCCTCAAAAACAAAGAACAGACAGAATGGTAAAATCTTCTGCAATATGATGTTATTGCAAATAGTGAAAGACAAAGTAAATCTTTTTTGAATGATTTGGTTGCAAACAGCCGGGGTAACTGCCAAAAATCGCGAGTGCTCTTCAAATCTTGGTCGCTATAACACCATTGCTACGACTCTTCCTCTTGACTTCAGAACCTTTCTTGCGTGCTAAGACGAGACTACATGGACATAATTGCGGTTATTGCCTCCGCAAGCGGTGAGAAAAAATTACAAACTAACTTTAGACACTATTTTATTGGAATTTCAAATAGCAGGTAGATTCACATATGTTCTTAAATAAGTGAGATAGAAACGAGAGACAAAATTGTAAAATTGCAAACACCCCATATAAACTAATTTATTGTTTGCTAGTTTATTATAATAAAGCCCTTTCTGACTTTCATAAATAAAGTCTTAAGACTTAGTTCTGAAAAAAAAATCAGCTTCTACAGGCTTTTATAAAACTAGGTTTCCACTTGTCGCTTTGAAATTGACAAATGACGTATTTTTACGTCAATTAGAAAACTGGCAAGTGGAAATAATGAAAAACTGCTTGCCATTGAATTGACTAAGAGCACCAGTCAATAACCGACAAAGAATTTACATGACAAGTGGAAATAGCTAGTTGACAAAAAAAAATTTCTGTTTGTCTTTAATTGGCAGTGAAAATTAATTGGCATCATTTTTAATTGTTTGTCAATCAAAAGACACATTTTCATGTACAATGTATTTAAATTTATCTTTTCTCTAACCGAAAAAATTAAATAAATAAATAATTTCCATTTGTAAAATATGTAGAAAAATGAATATTCCATTCACATCAAAAGAAGTTTCAGAGGAAGGCCGTGGAGAAGACAAAAACAAAAAGGATTAGGAAGGCATCTGTGGAATGGAGCGTGGAGTCCTTAGTTGTTTTCATCCATAAAGTGGAACAATATGAAAACATTTGGGACTCCAACTCCAAATACTGCAAAAACCGAGAAATGAGTAACAATTCATGGAACATCATAGCTGACACCCTCGGCATTCCAAAAAATTAAGTTATGTTGAGGTGGAATGCGCTTAATGGCAACTACCAAGTAAGAAAAAACTTATTTTCTCCAATGTTACATTTATTAATAAAACAAATTATTTCTCCGCATATAGATTCATTTTAAAAAAAAAGTGAAACAAAAAGCGGGCAGGCTGCTATCAAACCTAAGCGACTGAATGTTACATTTTTTAATGAAACAAATTATTTCTCCGCATATAAAGGGTGGTTAAGTTTTAAGGGCCGATGTTGATTTTGAATAAAACACAAATTATTTAGGAAATTACTGTCATTTCTTTCTATTATGATAATATTGGTATGGTTCAATTATGTGTGGAACAAAATATCGGCCAAATGGCCGCCGCGACCTCGGCGGCACACCTCCATCCGATGGTCCAAATTTTCGATGACGCTGAGGCATAATTGAGGTTCTATGCCGTTAATGTGCCGAAATATCTCATCCTTTAGCTCTTGAATTGTTGCTGGCTTATCGACGTACACCTTTTCTTTCAAATAACCCCAAAGAAAGAAGTCCAACGGTGTCAAATCACATGATCTTGGCGGCCAATTGACATCGCCACCACGTGAGATAACACGGCCCTTGAATTTGTCGCGCAAAAGAGCCATTGTTTCGTTAGCTGTGTGGCAAGTGGCACCATCCTGTTGAAACCACATATCGTCCACATCCATATCTTCCAATTCGGGCCATAAAATCTTCGTTATCATCTCACGATAGCGAACACCATTCACAGTAACTGCCTGACCGGCCTCATTTTGGAAAAAATACGGCCCGATGATGCACAACAGTCACTCTTTGTGGGTGCATTGGTTTTTCGACAATCACTCTTGGATTATCATTCGCCCAAATGCGGCAATACTGCTTATTGACGAATCCACTGATTTTCTTGGAAAATTGATCATCCACTGTTACCATTTCTTGCCACCATTGTGACCATTGACGAAGCTTGAAATGGTCAAGAGGCTTTAGTTCTTGAGTCAATTGCACCTTGTAAGCGCATAAATGCAAGTCTTTATGCATAATGTTCATCAACGACGAGCGTGAGAGGTGCAATTGTTGGGCACGACGACGAGTTGAGGTGGACGGCTCTTCAGCCACACTATCGCGAACAGCAGCAATATTTTCTGCAGTACGAGCTGTACGAGCATGCACTGGTGTTTTCACATCTCCTACAGACCCGGTTTGCACAAATTTTTGTACGATTTTTCCGATTGTGCGCATATTTGGACGATTAAATTAACCGGAAGAATCACGAAATGCACTATATGCATTTTGATTTGAACGCCCATTTTCATAATAAGCCTGAATAACTTTAACGCGTTGCTCGATTGTGTATCTTTCCATGGTTCAAATTGAGTTAGTCTGAAATTGAGAAATGTCAAATGAAATGCAGAAAAAAACTTGACGTTTAGGTGTGGTTCACATTCAACATCGGCCCTTAAAATTTAACCACCCTTTAGATTCATTTTAAAAAAAAGTGAAATAAAAAGCGGGCAGGCTGCTATCAAACCTAAGCGACTGAATCCACTATTTGCCGAGATGAAGTTCTTGGATCCGGTAATGAAAAGCGATTCAAAACTTCCCGAGTCAAATGTGGTATGTTTTTTATTTTTTTTAATGCATTTGGGTTGGATGTGTGTCACACATCACGGCTCTATGTATACTGCCATTCCAGTTCTCCTTCCGGCAATGAAAAATAATTTTTAAAAATTTCTCCAAATTGGCAGTACAAGTGGAAATAGCTTTTAGCGAACTGACAAAGATATTTGTCAAAATTGCATTGTCAATGAACTGACAAACGATTTTTTGCGAATAATTGACATAAGTGGAAATGAACTGGCAGTGGTGTCATTTAATGGCATAAATGAGAGGTTTCAAACTTTGCCAATTGATTGACATGTGGAAACCCACCTTAACTGAACAAACTCTCAGTTGTCTAGGCACGGGTTTTTTCAAAAAGTTTCCTATTCTCTACCGATTATTGAAAATTGATTAACTGTCTCCTAATTAATCTACTTCATTTGCTAATTTGACTGGACTATTCATTACTCTTCTTAATCAGCTTCCACCCCAAAGAGCGCAAATTGTGATGTTAGAGAATTGCTCGGCGAAGACATCCAGGGATAGCTCAGTTGGTAGAGCGTTGGTGGTTAAAACTATATCTATCACAAGATCGTTCTCGCGCTTACAACGAATCTGGCCCAAAGCTAGCCCATACCCCACAGTTTAACTATATCTGCAGATAATTATACCAGGACAGAATACGGTTGACATATTGTCAATTAAAATTGTATTTGCAAAAGAACTCTGTCTTCCCTCAAGTTTTTCAAATTTACCACAAAAAATTTTTTTCTAAAAAAAAAGTCAGTAAACTACGTACGAGTATGTGTGATGACTGTTTTACCACCGTCCTGATGTAAGATAGATAGATAGATAGATAGATCTTTATTTCGCATAAAAGATTTACAGAGGTTACACCTGTTACATTATTATACAATTGAATTAAAGATATTTACATGTTAAGTTAGTATCCGAAGGGAAAAAGCAAAAAAAAAAAAAACCCTTCGATTTAAAGAAAAAAAAATAAATAAATAAATAAATAAATATATAAATAAATAAGTAAATAAATAAATAAATAGATGAATAAGTAAACATACAAACAATCAAGAACAGGGAAAAAAGAAGAAAAACATAAATATATTATGGTATCAGCTACCATGTTGAACATGAATATCATACAGGTTGTTCACTAGAGGATTTTCAGCAAAATTACATCGATCTAAAAAGCGTTGACTTAATTTCTGTATTCTGTCGAAGATCAATTCAACATTCGCCCTTTGGTGAATATCGCGTGTTGAATGATACCACGGTAAATTTAGCATCATTTTCAATAATTTATTCTGGGAAACTTGCAATTTTTTAATATGGCTTTTTGCGCAGTTACCCCACACTAGAGTAGAATTGCTTGGAAAATTACCTTGTGTATGATTATTTTGTTATCATTTGACAGCTTTGATCTACGATTTATAAATGGATATAACATCTTAATTGCAATTGCAATTTTTTTAAGGTGTTCGTTATATGAGCATTAAAAGTTAGTTTGGTATCCAGATAAATTCCAAGATATTTTACGGAAGGCTCCCAACTAATACTTGCCCCATTAACCTGGAGCTGTCCACTAGGAAGAAAGCAGGCTTTTCTTTTTCTGATGAAAAAGATTGCTTTAATTTTATCTTCGTTAAGTTTGATTTTCCATTTGTTCAGATATGTCTGGAATATACTCAACCCATAGCTAAGATTTCTCTCAATGTCGAGAGCGAATTCATGAGAAGAGAATATCGCCGTGTCGTCAGATATATAGAGCTACTTCATAGTTGGATTCTGGTGGTAAATTGGATGTGAACAGGTTATACAAGACGGGTGCAAGGACCGAAACTTGAGGAACACCCGAACGAAAGTGGACAATGTTAGAGACATCATTATTGACGTATACTTTGAAACAACAATTGGACAAGAAACTGCGGATAATTTTACAGATATGCGGAGGAAAATCAGCGTTGATCGTTTTGAAAATGAAACCGTCGTGCCAAAGTGAATCAAAGGCTTTTTCAAAGTCCAGTAGTATCATGCCCGTTGACTTACCTACTGCACGAGATGACTTAACGTGCTTGCAGATCCTTAGTACTTGATGGGACGTACTATGGTTGCGCCTGAAACCAAATTGTTCATTAGAAAATAAGTTGTTGTCAGTAATATGTTTGCAAATTTTCTCCTTTAAGACCTTCTCATAAATTTTGCCAAGAACACTTAGTAAACTAATTGGTCTGTAACTGGAAATTATATCAGGAGGCTTACAAGCTTTGTGTATAGGTACAACCTGCGCAACTTTCCATATATTTGGAAAGTATTACATTTTAATGTAAACGTTAAGAATGAATATTAAACGCTTAATACCAGATTTAGGAATTTGTTTAATATAAACATTTTTAATTCGGTCAATTCCTTCAGCTTTACGTATACGCAGCTCATTGACCATGAATTCGGTATCTTCTACGGTTATATAAGCACTTGAGGGTGGAGCAGTGATGTTGTTTAAAAGATTATGGATTACTCGGTTTACTGAATCAGTTGTTGCGGGGTCTCCAAGGTTCGAAGATATTTCATGGTTTTTGGAGAAGTTTAAAGCAAATGCGTTTGCCTTGTCAAAATCCGTACAGTACGTATTGCCTGAATCTTTAAGAAATGGTAGATGTCTGTTTTTATTCTTAACCACTTTGACAATGTTCCAAAAGGGTTTCGAATTTACATCGAGGGAATGTAATTTTGCATTCCATTTTTGATTGTTGTAATCAAAAATAAATCTGGAAATTAACCTGTTTAGGTGGGAAACTTTGTGATTGTAGTACGGCCGGCGAAATCTTTGCCAGTGTCTTCGGCAAGCATTTCTTACTTTAATGAGTTCAAGTATATAAGCTGGAAACCTTATCTCAATTTTATTTTTAGGGACCTTAGGGAAACTTAAGTCAATAGAGTCTAGTATTTGTTGACCAAAATCAGTGACGGTAGAGTCAACATCTTCTGTGCACAAAATGCTGTCTAGATTACTTGGAATATTTCGGAGTTTAGAATTTAATTCTGACCGGAAACGATTCCAATTTGCATTTTTGAGGTCTAGTACATATTGTTCCCTTTGTACACCTGATCTTAGGACCCGACAGAAGACGGGGTTATGATCTGAGCTGAGGTCGTTAATGGAAACAGGTTGGGAAAGATGTCCTGATGTAAAATCAGGAATAATTTGTTCATCCTTGCCTTTATAATGCAGTGTGTTTTGCAATATTCAGAAAAGGCAATAATTCTAAACCAATATACAAAATTTCATAACGAAAATTCATAAATATTTTTTTATATTTACCCAAAAGGCTGTCCGGTCCTGAGGTAAGGTAAGGGATACAAAGATCTAAAAGTTTTTGCATGCTCCGGCTCATCGACGGTCAGGATGCTAGTATATTGAATGCTAAATTTCTTTTTTTCATTTTCTTACAGGCTAAATCCGACAGATTTAGCTGGGTAACAGATTTAGCTGGGTAATAATCCCTTCTGCTTTCAAATTGTCAGGTCGAAAGAAATCCTTGTAGTTCCGTATATTTTCACTCTTCTTACTCAAAAACCACTAAACTAATTCTGATTAAATTTAGTTCGTAAATTTATTCCGACTTTTCAAATTCCCATCGAAATCAGATGCAGACAAAGTGGGAAGTTACAAATCTCCAAATATCCTTGTTACATGTAAATCAGTGAACATATTTTGATAAAATTTAGTTTGCATGTTTGGTATGGTGTGAGAATATTATTGGCCTCTAGGACAGTGTTCCTAAAAAATCCTTAAGTGGTTCTTGTCAGCCATAAAACTCAAATACATCTAAAAGGATTTGGATAAAATTTGGTATTTAGATGCATAATAATAATTTTATCATTAAAATCGTATAGACTGGGTATAAATCAAAAGACCAGTTCAGAGGAATTGGATGATCGTTAAAAACTTTCAAAATCGGATAGAATAGAAAACATCTTCCAATTCAAAAAATCATTTTTTTTATACAATACTTGGTGTAACATGTCTGCGCATTTTACATATTATTTAGATATCGATTTTATTGTATTCAAAAGTGTCAGTAGGAGACGTCCGGTCCATGGTAATATTGGAATGGGACTGAAAGACTGTTTCGACCGGGAACATGCACACGTCAGTACATTATCGTTGACACTAGTTACTATAGTCTTCGGGCACAAGTTAGCTATAATGAACAGTCAACATTGCGGCAACCTTGAATACTTTAATTCTTCAATCCTTTTGCCTATTTTCTATCTATTCTTGTAGGATGTTCTTAGCGTAATGGTGCACTCTACTTCGGCGAATTATCATACACTCGTTCACATGCCTGAAACTGTTGTATTTATTATTATTATTATTAGATTTATTTATCCTTCTTAACAACATATACAAATTTTTAAAATCTTTTACGGCATGGCAAAAACCGTCTGAGAGACTGACAATTATAAATATTACAGTAAACCTATAGCTCTTTTTAATTCATTATATACGTATACAAGGGTGGGTCAATAAGTCCCTGAAAAATTAAATAAGGAACACTCTTTTCGGTATAAACACATTTTATTTTTCAACATAGTCTCCTTTTAGCTCTATACACTTCATCCAACGTTACTCCAATTTGTTGGTGCCCTCCAAATAATACGAGCCACTCAAAATAAACTTTTGTTTCAGCGATGACCTCTTCATTCGACCCAAATCACTTACCTCTGAGCCATTTCTTCATGTTTGGAAACAAGAAATAGTCGCAGGGGCTAAATCTGGGGAATATGCTGGGTGAGGGAGGAATTCGTAGCCTAACTCATGCAATTTTGCCATTGCGACTGCGGACTTGTGCGCCGGTGCATTGTCCTGGTGAAAAAGAACTTTTTTCTTCCCCAAATGCGGCCGTTTTTAATAATAAATAATAACATAATGAATAACACCGCGCGCATCCCAAAAAACAGTCGCCATGACCTTGTTTGCTGACAAACCCGCCTTGGCCTTCCAGGAGAAGTCCACTGTTTTGACTGTTCCTTGGTTTCTGGTGCATTGTAGTGAATCCAGGTTTCATCCACGGTTACGACACGGCGCAAAAACTCAGCCGAATTTTTCTGGAACATCGCCAAACACATTGGAACATTGTCAAACGAATGCGTTTATTGTCGGCACCCATCTTGCGGAAAGCTTTTTCATGTCCAAATATTTATGTAAAATCGAAATCACTAAGCCATGTGATAAGCCTGTGGCCTCTTCGAGCTCGCGCACTTTCACTCGCCGATCGTCCATTATCAAAACATAGATTTTGTCGACCATTTCTGGTGTGGTGACCTCAATTGGGCCACTAGAACGTTCGGCGTCACTTGCGCTTGAACGACCGCACCGAAATTGAGTACACCAGTGGTGAATGGTTCCAATCGGTGTTGAAGAGTCCCCATAATATTTGTCAAGCTTTTGTTTGGTTTTGCGTGGTAGTTTTTTCTCGCAAAAAATGGTGTTTAATGAGCACTCGAAATTCACTTTTTTTCCATTTTAACTAAAATGCTAGTAGGCGTCTATATAATATGGCTGCCACAACAAAACTATTTGACAGATGTATCTCAAAATTTGGGTGCGTTCTTTTGAAAGATGAGTCTTGACAAAAAAAAAATTAAATTTAAGGTGATGACACAACTTGTGTTTTGCAATTAATAATTAAAATCTCTGAGGTCATAAATAGAAGCTTGGGCTTCCTCTGCAAAAGAATTATGGATCATGATATCTAGGCTTTTCAAATTTTGGGTATTTTGCGCGGTCAGACTAAGAGGATAAATCGTTCTATCCGCTATCTCTTTCCATTTTGCAAAACAAGACACGCATCTAGTCATCGCGTATTCTGTTGTAATCCTCGGTATGCGACTTGCTTCCATATTAAAGACTCTTATCACGTTTTCGAAGTGCATATTGAGGGCTTTAATGAACAACGCATGTAGTCCTGTTTCTGTGTGTAGCAAATAGTTAGGGTTAGTTAGTTGAGAAAGAAGCGTAAAAGACGCTCGACACAATCATTTTCCAGGTATCTCCATACTCGTGCAACTTCTATCATAACAGATTGTGCAGTTGCCTCAACAATGCGATATTTTGTAGACATACTGATGTGTTTGTTTGCCATACACTGTTCCCACGTTGAGTTTATGGCATTTTTTACCTCCTTGTAAACCCATGTTGTTTTGGGGTGTTAGAGCTACTCCGAGATATTTTAATTCCTTTACTACCTCTTCCTCAAACCTCCATACTTCCCGTTGCGGACGCCTTCCTTTTCCCTTTCCAAAAACCATGATTTGCGATTTGTTTCGGTTGACCACAAGATCCCACATTTGGCAGTACTCCTCGAGTTTCGTTATCATCATTTGGAGCTTGTTCGGTGTATCCCCTAGAAGCACGATATCGTCCGCAAACATCAGGGCTTTTATTTTGACATTGTTAACCTCTACTCCTCTGTTCATATAGTCTACGATGTCATCCAAAAATCTGACGAATAGAAGTGTACTCAAGGTATATCCCTGACGTGTTCCCGTAGTTACGAAAAAATTCTCAGACATATCTGCTCCATTCCTTCATCAATTTGGATGGTACACCCATGCTTGACAAATTGTACAAGAGCCTGTTTATATTTACATTGTCGAATGATGCTTTAAAGTTCACAAAATAAACATAGACCTTTTTTTCTTGTACGCGGTATATGTCCACAATTACTGGTATACTTAGCGTACAATTTGATCTACGGTTGAGTAGCCTCTCCGGAAGCCAGCTTGAAATTCGCTTAATTTGTTATGCGTATTTATCCACTCTGTGAGCCGATTGAACAAAATAGATTCAAATATCTTTCTAATGGTAGTTGAATATGATATTCCCCTGTAATTTTCCGCCATATTTCTATCCCCCTTTTTAAAAATCGGAAATATTAATGCACTTAATCACTTTCATACATCTCATTTAAAATGTTGAGAAAGCACTTGATGAATTCGAGGCTGCAGTATTTGTAAAAATCATGGGGTATTAGGTCTTCAACTGGAGCCTTCTTTTCCTTAAGATGTTGCAGAACATTCTGAAACTCCAGGAGTATGAATGATCTATCCATACTTTGATCGTCAGTTTGCGGCTCACAGTACAGTAAAGGAAGTGTCGTCGTTTTCACTTTAAAAACATTTGTAAATGTATTTTCAGGTCCATTAGTGGTATATGTAAACCTATTCTAAATTTGAAATCCCTTATAACACGAATAGCCTCCCAAAACTCCTTTGAGTTCCTGCTAATGGGGATTACTTCTATTTTCGCTTCGTTAAATTGCTTTTTTTTCTACACAAAGAACTTTAAATTTCTTATTCTCTTAACAGCTCATTAAAATGCACAAGTCTAAGTTTATAATGGGAAGAGACTTCAATGCTAAACACACATACTGGAGATTACGACTCACTGCAACAAAAGGTCGTGAGCTCTACTATGCAGCTAAAAAACAACAGGGTGTGAATTTGTATCTACTGGTAAGCCTACATACCGGCCGACGGACGTTAACAAAATTCCTGATCTGGTTGACTTTTTTGTGATAAATAAATTATCAAGGAACTTTATCCAGATACAAGAAGGCTTGGATCTCGACTCGGACCACTCACCAATATATCTGAAACAGTTATAGTTAAAGAGGAAAATCCATAGCTTTCAAATAAGTTCACAGATTGGCTTAGTTTTAAACATATCCTAAAAGATAAAATCAGTATTAGTACACATATTGAGACGACAGACCAGCTGGAAAACGAAGCATATTCGTTCATCCAACTAATCCAATTTGCGGCTTGGAGCTGTACTCCTCCAACAAAGAGGAAAACGGTGGGTACCAATTATCCAAAAGAAATAAAGGAGCTCATAAGGAATAAAAGAAAACTTCGGCGTAGATGGCAACAAACTCGATCTCCTTCCAATAAAACAAGACTCAACAAGGCCACACAAGATCTTAAGCTTGAGATAAAGCTAATCCGAAATAAGACAATGAAAATATATCTATCAGAACTAACTGCTGACAAGAGCACTGAATATTTATTTTGGAAAAGTACAAAATATCTTAACCGACCAACAAATCATATTCCTCCAATAAGATGCAGTAACGGGCAATTGGCTAAAAGCAATGAGGAAAAAGCTACTGATTTTGCAGACCACCTAGCGAATACCTTTAAGCCTAATGATGCTATCTGTGATGAGCTTCTAAATCAACAAGGAAAGGACCCTCACGAGGTATCCTTATATAGACCAATATCTCTACTTCCTTCAACATCAAAGTTGTTTGAAAGATTGATTTTTAAGCGTCTCGAACCAATCGTAGAGTTAAGAAAACTAATCCCAAATCACCAGTTTGGCTTTCGAAGTAACGTCCACAATAGAACAAGTTCACAGAATAACAACTGAAATCGAAAGAGCACTAGAAGAAAAAAAAGTATTTTCTTAGACGTAGCACAGGCTTTCGATAGAGTATAGCATGATGATCTACTCAATAAACTAAAAGTGTACCTACCAGAACAGTTTTTCCACCTAATGGAGTCTTATTTAACATCGCGATACGTCCGTATAAAACAAGAAAACTACTACTCTAAGCTAGTGCAGATCGAAGCCGGAGTTCCTCAAGGAAGCTTCCTCGGACTTCAGTTATACCTTCTTTACACTAAAGACCCACTTACAATGCCCTACACCAAAACTGCAACTTTTGCCGACGACACGGCAGTCTTAGCAGTGGGAGATACAACGCTAGAATCGACGCAAAAGCTGCAAGCTGCTGCAGACCAAATTATCAGGTGGACTCAAAGATGGCGTATAAAACTGAATTCGAGTAAATCTGTACATATTGACTTCACAAAGAAGTCTATCTTGTACTCCCCTATAGCAATATCAAGCACGACAAAACCATATGCAAATACAGCGAAGTATCTAGGTATGACTCTAGATGCCAAACTTCGTTGGAAAGAGCATATTAAAATCAAAAGACTAGAATTAGACATTAAATGGCGGAAATTAGAATGGCTTATAGACACGAAGTCAGGACTATCAATTACTAATAAAATTCTTTTATATAACGAGATCCTAAAACCAGTGTGGAACTATGGCGCTCAACTCTGGCGATGTGCCAGCCAGACCAATATTGCAGTCATTGCAGTATTGTGAATGCTCCATAGTACATCAGAAACAGCGACCTCCATCGGGACCTAGGCATTCCTACTGTTCTTGAAGAGATCAACTCTAGGGCCAAAGCACACGAGAAGAGACTTCAGGAGCATATTAACGAGGAAGCAACAATTCTTCTAAACGTATATGGCGTGAGACGACTGCAACGTATAAGACCATCAGATCTTGCAAGGCAACCGTGACAGGACTTACCACGTACTCTACTAGTTGGTAACAGAGCGACAACAACGAGCGAAAAAAGGCGCTCGAGGTGAACTTAACCTCCAACGCTTTGGATGGATTAAATCCCATCTATGCTCTTGTTACTGTCATTAAAAGTTAACATACAACAAATTACACTTATAATGTACCTTAAAAATAGTAAACTGTTAGCCATTTACTTTTCACCCGCTAATAATACTGAAAAGCAAACTGCTCGTTAGTTTCATAACTAGTCGCAGTGTAAACAAACATTTGTAATTCCTTGTAGTTTATTTTGTTTGAAATAAAAAAATAAAAAAAAAAAATTCTCTTCGAAAAAAATAAGTATTATATCTTTTAAATAATTTCAAGAAGGTAAAGGTTCTCCATCGACGCTTTTCACAATCCTTATCGAACCATTCTTGTTTTGCGTGATGGACTTTTCTCCTTTAATGTTGATTTTAAGGCTATTCTTCGGATGATTTGTTGTAAATCTTCTACAGTTATCATCCTTCCCGTGTTCTACAACGTTTGAAGCTCTCTATTGAGATTATGGTGGTATTTTGCTTTCTCGATACTCTCCCATTGTAGTTTCGGTGCGCTCTTTATTTCAGTTGAATCTGGACTCACTTCCTCCGCATCAATACATAACTTTCAGGAAATCGGCATGTGGCCTGAGAAGCTCTTTAGGTGCACTATGAACTGTTCGACTTCGTGACTCCATGCTTCTTTAATCAGGCAGTAGTCTATCACAATATTTGAATTTTCTATTACAAACGTATAATCATTTTATTCGTCACCTTTTGTTTTTCCATTTAAAACCACTAAACTATAGTCATCTAATAAATCCATTTCTTTTGATTGATATTCTTCTGACAACAAGTCAACATCTAAACAAGGTAACCAACTATATAATAGATGCCACAATTTTTTGTAAAGTTCATCCCATCTCACTCTGAATCTAGTAAAACTATAAAGCAGGCCACAGAAAGTAATTTGGGCAAAACTTACCCAAGAATTGATTAATATCTAAATTTCATGGAAGAAAACCGCAGCAAGTCACTTTCTACAGACACACTAACCAACCAACCATTCCAACCAATTAAAAAGTTATCATCTGATAAAATTATTAAATCAAATTACTATTCCAGAAGTAGAGACAGTACATTCAGTTACTCCTTCCCCACTCATTAGTCTGTTGAAAGTCATCCGATCCCCTCCCTTTTAGCTTCAAGTCACAATAAATGTCAGTTTTATCCTTATCGCCTCCTCATCACTTCCATCTAATTTCTCTTGAAGAACTTTTCGCAAAAGGTTTTCATTGGCAATTTCTATTCATTGAAGATAAACTTCCACACGAAAACTTGTTCAACCAGAAATTTCTCAAATATTAGTACGGCCACCGAGATGAGGAGGATTAACGACTTTGGATGAACTAAAAGGAAATAAAAGAATCGTAAAAAAAACTGTTAACAGAAATAAAAGGCTATAAGGGTCTGGATACAGAAAACCATTAAAATTCATCACAACTAGCCAAAATGAGGCTGCTCTACCGCGGTAAGACTTCCAGTGTCTGTACCTCTGTGAGCATCCCTAGACTCTAACCCTCACTGTAGCGAGTGAAATTTATTAAAACGCTCTCGTTAATATTTCGCGAGAACATTATTTACTGAAGAGGTTTTCAGGTTTTACGGTCGGTTTGTTAGTTCTTCTGCTTTACAGGATTATTTAGGAAACTCTTAACCGCATTAGTAATAAAATATTCGTATTCGTTAAATAAAGATTCACCGAGAGTTAATTAGGAAAAAGATAAATTCTTCATTGATGGACTAAAGTTTGGAACCCTGCAATTGCATCGCAATAACAATTTCAATAACAGTAAAGCGAAAGGAATCACATAGCAGTAGTAGTGTTGATCACCGAATGAAGCTATTATGGTAAAATACATCGTCCATGAATATAATCGATTTATACAACGAGTTGGGGAATTTCTGGTTCAAAAGGTGGAAATTTTTCGGTTGTTGGCGAACTTTATCTCACTTTATCTCTATGTAAATAAATATGGAGTCCATGGGAAAAAGAAAGAATTTTCATTGAATACTTGTTATCTCAAACATTCAGTAGGTATGCATGGATACTTGATCGAAACTAAAATACAATGTATCCACAATATATAATTTTCTGGGAAATGGGCTTATAAAGTTCGAAGACTACAGAGACCCTAGGAATGGGGGCCATCCCATTAGACAAGCATCCAAGAAATATACAAGATGTAATACACGCAATTCCAACATAAACATTAAGTTTCACCCAAAGGAACACGGAACCGAGCACATTTGATACTTCAGATACGATGCAAGGTATTTTAGCAGTTCTTATCAAGATATGATATAAATATTAAGTGCAGATATCATTGAAAAATAAAAGCAACATATAAACACTAAATTACTAAGAATTATTCACTACTTGAAACAAATTTACAATTCACAAAAGAAACCCCAATCGATCACCGCACGAGTAAACATCGAAACTGAATCTGTCAAATGCGCAAGGATAAATCGGTCGCATGCATTCTACGAGGGGCGGCTGATAAGTTCGTGACCTGAGATACTCAATAACCAGTCATCTTTTCACTAGTGATAGCACTAACTGAGACACTCTTTAGTAGTATAAATATCACCTTGCTGCAATAATAATCTCATATTGTTATCTATCCTTGTAGGATAGATAATCGTAATTTTAAGCACCGCACCATGATAAAGTATCTGTGAAAAAAGAAAAATCACCTAAAGAAATTTTCGAAGACATGTCATCGACTCTTCAGGTTTCTGAGCCTTCGTATACCATGATCAATAAATGGGCTCGCCTATTTCAACAAGGGCGAGAGAGCTGTGAAGACGACCTCCGCCCAGGGTGTCCTGTGTCGGTTGTCAATGAAGAAAACGTCGGAAAAGTTGAAAGATTTGTTCTGGTCGACCGAAGAATAAAAATGTGATAGATAGCGAACGAGTTGCAAGGAATGAATTGGAGAAATTTTGCACGAGCATTTAAAAATGAAAAAAATGTGTGCAAACGAGCCTTTTCACATGGCGCAGGTTTCGAAACACGCCTTAAACGACAGGTTTTTCAACGATAGACCACCCATCCTACAGCCCAAACTTGCCCCAGAGTGAAGGGCAAAGAGTTACGAGGTCGGAGATTTGCAGATGAGAACAATATCAAGGCAGCCGTAGAAAGTCATTTTGAAGGCAAAGAACAAAGAATAAGATTATTTTTCGGTGGCATTAAGGCACTGTATGCCCGATGTGAGAAATGCATTTCATTCGAGGGAAATTATATTGAAAAATACAATTTTTGAATCAGATCTCTTCTTTCACTTAATGCCTTAGGCCGCGAAGTTATCAGCCGCCCCTCGTATCTCCTTCTAATAGTAGCAAGACTCATAAGAATCATCTAATAATCATACTATACCTAACTAAATTAAGCTTTAATCTAAACCCCGATTAATGACCGACTTGAAAAAGCATGAATTTAAAGCTCCATGAAATTAAGAGTTACATCTCTCTCTCTGAACTCATACTTGACATAGGAGGCATTAATATAAGTTTTCATATAAATGTTGCAAAGGAGAAAGAATTAACACATGGAAAGAATAAATTGTGATTAGATGATTATGTAATAGGAGTGACCAGCCCCATATAAAATGTAAAGCTTTGATTGCCTAAAGTTGTTATATACCGAGGTTACATTGTAGCATGATATAAAGATTTTCGTCACTCATCTCCTCTACAGTTTTTCTTCTGCTTTGATTACCTAAAGTGTTAAACAATGCAGGTTTTAGAGACAATTTCGGCTTTAGCTTAGCACGAAACATTGCAGTTCTTATAGACAATTTTGACTTCAACACTACAGTGCAACAGGAAACAGTGCACTTCCAAAATATAATTTTCGGCTTCATCTTCATCATATAGAAAAGTGACAAAATTATTGAAGCTTTGATTACCTGTCATCGTCAGGCTTATCCACTAGTAAAGGAGTAATAACGATAGTATTTCGAAAGTTGGCCGAAATATTGGCGCTAGCATCGGTACCGAGCACTAGTATATATAATGAGAAATAAAAACGAGATTATTGAGATTAAAACGATTCTTCTGGTTTTTTTTTTTTTTATAATTTGCACGTGTTATTATACTCATTTTTTTTTTTAGAACACGTGCATTTTGTGGAAAGAGGAAGAGACAGAGAGAAAGACAGAGTGGTGTAGTTTGAAACTCAGGTGGTATAAAGTTTCTGTAAACTCCAAGGGTGGCTGTCCAGATAGCTGGGGAGTCTTTTGTTTGTTTTTTCGCTATTGTTGTCGTTGCTTATGATTCACAGTATTTTTTTCCGCCCACCTGATGTCATCATCACGATCAAGTTGCACTTTAGCCATATGACCACCCTACTGCCAGTGTTATGCCTTCACAGTAGAGTTGACTTAGCTTTCGCAATTGATCGACTTTTTTTTATTTATTTCATGCGAAATAAATAGATGATTCTTGACATCAGGATTCGAACCGTGAATCAACAGCGTGACAAGCGATGATGTTACCACTACACCACGGCCACCTTCAAAGTGCCACCAATATTACGTCTAGGTGAGATTTAAGAAACTCGACTGTTCTGACAGATACTCCTGAAAAAAATGCTTTGACTGAAGATCAATCTAACAAAAAACAAAAGGACGAAGACAGGGGTAAATGTAAGATTCAATAAAAAGGGAAAATATTAAGAAGATAATCAAAGTGAAATTGAGAATGATAGCTTGGAATATTTGTGCATTATTTGCTACGAGTATCAATCAAATTCCAATGCACTGCCAAACGAATGCATTTTATTCAAAAATTGGGCACATGCTTGGAAAATGATTATTTGGTGCCCTATACCTGTTCAAACTGCAATTCGGACGAAGAATGATTAATAGGTTACTTGCAGTTAAGTTTATTTTGTTTTGTTTTTAAAGTTTGTGTTTGTTATTTTATTTAACAACAGAAAAAAATTTAAGTTTATTGTTCTCTTTAATAAATGAATTGGCCTTATAAGTTGTATAAATAAATGATACACACATAAATAAAACTATCATTTTCTTTAAAAAAAAAACTCTGACTTCCCGCAAAAATAAACTTTAGCAAACATGTGAATCCTAGTCTCAATCTTGAATGAATTTGCTTTAAATTGTCCAAAAATCCTAGGGATTAGAGTTCATTTTGAAGGTAATTTCTTTGGTTTTTTTTTTTTTTCAAAATCAGAACTTCAAACCCCGCTCTCCCCTAGATTTGTTTTACTCCACAGCATATTTGTATTTCACAAAAAGTGAAGTCGATCTACTACGATCGTAGTAAATTGGAAATTCTGCTCATAGTTACAAATAGTGATATCCACGCTCACTCTTTTCTAAGAAAAAGCCTTTAAAATAATTTTTCTGATAAAATCACGTAGAAATCGATTAAATATCTCCGAAGTAGCAACATATCATTGCTTTTTAATCAACAATTTCACAACGCTTCATTTACTTTAATGGGAATGGGTTCGAACATGAGGGATAGAGTATCATACGATCCGTTCTAAGAGGATAATAACTTTTCTTTATGTTTTTCAGTACTGCGTACCACTAATTGATTCTGTCTGTCTATCAGTATGTCACACGCTTGTAACTCTTGAACCGTTAAACCCAGAGAGCTGAAGGTTTGCACAAAAATAGTATGTGGTGAACCCAAAATAATTTGGAAGACAAATTATAAAAAAAATTGTTTTTCACCACACCATACGACATATAATATTAAAGCTGGACTTTCAAGCAATTTGAATGTGCACAGAATATTTGTTTTTTCTTGTGATAAAAATTGTTTAAAAAAAATACTCAATAACTAAGGTAAAGGTGATAGAAAAAAAAATGTTAGTTTGGAATTCCGTTTAAAGAGAAACACTCCACTGTCTGTACAACAAGTGCATAAAATTGGGAGTATAGTAGGAAAGGAACTTTAAACAAAAAAGTCTGTTCAGTCATCTTTCTAGACACAGCACACGCATTTGATAAAGTCTGGCATCGAGGACTGAAATTTAAACTGCAGAGAGATTTCCCTGAAGTGTTCTACTTAATTCTCAAATCGAGTCAGATATGAAGATGAATACTCTAATTTAAAGAAAATATCTGTAGGAGTTTCACAGGGAAGTGTCTTGGGACCAATTCTTCATCTCTTATATACAAGGGACCTCACAGGCTGAGCTTAGGCTACTGTGGGGGTCAGCAGGTGGCGGATCGCTGAATGGCCTGTGAGGTACAGGTTAGCTGCGAATAACAAATAAGCAGCCCCCTACCAAAAGTGGCAGAGAAGGGAGGGTGAGGCTGGAAACGTCTCAGAAACCCTATGAACTCTCTGTGACAGGACGAGTCGGTGCCGTCCACAAATAGGTGCCCCCCACTTTAAGGAGTGGCAACGGGGGAACCATCCAAACACGATAACAACACGTGAAGCACTGCATATTAAGCCTATATGCTATGCATTAAGACCAAGCCCGGTAAGGTCTTAATTACGGTATAACGGACCACCGAGTGGACTTGATTACTGTGGGCTGACGGTTGTAGTATCCTGTTACCTTAGTAAGTTAGAGTGAAATCTGATTGAAACGGCTCTCAGGCTAATGCTGCAACTGCCTCCGTCCCGTTAAAATTTTGGCCGGCCTCAAAGTACGTTCTCCGTCACGTCGCCGTTAAGTTGGTGGTGTATGTTCAGATGTAGCATTCCTGATTAGCACCGATCTGGCTCTGGCATAGGCACCCATAAGGTCCTGTGTCAGCCCTCGCATGGCCTCCCTGCCTACATAGATAACCATGGGATCACAGAGGTGAATACACTTCCGGACGGAGATAGCGGCTTTGAGTCGGGACCCACGAGAAATGAATACAAAACCAAATACCAACAATCAAAACAAGCAAAACAAAAAAAATACAGGTGATACACCTGAAAAAAAATAAAAAAAAATAAAAATAGTAACACTGAAGAAAACGGAGCGGAGTGCGATTTATCAACCCTGCAAAATCCATTCCGGAGGAGCTCTGTACTTTATCGCTACCAAAGGTGATCTCAGCCAATTGAGACAGTCGACCAAAATCCAGAAGGAAGGGAACGTACACCCAGCGGGGAAGAAAGAAAAGCAGCAGATCCCAACGAAGAAAAAGCTGAGAGTGATGCCATGAATATCCTCGGCAAAAGAATTGAAGACCTGATGAATTTTTATAAGGGCAAAAACAATGTTCATCATGAGATCAGGACACTGACAAGTCTGATATGTTCAGCGTATAATAAGATAGTTGACGCAGGCCTCTACACGAGAGGAAAGTGGGCGTACTCCCATGACCGCAACAAAGACAACCCAAACAGCAGGGGCGTTAGGTAATCGAGTATTACACCTAAAAGAAAGAGGGACACAACACCTAAGAATGCGCCCCGTGTGAATATGTCAAACACCTCCCACCATCAAAAAAGAAGAAGGCGTCTGTGGAAAAAGGTGCCACGGAAGAAAGACCCCATAAGGTGGAGGAAATATCCACCCAGTCGCTGACAGAAGCCAAACAAATTGAGCCTGAGTGGATCAAACATAAGCCACGAATAAAAGTTCGGAGAAAACCAACCCGCCCCGACGCGTTAGTTCTAAGAACAAAGGGCAATCTGACGTACAAAGATATGCTGCGAAAGGCCAAGAACAACCCTGAACTCAAGGAAATTGGCAAAAATGTGAACCGCATTAAAAAAAACGCTGAAGGGAGACCTTCTCATTGAGCTCAAAAGATCTACCAGCTCGCAGGCCACGAAATTCGGGGGAAAAATTAAAAGTATCCTAGTAGAATAAGCGAAGGTGAAAATCCTAATACACGAGACATTGATAGAGGTAAAAGATCTTGATGAGGTCACCACGAAGGAAGACGTGTTTAACGAACTAGCAGAGAACCTGGCGAATACCAGTGTCATGAAAGCACTGACAATTAAGTCACTTAGAAAAGCCCACAGTGGTACCCCGACGGAAACCGTGAGTTTACTGCAAGCAGCAAAGCAGCTCATTGAAATAGGCAAGGTACGCATAGGATGGGTTGTGTGCCGAATACGCGAGAAAATAAACCCAACCAAATGCTACAAATGCATGGAATTCGGGCACATAGCCAAAACTTGCAAAAACTCAAGTGACTTGTCCAAACATTGCCTACGGTGTTGCAAAAGTGGTCACATAGCGAAGCTATGCAACGAAGAGCTAAAATGACTACTCTGCCAAGGCAATCCTAAGCGAACCGTTTCGGAATTATGATTACACTGTATGGACAGCGGACGCAACAGGCACAGCCGCAATATGGACTTGCGGCAAAAGACCCTTCCAAGAAACAGAGGTGAACCCTGACACATTCTTCGTTAGGGCCAAAATCGATGGCTATCATATATACAGCTGTTATGCTCCACCGAGTCTTACGATCGAGGAATATGATAGCTTCCTAGACAGGTTGACAACGGATGCTAGGGGTCGAAGTCCGGTTTTCATAGCCGGAGACTTTAACGCATGGGCCTCAGAATGGGGCTGCCGAAGGACAAACAGGAGGGGAATCAAACTTCTGGAGGCCTTAATGATCTTTGACGTAGTTCTCTTAAACATCGGTAATGAACACACTTTTAGCAGAAATGGGACGGGCTCGATAATCGATCCTACTTTTGTAAGCAACTGCCTTGCTCAGAAAACAACGTGGAAGGTTACCCACTATACTCACAGCGACCGCCAAGCTATACTGTGTGAAACGACGAACGAAGAAAGGCGGCGCCAAATTACTTCAAGGAGAATAGATTAGGGTGGAAAACAAAAACATTCGACGAAGAGGCTTTTGTCCTTATGATCGCAGATGCTACGTTGACTGGTTCGGCCAACGTGAAATGTGTTGGTAAGAAGAAAGACGAATACACGCTACTAACCAGTTTATTGGTGCAATGAAGATATCGCACTGCTACGCGCTAAATGTCACCGCGCAGGAAGACAGTGCCAGCGCAGCAGATGAAGAGACGATTTCACCGAACTCCACCACCGGTATAAGGTAGCGCGAAAGGAGCTGAAAAAGGTAGCAAATACCAGCAAACGTCAGAGCTTCGCCGAGTTATGGAATGGAGCAAATGAAGACCTCTGGGGGGAGAGCATACCAAGTGGTGATGAAAAAATTGAAAGTTTTTCGAGCCCCATCCCCCACATGTCCAGATGTATTGGAGCATATAGTCGAAGGTATGTTTCCAAGGGAACCGGAGATTCCACTGGAGGACGAGTAGCCTACAGCAGCTCGACAAATTCCTAGGATAACTACAGAAGAAATTCTAGTGACTTGCAACAGGTTTGGGAATAAAAAATCCCCTGGACCGGATGGGATCCCAAATGTAGCCTTGAAAGCGGCGATTAAAACAAGAATGGACTTGTTTGTGGACGTTTACAACGCCTGTCTGAGTGAGGGAGACTTTCCTGATCAATGGAAGAAGCAAAGACTCGTGCTACTGACCAAGGGAGGTAAACCCGCAGGAGATCCATCAGCCTACCGCCCGCTCTGTATGTTGGACACGGCTGGGAAAGTGTTGGAGTGAATCATCGGTAACAGGTTGGAAGCTGCGATTGAAGAAGGAGGTGGACTATCAGCACATCAGTACGAATTTCGGAAGGCACGCTTGACTGTTGATGCTATTAAGGTAGTGGTTGACACAGCGAAAAGGGCCATAGAAGGAAGGGGATGGAGAAGAGGCGAAAAACAATACTGTTCTGTCATAACACTGCACGTTAAGAACGCGTTCAATACAGCGAGCTGGAAACAAATCTTTCAAGCCCTTCGAAGTATGCGCATATCAGGGATATTTTAAATAACTATTTCCAGCAAAGAGTGCTGTTCTATGAAACAGAGGATGGTGTGAAAGAATACGCAGTCACTGGAGGAATCCCTCAGGGCTCGGTCTTGGGACCAACATTATGAAACCTCATGTACGATGGGGTCCTTCGTCTTGAAATATCAGCCGAAGCAAAAATCGTGAGATTTGCGGACGATATCGCTATAGTTGTAACTGCAAAACAACTGGAAGAAGTTGTTCAAATTAGCAACGAAACCATATCAATTGTCTGACGGTGGTTAACACCAGTCGGCCTCATGCTAGCAGAACACAAAACAGAGGCGGTACTTATTACCAGTAGAAAGCAACTGGAAACTATCACGCTCACAGTAGGCGGGTATGAGATAGTTTCGAAACCAGCTATCAAGTATCTTGGCATTATGATTGACTAAAGGCTTACTTTTAAAAACCATCTGGAGTACGTAAGTAACAAATCCTTGCGCGGATTATGCCGAATATAGGAGGGCCAAGATATAGCCGAAGGCTACTCTTAGCTAAAGTAGCCACATCCGTAGTCCTATACGGATCGACAGTTTGGGCCGGAGCTATGAAAGTGACTTCATACAAAAGAAGAATCATAGCAGTAAACCGACTATGTGCAGTAAGAGTGTGTAGCGCTTTTCGCACAACCTCGGACCACACAGCCTGCGTTATCGCAGGAATGTTCCCAATTGATATATTGGCGGGAGAACCGCAGAAAAAGTTTTTAGAGTGCAGACATGAGGGGCGACTAACTCAGGGGGAACCGGACACAATAGAAAGAAGCACAAGTTTGATAGAGGGGCAGCAACGCTGGAGTCTTTCTTACAAGGGCCGTTGGACTTAGCGCCTTATCTCGACCTTATACACTTGGATAAACCGCAGACATGGTGAAGTTAACTTCTATTTAACACAACTGCTTAAGGGACATGGTTGTTTCCGGGCATATCTATATCAGTATAGGAACGATGACTCCCCCGCTTGTCCATCATGCAGTGATACTCCCGAAAATTTGGAGCATGTATTCTTTCGCTGCCCACGTTTCCTTTTACAAAGAGAAGCACTACAAGCAGCACTGGGAGAAACACCAACTCCGGACAATTTAGTTAATCACATGCTAGAATCTGAAAACAAGTGGAACGCCAAGGATGTATGACAAGAGCTAAGGAGACTATAGCGAGAAAGAAAAGAGAGCGAAGAAAACGCAAGAAGCAACAGAGTAGAAGCCAGAGGGCTTCTTACGCAAACGCAAAGACAGGCGGATATACGCGCATACATGCGGCCACAATGGCACGCGAACGCGTAATCAACATTTTCAGCCAATTAGAATGGTGGAACGTGAGAGAAAAGAGTCAAAGGGACTAACACGAATCCAGATGACAACTATGTCAGATACCCCTCCCTACGATGAAATGTCAACAAGGCGGTACCGTAGGGATAAGGAAAGAAGGGAAAAGGGGTTACTGGGTAAAAATTCCACACTATTACTGAATACGCTCAGTTTTGAAGATTACCACCTCCCAGCGGAAAAAATTACAAGCAACCTACCTGAACAGGAAGATTTTCCTTGGCGAGTTTCGCTGATGACACCGCAGTCGTGACTATTGGCGACAATGCTAATGAAGCGGCGAATAAATTACAAAAGGCCATTAAATCTGTAAGCAATTGGACAAAAAATGGAGAATAAAGCTTCACGAAATTAAATCTGTCCATATTAACTTTACTAACAGAAGAATTAATACTTAAAGGGTTTATATCGATAGAAAAAAGTTCCTTACGCACATACTGCCAAATATTTGGGTACAACACTAGACCCCAAGCTCAGATGGAAAGAGTATATCAAAAGGAAAAAAGGAGAGCTATTAAGCTCAGACAAATACATTAGTTACTGTGAAGGAGTTCCCAGTTATCAATTGACAAAAAACTGCTGTTATACAAATAAGATCTGAGACCTCTATAGACGTATGGGATTCAGCTTTGGGGTATACCAAGAAGACAAATTTACGATGGTTTGTATCCATACAAAACGAAATACAAAGAGGCATCATTAATGCACCATAAGGAATGACAACCTATAAAGGGATTTAAAAGAAGAGTATGTCAGTAAAATAGTTAAAAAATATGAAGTTAGGCAACCAACAAATCCAGGACCATGTAAATGCTGAAATACAATACATGTTGGAAGAAAACAACAATACCTTAAGGCGGCTTAAAAGATTAAAGCCGCGTGACTTAATTTTCTATATAAAACCGTGTTATATATACATAGGTTTAATAATTTATAAATAAAATTTAAGAACATACAAAGTTAATTTCGGGGTCAGCTAATGAGCTACATCCCACCAAAACGTTAATAATATATTAGAGTAAAATTATTAGGTGAGACTCCCTCTCAGTTGTAATAATAGGAGGTGTTTTTATTAATATTAGGTCCCACACTAGGCAATCTACAGCTGAAAAACCTCCCGAAAGACGATATGCCATATCGGTAGTATCCTCGGGAAATGGGGTTAGAAACAGAGGTGATTTTAGTTAAAGTTAAAGTCCCACACTCCGGCTTTCAATGCTTTTCACCTTCCTTAAAAAAGAAACAAAAAAAAAGGTTTAGATTTCAACGTACACAATTTAAAGCATTTCACATTGCACACATTTAAAGAGAAGTTTGATCGTGTATACTGTGCTTAAGAACAAATAGATATGTAGACATGGAACAAAATGTATTTATTTTGATCTAACCATTACAAATACAATCATATATAACTATATATATTGCGCCCCGACTCGCACTTGACCAATTTTTTATTTTCATGTTCTAAGAAAATTAAAATTTGGTGATCGTATCAAAAAATCGTATCCGAAGTAAGGTCAGATTCTAACAGTACTGTACTCAAAATTCCAAAAAGGAGGTTTTCCGAATGGCAGCTGTACGTGTGTCTGTCCGCATCTGTGTCTGTCTGTGGCATTGCCTTTTGAATATTTAGTTCACAATAAAATCTGCAAAATTGCACAGATTTACATTATTCTTTTTGCTTGAAGTAGTACCTAAGTTTGATTGATCTGGGACCCTATTCTGTATTTCATTCCGAAAGTCAATCCTATTCGAAATTGCTTTTCGTTTCGCTTTTGAATTGGCACTCTGTTACACTTTCGAAATGTAAAAAATAGTACTAGACGCTTTTTCCACTTAAGGATTTTTCGTTGTCGAGTCTCGATTTATTTCTTTCGAGGTCTGTCAAATAAACAATCCAAAACAAATACATATATAGGTAGGTCAAAGTCGAAAAAGGAAGAATTGCGATTTTTAAGAAAGAATATAATATTGCAAAAGAAAATGGATTCTGTTGCACTTTGGATGGACGATGAAACTAGTGAAGAACGGATTGAGCGGAAAATTATACGGGAAAAATATTATGGAAATAAGTGATAAAAGGTAAAACTCGATTGGTAGCAAGGATTCATATCACCGTTAACTATTATTTATTATTTTAGTTTTGTTCAGAACTTTCGCCTGTCGAAGGATGCTATTTTGTATGTTTTAAATTGCATACGAGATGAACTTGCTGCTCCTTTGAGATCAACTGTAGTTCCTGTAATTTTAAAAGTAGCTGTTACTGCAAAGTTTTTAGCACAAGGAGGCTATCAGCACCAAATATTACATGCTTACTACATTGGCATGGCACAACAAACAGCATCAAGTTCTATTGTAGAAGTCTGTAGAGCAATAAAAAAAAATATTGTGTCCAAAACATATAAATTTCAAAATGAGCGAAATAAAACATTCAAATCGGACCCAATCCTTTTCCACAAATTATGTGATGTTTGCTTCGCATCAGTGGTTTTTATTTCTCTTTTGGCCAAATCTGGATGTGCACACATGAACTCCACCAAAATCTCGAATTATTTTTGTTTCGTAAACTTTTGTTTGAAGATGCTCTGTAAATTAAAATTCGTTTGCTTAAGTAGTTATTATCACTAAGATTTCTTTAAAAACTTACATTTTAAGATACTTTCAAATCGTTCCGTTATCGCATTTTTTGTAGAAACAAATTTTCCATATATCAATGCTTTTGACATTAGGAAACGAGTTGCAAAATTCCACTTTAGGAATTGTAAATCCGAAAGTAGTAGATTTCATTCCAATTTCGAAATAGAAAGTACAAAATATTCGTTTTCGGAAAATTTTACTTTCGAAATGAAATACAGAGTAGGGCCACTGGTTGGTAATCGAATTAACGGCTTGGAAATTCAGTTAATTGTATACCGCTTTTATTTTATTCGTTCACGATAACTTGTCTAAGATTGCACCGTTTTAAATGTTTGCCAACTATTAAGTTGAACTGGTGCTCAATGCGTGTTGATTCTGTCTATCACCTATGTAACCACTTTCATACTGGTATTTTGACAAATGATTTTTTAACATGGAAGTCACGTATGATTCTCCATATCAATTTTTTATTCTCTTAATCAGATTCATTTATATATTTTTAAAATAACAATTCGAGTTGTCATGAAACTATGAATGAATATTTTTGTTCTATGTAAATACTACCATCCTTTTTTCTCAAACTTTTCTCATATTTAAAATACAAGCTTGGATATCATATACCATTGATATAAAGCTGCCTACTTTCTTGATCTGTTATGAGTCAAGAGCAGGCCATGGAGGCATCTTCCGTGCGGAGGAGAGGTACGCGGTTGCATGGCTTAACTCTTCGGATGGGGCTGGTTCTTGTCTCCCTCCACTCTCGTTTCACGTGGTCAAACACAAAAATCTCGTACCATATTAATAGAAAAAGAAATCTAACAGAAAACAGATGTCCGAAAGACAGTAAAGAAGACAGGAGAGGGCGAGCCTGTGCCCTTACCTTGAGAAAGTACTAAATCTTCACACAATCTCTATCTTATGCCTAATCTACCTTAGAGTTATCTTTTACTAACCCTACATTATACCATACTCATTCTCTGGTCTCTCCAAAGTATGGGTTCATCTCATTTCAGAGACTTGTCGGATGCTGGTAGCACTGGCATATTCAACTCACCCTTGCACCAAAGAACTCTAGCACATGTTCAAAATGATTATTTAAAACCGATTCTGTATGACGCCAAGTTTGGATTTATTCATCTAGTCTAGTCTATCAATTCATGAAAATTTAAAAAAAAAAAACACTAGAAGCTACTCAATCTAAAAAAAATAAAATAATAAAAAAAAAAAATGCTTTTAGCACTTTAAATACTAGAAGGCAAAAAGGGTCAGAAAAGTTACTCACGTTTTATACATCCCCCGTTGTACTGCAGGCAGAACAAGAATAAACCCTTTCTGGTCCTAAATCGCACACAAACGAAAAAAAAAAACAATTAAATTAAGAATTTACTACCCTACCCTAACCGTATTGATACAAAAAAAAAAACTAAAATCTAAAAAAGCACTTCACATAATAAAAAAAAAACTAAAAAAAAATAAAACATTATTCTCCAACAGTGATGGAATCAGCTTTTAATAAACTTAAAAATGGACGGAAATGTTTGGTCTCTCAGTTAACTCCGGCGTCCCTCCAAAGCTAAATGGTACGATGCTTCGTTCCGCAGATCATGTCAAATACTTGGGGGTTATTCCCAATAAGAAACTCAGTTGGAAACTGAATATATAAGACCTTGTTAGGAAGGCCTCGGTTGCCTTTAATTCTGTCGAAAGGCCTTGGCCCCAAAATGGGGTCTTCAGCCAAAAGTGGTCCATTGAATTATACGGCAATAGCACTGGACAAGAAAACAAATTCTGTTGTTCTAAGGAAAGTTCAAAAGTTCTTTAAAAACAACTCCTACAGCTGCGTTAGAGACAATGCTCCACTTGCTTCTTGTTGATATCCTTGGGAAGCAGATGGCGGCAAAAGCAGCAATAATGCTTAGGGAATCCTCACAGTTGGTTAACGGTAATACGGAGATACAGTAGTAAGACAGACTATGTTGTCCCTCACATTGGCTTTAATGTTAGACACAAGACCAGAATTCCTAGCAAAAGCGCTTGGGAATCTGGAAAAATCTTGAGCGACGCTGGGTAGAGATATACACAAATGTATCTAAGACAGAGTATGGTACGAGTGCAGCAGTCTTCTGCAGAGCACCTAATGTAAACATTACCAGACGACTACTAGATCACTGTAGTATATTTCAAGCGTAAAGGACGGCAACCCATGAAACTACGTCTTGGCTTTCAATTAACGGGGTAGAGGGTAACTATTGTACTATACATAAATAGTTAGGCAGCGATAAAATTTTCGGAATCGCCGACAATACGATCCAAATTGATAAAGCAATACCACAGGTCTCCTAACGAGATCGCTGACAGTTGCGACATTTCTCTGTGCTCCGCTCCCTTAGAAGTTTCATATTGAAACCAGAAAAATTGCAAACAGCAGGTGGAATAGTATCAGTACTTGTCTTTCGTTGAAACAGATCTGGCCTAACCTCAATCTGAAGAGAACGGAAAGTCTTCTGTCCATAGGGTGGCCGTGGTGTTGTGGTAACATCATCGCTTTTCACGCCGTTGATTCACGGTTCGAATCCTGACGTCAAGAATCTTCTATTTATTTCGCATGAAATAAATAAAAAAGTCGATCAATTCCGAAAGCTAAGTCAACTCTACTGTGAAGGCATAACACTGGCAGTAGGGTGGTCATGTGGCTAAAATGCAAGTTGATCGTGATGATGACATCAGGAGGATGGAAAAAAGTACTGTGAATCATAAGCAATGACATTAATAGCGAAAAACAAACAAAATACTCCCCAGTTATCAGGAGAGCCACCCTTGGAGTTTACAGAAACTTAATACCACCTGAGTTTCAAACTACACCACTCTGTCTTTCTCTCTGTCTCTTCCCCTTTCTACAAAACGCACGTGTTCTAAAAATGAGTATAAGGGTATTCATAACCCCTTTAACACGTGCAAATTATAAAAAAAAAAAAAAAAAAAAAAAATAGGAAACGCATTAGTATAATAATAGGGGCCCTCACGGGGCACTGCTTGATGCATAGACATGCTATTAGAAAGGGTGTCTTCTCCAACGATTTCTGTAGAAGCTGTAAAGACGAGGGGTAGGAAAGTATTACTCACCTTTTGTGCACCTGTTCTCCCTTATCAATCTTATACTTCTCGTCAGGAGGACAACAAGTTAGTAAATGCCTTTTTGTGAGAAAAATTTAACTTATGACGGACATTAACTGGTTTTATCATTACCGCTGAGCTTTGTATCCTCTTATTGAATTCGGAAGACTCCGTAAATACATAAACTACTAAAAGCTTAAAGGCTGTATTTATAATTTAAAAACTAAATATAAGTGGGTAATCAAAAGCATCCGCAGAATAATAATTCGGGATTTTTTACTTGTCAATATACTAAGATATTATAAGCCATTTTAAATCGCATCACAATGTAATGATTCTAATAGAGGAACCAACACAGTAACAAATTTGAACCACATAGCAATTTTGAAACATCATGATGATTTCAAACCAAGCGTCCAAATCCTATAAAATTTCATTAATCAAATATTTGCTCACTCCTGCCAATAAACTGGCACCTCTTTAGTAATAATAAATTACGAGTACAAACCAGCACCATTCAATCTAAATTCACGAATCTCCACCAACTGTCAAATATGTTACAAAAAAATAAATAAATAATAATTTATTATTATTTCTCGGGTTCAACTATTGCTAGACACGGCTGTCGACATACTCCTACCACACAATCCCACTGGAAACCGTCATAAACAAACCAATTTTATTTTAAATCGTTATCACAGAAAATGAGTATAATACAAACAAGTGCTGTATACAAATCAGAGCTGTCGTTTCGAAATTCCCGAGGGGAGTACTTTTGACGTTTGGAGCGAAGCATTTTAACTTAGGGGAGTACGAAACAATTTATTAAAATAAAAAAAACAGGATTTTATAGTGAAACACACAAATGTGCTTTTTTTAAGATCAATTCTCATGCTGAACAATCAAGTATTGCTCTTGGCATTGCAGCGTTTAAGACTCACGTTTTTGGGAACTCATGGAAATACGAGTTTCTAACTTAGTAACATTTAAATGTTGCAGTAATGAATTAAACATATATTTTTTTATAATCAAAAGCAAAAAAAATGTGTCAATCAATTTATTGTCTGATCTATCTGTTGGCCAGTTTTACAGTCAACCGAGAATATACTTTACAATTTCCAGCACAGACACCCAGACATTATGATAGACCGATATAAGGTCGAGCTAGTGAAATATTTTGTCCATCTAGCTTCTGCTATTAACTAACAAACATTTGTGTGAAATCGACCTCTCGAAGAGGCTAAACTTGCAGCTCCAATTTGTAGAATCTTTGACAAGTCTCATCTTCAATTGAGAGCGCAAGTGACAAGGGACCTCAAGCAACTTGGTTTACTCTGTACTAAGATCTAAGTCTACCCTAGTCCAGATCCGGACAACAGAGTTATTGCCATTTATTATGCTAGCTAGCTACCTACCGAGTCACTCATAGTAAATGATACTGATGATGATCCATTGCTGTTCGGAAAATTGTATATGGCTTAGTGATCAGGTAATGCTGACATACTAACTAACGTACATACAGATGCATATACTAGTACCTCACACAGACTGAATCCGCTCTGGTTGCTGTCTGCTCATAACCTAATGCAAATGTTGGAAATATTTTATGGGGGAGTACACAATTGATGAGGAGAGTACAGGAGTACGAAATATGCGTGGAGAGTACGAAATACTCCCTTAGTACTCATTTGGACAGCATTGATATGAACATTTGTGGTAGAAAAACCACAATATCCATGCGGAAATTTCAATATTCCGTCACTCCATTCCCCGCCAGTGAAAACTACCCCAGATGTTGCTACTACAACTGAAAATCTGAATCGAAATGTTTTCTGTAACACTATTCAAACCCTTTGCTTGAGTTACGCTATTTGAATAATTTAAGTTTTGACTATTTTTGTGGAGTCATAATTTGCATTGTGTTTGTACATTCGACCATGTGACTATAATCTGTAGTTTGTACGCAAAAAAGGGTGGTTTTCAAAACAAATCATAAAGGCAATGTAATTTGTTCACATATTCGCCTTAGGTATCTTATTGAAATTTTACACATTTATTAAAGTGGCAGCCAAAATTAGGTAGGAATTATTTAGCGTTGAATTCTTAGAACAATTTTTTTTAATTGCCGCACCCTGAAGTAGAAAATGGTTTCGACCTTTTATTTCATACTGCTAATTTTATGCATGTTGTCGCTTTAAGGCTGTTATATGTATGTAGATAAGATAGTAAGTGACTTAAGCAAATAGTGGTCATATTAGTTGTAGTAGATAAAGTTCTAAATATAATAGCTAGTTCTCTATTGATGAAAAATGCCGGCCTAGTATTCTTTTTTTTCCCCCGAGAGTAAGTGAAAAATCTTCAAAAACACACTATGAGGACCGTAAAAAGCGTGCTCATAGTAGTGTATGATTTTTACTCACTTTCTTTCTTACTGCAATTAAGTATTGATTTAACAAGCAGTTTGCATATAACGAGATTAAATCGATTAGCAGGCACATTTTCATCGAACGTTCCCACTTGTTCCTCAATTTTAACGCGATTGTGATTTATCGAGTAAGGTTGAATGGCTCCGTTCCTTGCAGACGGTGCCATAAATTTCGCTCATCTAGAATTTGTAGAACTGCATTGTTCACGTGTCCTTCTAGTCGGTTTTTTTGTTTTCGCGGAAAGTTTTAAATTTCGTCTTCCACAATGGCAATTCCGAGATCTCTATGGATATCGTTGTTTCTTATGTACTACGGTGCGCTGACAAATCCTCTTAGCACTTAATTTTCAAAAATTTGTAAAATGAATCTCATATATCGACACCAGTTTAAGCACTTGCTTATATAAAAACAGTTTGTTCTCTACGTTAAGCTTGGAATATTTTCCAAGTAAGCATTACATTTCTCTATAGTTCTTTGCATTTCTTTTTCACATTTCACTATTTAATGGTTCTTGAAACTTGTTGGTAATCTCTTCTATCGTTTTCCCCGTCGCCAGAATGGCAGTGTCATCGGAAAATGTACCTAATGTGGTGCCTTCTTTTTGCGGTATATTACGAGTATACAAGAGCGGACCTAGAACACTTCCTTGCGGTATCCCGGCCGCTATTTCCTTAAATACTCAATAATCGATACCGTGTTTGACACGGAAGAGTATATTCGCGAGATATGTTTTCAAAATGTCATATAACTGTCTTGGAAAGACTTGTCGCAATTTGAACTTCAAGTCTTCGTGCCACACCTTATCAAAGGCTTGAGAAATGTCTAGAAAAACGCTTGAGCAAATCTTCTTTTTTTCCAAAGATTTTTCAATTACATCTGTTATTCTATGTACTTGATCAATTGCAGAATGCTTGTATTGATGGTCACGAATAAAATGTTTTCCTTCTGGCTGCAACCGGATGAGCAATATCCTTTCGAAGACTTTGGATATAATCGGAAGAAGCCACATCGGTCTATATGACTTTTTTTCATTCGGCTGTTTACCACGTTTTGGAACCACTGTCCACTGTTCCACTGTCTTGAAACATAGTTTAGTCTAAGAGCAGAGTTTATAATATACAAAAGTTTAGTTACCATTTTCCTAGGTAATCCTTTGAGAAACTCTCCTGAAATTAAGTCGTATTCAGGAGCTTTTCAAGGTTTAAATTTCTTTATTCTCTGTTTGAGTTCAACTGTCGCTGTATTTGCTATTGTATAGTATTATGTCCCGTGCATTGAATTTTCAATGGTGTATACCGGCCAAGTATGAATAATGCAGGGTGATTTCACATCAGATTATCAAACTGTGGGATGTGGCAGTCTTCACCAAAAAACCTAATCACCAAACATACGAGTATGTTTCAGAAATTTTGTTTTATTAGCAATGGTGATTTGATGGTATATCTCACCGAGAAGTCGTACCAAACTCTCCATCACTTCGGCGAAACCAAGATAGTTACACTTGATATTTCAAAGGCATTTGAGTTTAGCATCAGGCTGTTTTGTCAAAAGTGCATGCATATGGCGTCGATGTGTCTCTTCATCAATGGATTAGAAATTACCTTTCGGGGCTTTCAATACAAGTTGTCTTGGACGACTTCAATTCTGCAATTCACCAAATAAATGCTGGTGTTCCCCTAGTCTCTGTTATGTCTCCCACTCTCTTTTTTTATTTTTATAAATGATCTCTTGTCTGCAAATTCTAATCCAATATATTCCTTCGCTGGTGACAGTACTCTCAGTTTTTCATATTCGTATTCATATTTCATATTCCCTTTGGCGCGCGCAGATTATAAAAAAATATCTTTGTGTCCTGGGGCCCAAACAAGATTAAGGGAGTTCAACCTTCCGACTGAATTCAAGGAAGTTTTGCATTCTCGAACTATTTTGGAAGTGGTTAAAGGATTGAGCAAGACCTTAAGCGCAGCCTGACTGTCACTTCAGACGCAGGTACTTCGCCCCTTCCACCTGTTCTTCTCAATATAGTTGACCAGACCCCTGTCCAGTTTTAGAGCCATCCTTGAAAATTCGTCTACATTCCTTTGCTGGCTCAGACTGAATCAGACGGGATATCCATGAGGCAGGGGTCGTAGGATAATCGTCGCGCAACGTCATCAAAACTCCAGCGCGAATCGTGCCAGAAACCACTTCTTTTAAACGGAAGATAGTTCTGATATAAATATCAAGGGGGGAGGTTCATCAAAGCGTCCAAAGCAGAGCCAGGCGTACTAGGGAAAGCTCCCAAGCAGCCGATACAGACTGTTCTTTGGCGTTTGGCGAAAACAGCAGTAACGTATTTACGTGAGAGCTCATTCCACCAAACAACTGACGCATATGAGAGGAAGGGTCTTATCATTGTCGTGTAGATCGTTGGCGAAAAGCCCCATGTCTTCCCGAAAACACCTTTGCATTGCCAGAAAACTGACAGAGCTTTGGAAATCTTCAGCTCGACATGTTTCGCCCAAAGAAGTTTGCCACCTACGATTACTCCTAAATATTTGGCTTCCTTGGAGAGTTGCATAGTGACGCCTTTTAGCACTGGTTGAGTCAGACCAGTCAATTTTCGACAGACAGAACGGCGACATCATCTGCATATGTTTGAGTGTAGACATTACTATTGCGTGTGTTCAACAGGGAGCCAACCAGCTTGCACCAAAGCAATGGAGACAAAACACCGCCTTGTGAGCAGCCCCTATTTATGAGTACACCTCCCATACTAGTGATTCTTCTACGCCGTGATTTCTGGCGGAGCTACACATGCTGTCAAAAGTCGCATTGTCAAAGGCACCCTCAATGTCTATGAAAATTCTTTCTCATCAGATTTTGAAGCGCAGTCTCGCAGGATTTTCCGCGTTCATAGGCATGTTGCATCTCTGACAGAGGATGTACCCTCAAAGCAACTTTCCGCACATGTAGCTCTACCAGTCTTTCCAGCAGGAAGAACGTCAGACTAATAGGTCTGAAACTCTTGGCGAGAGAGTAGTCATCTCTGCCGATTTTCGGATAAAAGCTACTCTGACTGTTCGCTAGGAGGTTGGTATATATGCCAGTGCCATGACAGGAGTGAAAATTCCGCTAACAGCTTCATTAGTTGAACCTGGTTGCGAACGGATGGTGACCTGATTTCCTGGGAAGTGAGTCTCCAGCAGAAGACTGAAAGCATCCGCTTCCGACTCAGTGAAAGTACCATCAGATTTCCTGAATGATTCCTGCTTGATTGGTTTTCCATTCTTGAGAACTTTGACCAGCCTACTGGTTTCACCGAGAGTTTCGATCTCGCCAAAAACTCTCTATACGAGGTACGTTGCGCAGTTCGAATTAACCTCTTATATTCTCTTTGCTTCGATCGGTAAAGATTCCAGTCCACCTCCGAATTTGTCTTGAGTGTCCTATTTAGAAGTTTTCTGGTTTCCTTACGAATTCTTTGCAGATCTGGGTTCCACCACGGAACTGGCCTTCTGCAGGGGTTTTTTGTCAGCGGACACGTTAGTTCAAAACATCTGTTAAGGGTGCTGTTTAGGCTTCCTCTACCTTTTGCCTCGTTCCAAGTTTAGGTAGATCTTTGATAGATTTGCCTAACTCTTTCTTAAATCGTATCCAGTTAGTTTTTCTCGGATTCCTCCTATCCTGTAAAGGTGTATCTTTGCATTCGATTTGGAATTCGATGTATCTATGGTCTGAGAGGGAAATTTTTGGCGAAACTCTCCAGTTGGTAATAGACTTAAAGTACATATTGTGCAGGGTCAAGTAAATCTCTTCCTGTCTTTGCGCCGTATCAAATGCTGATTGTGAGCCAACACTGTTGATGGTAAGAACAGACGATAGTATGAATTCCAGAATACGATCTCCCCGTGCATTGCATTTGCTGCTACCCACACAGTGTTTTGAGCATTAGCATCGCAACATATGACAAGACCTGTCTTTCTGCCCTTGGTGGTGGGGGTATGGGAAGTAAGCAGACGCAGCGACGTAGGTTTACCGTTCGCCTTGCAGCTTATAACTGCTGCGACTAAGTCCTGGCCACAAAACTGTCCAAACTTAGTTTCTGAGAGGGAACTTGGTACAATAAAACAAGCCCTAGGCCTTTCTTTAATACTTACTTTAATTTTTGTAAAGCCGACTTTTCCCAAACTTACAAGTCTCATCAGCAACCTTAACTTTGACTTTATCTCATTTAATTCTAATATGTATACTGTCGTTCAGACATTCTACTCAATAATCTTCTCTCGTACTGTCCAATCAGTCCCTTATAAATCCAGGAAACACTGCTCGTCTTCTCCGCCCTCCATATAAAGAGAAATGTAGTCTGGCAAACTTTCCTATCAACCAGATCCAATGTCATCTACGATAACTACTTCTCTGCTTATAACCGCCTTTCCTTATTGGCTGTATCTCTTTATCAGTAGTATATCGATCGAATGCAACAGAGGCTAATTTCTGACCCGAAACGCTTTTACCAGTTTATCAATGTCAAAAGAAAATCAGACGGCTTTCCTTCCACTCTACTATAAAACTATCCAGCATTTCATCAGCTGATCCTGATATAATAGTTAACCTCTTCGCAACATTTTTCAGCCAATCGTACACAGACCATTCGCATGAACCTGACCCTGACTACTATACCTACTTAAGCAACTGTTTGCAAACTTCTCTTGCCTCAATTGAGATGGTATGGTGAATTATTCACCCGGCCCCGATGGCTTACTTGCCGTATTAAAAAAATGCATAAACGTCATTTCGCAGCCCCTTAGAGCTCTTTTTCAACTTTAACTTTCTCAAGGTGTTTTTCCATTACTGTGGAAGGATTCATCCATAAAAAAGGCTGCAAAAATGAGATCTAAAACTACCGACCTATTGCTAAACTGTCATACATCTCCAAGCTCTTTGAAAGCTTCGTCTATGATTCAATGTACTTCTCATTCAAATATCTTCTCCCCAGTACGACACGGATTTTTAAAAGGATCTACTATAACAAATTTAACAGAATTCGTATCTCGCGCACTAATGGTAATGAAGTTAATGTTATTACCACAGCTTATAGTAAAGCTTTCGACAAAATCTTTAACCAAATTATTTACCTTAAATTCAGGGCCCTTGGTTTTGCACTATTTTTTATTTCCTGGATTAGGTCTTCTCTAGAAAACTGCTAGTATAGAGTCCTATTCCGAAGTTCAGTATCTAATCCCATCAGTGCCATCTGGGACGCCTGATTTTTGGCTTAACCATCAACGACGTTGGTTTCTTCTTAAAGGAGTTTCATCTGATCTTTCCATGTATGCGGACGATAAAAAATCATTAAGATAATTTCTTCCCATCAGATTCTCTCTTACTGTAAAGTGACATAAATTCTTTTTTCATGTTGTGTTAACAAAATTTCTTAGAGTTGATTGTGACGAAATGCAAAGCTTTTACTTTTTCACGCAAGCCTCTTCCCCCTCCTACTTGGATCTATTACTTCCAAAATGTAGCTATTACTTCAGTCAATTCTATCTGCGACCTAGGTATAATATGCGATAGACAGCTCAACTTCTGCTCACATATTGATCACATATTTAGCAAAGCCAACTTTTTCCTCGATTTCATCAAGCGCTGGTCTAAAGAATTCTCTAATCCTTATGTTACTAAATCCCTTTATGTCACCTTCGTCAGGCCCATCCGCAGGTAGGCAAGTTTGGTCATCCTATCACGATAGTCATTCTCTGAGAATTGAAGCACTGCAGCGTAGATGCATCCGTTTCGATTTACGTGATCTCTCTTGGGTTGCCATAGTAGTGGTGATAATACTCCGCCTTGCGGAGTACCCCTTATGCTGGCCTTCTTTTTAGACAGCACCCCAACCCAGATCAGCATGGGTAAGCCTGCTTTTAAGCATTTGCTCGATCTAATAGCAAAGGCAGCTGTCAACCTTCAGGCTGTCAAGGAAAGTTACCATCGTGTAATCTTTGTTATCAAAAGATCGCTGGATGGTTTTCATCAATGAATGAAGAGAAGTTTCGCTACGATCTCCCTTTCCAGTACTCATGCTGGGAATTCGATATGAGATTGCCATCTAGATTAGAACGTATACAAACGTGAATCAGACTTTCCATCGTCTTCAAGAGGAAAGAGGATTACCTGACTGGACAGAATTCCTTAAGGGTTACATGGGATGCTTTCGATATGAAGACCTCCTCCAGGAACTTGGGGTGTAGCCAAAGACTACGTAGCTCCTAAACATTAAGTGGAGCTAATATATCAAAGCCCTCCTGCAGTTTTACTGAAAAAATTCCATTTTGTAAGGATGAAAACTGTGCACTGCCCAATAAAGCCTTCGATAAGTGACAATATCATCTGGCACCGATAGTTCGACTCTTCTATACTATATAAAAAAAAGGGTATCCGTGAGTAGCTCCAAAGTCTCTTCGTTAGACATGGTCCAGTTTCCATCTTTTTTTTTTATGAAGCCTGTGGAGATTTGTTCAAGTTTTCCTTATCCCAGAAGAGTCGCTCGTATTTTCTATATTTTCATAAAAATACGCCATACATTTCTTTGAGTTTTCCCTATCTGCGACTTATATTTCGTTAGACTGTTCGTATATAGAGCAGGATCCCTTAAACATTTTGCTTTTTTAAAAAGCTTTCTGCTGTCACGACTAAGCTCGCTCAGTGTAGCATTCCACCACAGAGGCTTACCCCTATTCTTGAGTCTGCTAACTGATCAGCCTTTGCGTAGGGCCTTATTCATTGTCTCGGTTAATGCATCCGGCTTTCGGTCAACATAAGTGATGAAAGTAACGTTTTTGAGGTAGAGTGGATGTGTTGTCCAGCAAATCACACAGATTTGGAACCGATCCATTAGTAAAGTACCGTTAGTACAACGTGGCGCAACAGAGTATCGGAAGCTGCTTTCATTTTTGAAAATGGCGACTTATATTATCCTGACTTTAACATTTGTGAAGTAAACAGAAGCAGAATAAACGTAGACAAACTATGGACTGCTATACTCTTCAAGAATGCGGAATAATTGTGTCAATATATTTTTCACAAATAATCGGTCGGTATTTTTGGCACAACGTGAATTTCGTCGTCTTTTTTTTGGTCGCCCCAGTGGCCGCTCCCCTCGAGGAGATTAGCCCAACACGGGATAGCAGCAGACGTGACCAGCCCCGGAGCAGCCGTTTGGGCGAGAATATCGCTGCTGTGGCTGCAGGTGTCCAAGAGGACCCTGAAACATTAACCAGACTATGGGCCACGCAATTTTGCTTTTCAGCGAATTTCGGTGAAAGACTTGAAGATGTACCTATGAGTATACAAAGTGCAATCAGTGCATCAGCTATTGCCTGCAGACCGCCAATCGCGTTTAAATTACAACGAAACCCTTCAAAACCTCGACCGCGATGAGGATGATTTCAGCGACAAGGCGCATTTCCACCTCTGTGGATGCATGAATAAGCAAAATTATCGCTTCTGAGGCACTGAAAAACTGCTTATAATGCACGAAGTGTCATTACATCCCCCCATCAATACTGTTACTGCGACTCGCGAGTCATCACCAATGACTGCTTGCTGCCTCGAATTGATGAATTGGGTTTGGAAAATATGTGGTTCTAGCAGGACGGTGCAACCGCACACACAGCACGAGCGACAGTAGACATTCTGCAGCAAGCGTATTCCGGCCGTTTAATCTCTCGTTTTTTAGATTTGCACCGGCTCGCAAGATCACCCGATTTGACTGCTCCAGACTTCATTCTTTGAGGTTTTTTTAAATCACAGGTCTATACGAACAAACCACAGAACTTGACTTTCTTCCCGAACTCTGACCCCACAGACCATTTAAAATGTTTCAAGAAAATCCGTCCATACGTTTAGTCTGCAGTCATGCGTATGTATAGAATGTTGCAGCTGATAAAGTTTTGAAATTATAACGAAAACCCCAACCAAGCATGAATTTAATAACTGCTACTTACCCACATAACATGATTATGTCGAGAAGATCAGCTAGCAGAAGGTGTGAACCATGTTACTGGTGGAACAACGAAGCTAAAGTGCTGAGTGCGAAATGCCTCCAGGCCCGCCGCAGGTCCCAGCGATCTAGAGGAAGACCAGAGTTTGAGGAACGTTTAGTTACTTTCAGGCTGACGAGACGCGATCTTGAAAATCCCATCAAAGAGAGCAAAGCAAGATGCTTCAGACGACTCTGTGACGAAGCAAATCTAGACCCTTGGGGGATGGAATATAGGATGGTGATGAAGAAGTAGTGGACAGTAGGTCCACACAAATATTCTGCCCAACACTGCTGGGGACAATAGTGGAGCATTTATTCCCCCATAGATCTAATACTCCGTGCACCATCACGAGGGTGACCAGCACGGAACACATCCCGGCAATCACGCCGGATGAACTGCATAAAGCATGGAGGAAAAGAGGCGACAACAAAGCGCCTGAATCTGACAGCATCGCAAATATGGCGGTCAAAGCAGCCGTCCAAAAGAGCCCCGACCTTTTTATAGCAACGATGCAAAGGTGTTTTGAGGTGGGATTCTTCCCTGAACTATGGAAACTTCAACATCTGGTGTTGCTTCATAAAGAAAACAAGCCACCCGGAGATCCTTTGTCGTATTGGCTAATATGCCTGCTAGAGAATCTGTCAGATGACCAGTACGGTTTCAGAAAATCGCGTTCTACCTTCGATGCCATAAAGGCGGTGTAGGTACTGAAGCAATACTGGGGAGATGATGGCAAGGGGGCAAAAAGAAATACTGGGGAGTAGTAATGCTCGACGTTAAAAATGCCTCCAACTCGGCGAACTGGTCATGCATTAAGAGATCCCTGACCAAAACAGATACACCATACTACGTACTAGAGATAGCCATGAACTACTTCACCCGCAGAAAGTTGAGGTACCAGACCGACAATGGCGTTAAGTACTAAAATGCTTCCGCGGAAGTTCCACAGGGGTCAGTCCTTGGCCCTCTCCTGCTGAGCATAATGTATGACAGAGTCCTGCAACTAACGCTGCAACAAGGGGTTAAGGTAATCGGCTTTGGTGACGATATCGCCGTACAGGCTCTGCGCAATCAGAACTATAAGCGGTTTCCTAACAATTTCGGACGAAGCAGCCTATATTATAGCCGGTATGATAATCAAAAGATTTAACTTAACCTAAGTTGAAATTATTTTTTGGCTTTGTTAGTAGTATCGTTAGGCTTTTTAATAAATCATCTAAAAGAACCGAGATTTTATGTGAACCAGGGGAATAGGTTAACGATACTCTGGTGCTGTCCGAAAGTTTGTTGTACAAACTGCAGGACAAAGAATTCTGTTTATTATTGCATGTTACTTCGGTCATATTTGCAAAAACAGATATTCTTTTTAGTTTAATTCAAAATAAACAAACTGACATATCTAGAGCTTGCGAAGCAAGAGATCGAGAGTTTTGAGTCATGGATTCATTCTGAATTTTTAAACTCATTTGACTCAATCTATGAGAGCGTAAGTGACTGCTCAGAACCTCCACGCAAACGCCGACTACTTAATATTTATAGCCGAATTTTTGTAGCAATTATAGACAATGTTACAAGTCAGATTAAGAATAGGTATAGTTCATTTAGTTCATATATTTTCTTTGATTTATTAAACAAATCAAAATATGAATATTTTTCTAATTCAATGCCGGATGACAAAATATCTTCTTTAATTACCCTATTTTATGGAATTTTTAATTTCAATACTTCAAAAAAAGGAACTCAAAGTTTTATACACTACCCCTTCACTTAAAAAGCTTGAGGTTTTTCAACTTTATAAGCATTTTAATACGGAAATGCTTAGAGATACTTTTTTTCAAACTCTAACATTGTGTGAAATCTTTTTAACCCTGCCTTTGACTGTGGCCTCTGTCGAAAGATCTTTTTCGGCTTTGAAAAGAGTCCACACTCTCTTAAGAAATTCCCAAAAAGAAGAAAGACTCTCAGACCTGGCACTTTTACCTATCGAAAAGCACCTACTTTTAGAAATTAAAAATAACTAAAATTTTTATGAAAGAGTTTTAGCAGAATTCATATGTGCATAATTGTAATTGCTATTTTTTTTATATTTAACAACGCTCCGAGTTACTGATACCTACCTACTTTTACTAAAAATGAAAACTTTTGAAAGCCCAACTGAATCCGTAATTATATTGCTATGCTTTCCTCACAATTCCTTGCTCACATGGAAGGTAGAAAAGTGAGAATAACACTTTCCACCTCTGACTGTTGAATAATTCGATTTTATTTACGGAAAACTTTCAATTGTCCTTCTTTCGCAATTAATGGCAAACGCCACAAGCCGACTAATTTTTTAATTGAATTTCTCTGCCCACCTAATGACAGCTGGGAGACAAATTCAATTTAAGTAGGGAAAATGTCACAGAAAGGACATAAATTGAATTGGTTTCGAAAAAAAGAGGCAAATCACTCGCTCTAAAAACAAATCATTTGCATAAATTAAAAACATTCACAAACAACGGTGAATTGTGTGTTCAATATCATTACAACCATTGAGTGAATCATAGTCCACTATTAGGCAGACTCCAAGGACCAACAAGAAGCAGAAAAAATGTGTCCTTCTGAGAAGCAACAAAACAGAAACATAAATTTCAACTGATGGTTCAACATAGTCTGCCCCTCATACCCGATGCTTTTTAATCTGTGATCACATGGAAACTGGTAGGTGGGCAGGATTGTGTGCTAGATGATGACATGAGACCAAAATCACAGTCAGATACAATTTTGAAATGTATTATACAATATCTTAGCAGCCGGCTGCCAGTGGGTGGTGGTGATGCTCATTTAAGTCTTTGTTTTTTTGCCGGGCTGTCATGATTTTGTTTTGTCTTCGCATAGTTTTCTTTGCAATGACTTGTAGGCGTCTGTAGGCTGTCGGATAACGATAAAATTGTATCTCTCCACTTTAGATAAACATACATAGAAACAGACAGATATCAATGGAAATAAAAAATCGTTATGAGTATTTCGTTATTTGAGACGAAAATGCCATTTGTTGTGATGAGTTGGTCACTAATCCATATAGCGACCAACCCATATACTCGTAGTATGCAGCTGAAAGAAAAGAACGTAAAAGTGTATAAATATATTTATTTGTATCTACTGTGGTGCCACTTTTTGTGGGATGGGTAGTATTTGCCAAACAAATTTCCGCACTTTTTTACTTTGGTGGTGACTTGCTACATAAGATTTTTTTTTATGAATTTTTGTTTAAACACCACCCTCCATACATATTAGAGAGCTTATTTCAAGCAGCTCCCACGAGTAGAGATTTGCCAGAATATAAACAATGCTTCCACAGGCTCATCATTTAATGCTTGTGTTAATGGTTAGAAACAAACAAGACAATAAAAAGAACAAATAAAACAAATACAAATTTATCGTGAAACAAGTTTTTTAACGATATTTCTAACGACGTTTGAGTTTATACGAGTATAAGTTGCTCATACAACTAATTGACTAATGCATGCCATAATTTGTTCTATGATGTGGGAAATGCAATAACTCCAAACTGCGTACGTTGTAAGATCCCCTACGAAACTTAAATCCATTATCATTATTCACTCGTATTTGGGACAAAGTTATGATTTTTAAAAGTTTTATGCGATACGTGGATGGTGGGAGGTTAAATTGATCATCCCATGGGAGCGAATTTGATGAAATTTCACTGAATAGCCGCAATCCAATTTTGATAACCTTCATAAAAGGGAGTCCAGACTTGTGACGCATATTCAAGATGGGGATGGCCGAAACAGTTATACAGAGACAGAGTGACGTCTTGGTTTTTTAAACTCTTTTGACCATCTTTTTTTATAAAACCCAACATAGAATTGGACTTGTTAACAATGAAGTTAATATTATTCCTGAAGTCAAAATTAGGGTTAAAATAAAAACCAAGGTCCTCAAAATAATTGACACTACAAAGAGCGATAATGAATATTTAAACGCGGTTGGTATACGCCTTCTACAAAATAACATATTTTGGCATTTAAGAGGTTTCAGAATTAGACTGCTTTTAACATACCAAGTGGCGAAACTGTTTATATCGGATTGAAGAAGGTTTCGGTCGCTTAAGTTATCAATGCTCTTAAAGATTTCCATGCCATCAGCATAAATTAGAATAAAGACAATAGATCTAAGTAACTACCCTGAGGAATACCAGATTGGGTTGTAAAGGAGTTACCCATGCAATAAATGCATAGGGAAAACCACATACCCTTAGTTTTTATTCAATTACAGTGCAGGGAAGTTGATCGAAGGCTTTGAAAAAGTTTCTGTAGATAAAATCGACATCTTATTCACTTCGTGTTAGTCTTAGAAACCATGTTGCTCTTTGCATATGATATTATGTCAGACTAATGTTAACTTGTCGCAGACTCTTCGTTCAAGACAGCCTTGAAACAGGTCTTGGTAATATAACTTCTATCAACTTTTTTGAACACAGTTGTGATAAACGACTTTTTCCAAAAATTGGGGAATTTGCCAGTAGTGTCTTCAAGACAATTGAAGCTATTCCGTCAAAACCTAAGGAGTAATCATCTTTCATATGACAAATAAATTTAGAAATAGTTTCGAAATTCAGAGGAATGCCATTAAAAAAAAGTTTGAGGACGTATCAATACTAAACGAACATCGCTAAAAGATTTACAAAATTGGTCAGCGAAAGAATTACTTATATCAATTGAATTGTTGATTATTAGCAGTCATTATGCATGAAATTAACAGGATAGTCGACCGATTTGTTCTTAAAATAATAACATATAAGTAAATTTTAAGACACGGATCCTTATTGCTGTCAAAGTACGTATGCGGATATTCCAAACACCACAATTCCAAAAAAGTAGCGTGAGAAAATCGGACATCCAACGCCTGAAAACGCAAGGACTGTCAGCTACAAGAAGAAAGAATATGGAAAACGCGAGATCGAGTCGATAGGGAGGGTTTGTAGTAGGAATGATGTTCGAAAGTTTTACCAGAAGGCAAAAAGAGCATGCCAAGTTTAGATAGCCCGAACTGAAGTCTGTAGGGATGTAGAAGGAAATCTAGAAGTGTCACAATCGGTGTTGAAATTTGGAAAGATTACTTCTGCAGACTAAAAAAAACTCCAAAGTGGAGTGAAGTTAGTAATATCTAAGCTTAAATCCAACAAGACTGCTGGACCGGACGGCTTACTTGCAGAGCTATTTAAGGCAGCGGGAGATGACTTGGTGAAAAACATACACTCATATCCAAGCTATGGTCGTAGGAAAGTATAGGTATAACGAATGGGACCTCAGCATCATTCGCCCGATTCTCAAGAAAGGAGACCCTCTTATCTACAGAGGCAGTTGTCTCTTCTGCCATATTAAGTGAATGCCTTAAACCTTTTTTCAACAATCTGATTAGTCTGCACTAGTTCGGTACGGAAAGTCCACCATACATCAGTTATTCACATTGCGGAAGATCTTTGAAAAAACCCAAGAACTCTAAATCGATATTCACCATCATGTCATCGATTTTAAAGTCGCCTGTGGTAGCGTATATAGAAACGATCTATACAGAGGCATCTCAACTTGTCTGTCTCTAAGATAACGACGGAGAATGCACGCTGCTCCTTAAATGTTGATAAAAACATTACCGAGGCTTTTGATGTCAGAAAAGGACTACGACAAGGTGACGCGCTGTCATGTGATTTCTTTAACATCATACGAGTACTTGAACTGATAGCACAAACTTCTCAAACTTACATCAGGGGTACGATCTTCAAAAAGTCTATAGTCTGAAATTGAAATAATTGGAAAAACGCAGCGGGCTATCAGTAGTGCTTTCGTGAGTTGTAAAATGAAGGCGGTGAAAATGGGTTTAAAGGTTAATGAGGGCAAAACAGAATATAATGCTGTCATAGAAAAGGGTAGTCAAAAGCGCAGAGACTTGGATAGAAAGTCACAATAGACTGCTATTATAAAATTTGGAGGTAATTAGGGACTTTATCTACCTAGGCTCCGCTGTAAATTCAAACAATGAGACCAGCACAGGAATCAAGCCAAAAATCGCACTTGCTAACCGCTGTTTCTTTTGACTAAGAAGGCAATTGAGTAGCATTGCCCTCTCACGGACAAATATCTTGAATTTATGGAAGACCCCCATTATCGCAGTCCTGCTATACGGCACAGAAGCATTATCAAAGGTATTTGAAAACACCCTTCATAGTTTTGAAAGAAAAATTCTTCGAGTGAGTCGGAGATAACAAGGAACCTGTAGTACAGCGACATCGACCTAGTCAGAAGGGTCCGAATCCATCGCCTGGGATGGCTAGGAGATGTAGAGCAAATGGACGTCAACACTACGGCCCAGAAAGTCTTCGAATCCATTCCGAAGAAGAAGACCTCACCTAAGCTGGCGCATGCAAGTGGAAATTGACCTCAACTAACTTCGTGTGCAAAACTGAAGGCGGCTAGCACAATATCGAGCTGCCTGGAATCCCTTGTTGGTTGAGGCTCAGGTCCACCCCAGACTGTAGCGCCATCTAAGGTAAAGTAATTTAATTTTAAGTAGTATTATATCAATTTTACTTTATGACTCGGTTGAGAACCGGGATGGCTATTGGTCAGAAGAAACTGTTCAAATCAATGTTTGGGCCAGTGGCACAGTGCACAATTTTGAACCAATTGCTTGCATTCTGTGGAAGGGGATTCTATTTACTACCTGTGTTAAGTCCTTTATTTGTTTATTCACCTTAAACGAGATGAGCAAGCATACTGAAATCTTGTAATATTTGACGTGAGTCGAGGCGGCTATAAAAAGGGGCGAGGAAAATAAGCCTACAATGCTCCATAAAAGTCTAGGTACAGCGCATATGATTTATGAAATTAGACTGCCATTTGATAGTTATTGTACATAAGTTTAACCTTTATATATTTTTCAATTAATAGATATTTTTAAATTCACAGCGTAAACAAATTTCTCCAAATTTGTCCTTTTTGATACCACAATCGAACTCTTGCTGGAACAGGAAATCGGCAGGCATTCCCAGTTCAGTTGCACTTTCCTTGAGATTATTCTTTAGAATATCCAAGTATTGTATTTTCAATGAATACTATATTCCCCACTCCAGCTGCCGACATACATCCCCAAACCTCCACAACCATGTTTTACACTCTTAATCGTGTGTTTCGAATTGAAGGCATCTCCTGTTTTTCTCCACGCTCTTAGACGGCCGTTTGATCCAAATATGCAAAATTTTTACTCAAAAGGACCTTACTCCAAGACTCCGTAGACCAATGAATATATTTCTTTGCAAACCCAATTCGTGTTTTCTTGTCAGTTGCAGATATGAATCGTTTTTCCTTGGTGTTCGGGAGGATAGTCCGGTTTCTACAATGGCACGACGTACAGTTTCGGAATGAACTTGTATTGTGTTGAGATTGTTCAAGTCAACGGATTTTGCTTTGCCATGCGGACAATTCGTCTCTTATCTTTGTTACTTAGTTTCGGGGACGTCCTGATCTAGCAGCCTTCATCCTCATTCTTATAGCGCTGAATTACTTTCTGGATAGTAGAACGAGAACGAGATAGTATCTCAGCTATTTCAGAGTAGGATCTTTTTTGTTTGGTGTGTAAATCAACGATTAACTGCTGCTGTTCGATTAATTGGTTCATATTTCAATAAAAAAAAGGAACAAAAAGACACTATTACAACAAGAATCTACCACGAATGACGCACGACACCAAGTACATAGTAAAACAAAACAAAATTATTATTTCGGGGATTCCCCTATTGTCTAAATGTCTTCTTTTCTATAACTGTACCAAGACTTTTGTGGAATCAATTTTCGGTGCTTACAGCTTATAGAGACATTTTTTTTATAAAAAAGGAAAAAGGTTAAACTTTTGTGCAATAACTCTCAAATGGCAGTCTAATTTCATAAATCATATGCGCTGTGGAGCACTGTACATCAAGAGCGAGAAGAGCTATCAATACAAAGAGCTTATAGGAAAAGCTCTGAGTGAACAAGAGGATATTAAATCTTCAGCACACGAATTAACCGTAGCATGCAAAGACCTTGACGAAATAACGACGGAGGCAGATATTGTATCTGCTACGACGAAACAGTTCGTGATACCAGACTTGCAAGTGTCGGCAGCGCTTCTAAATCTACCAATAGAAGAGTCCAGCACACTGTTAAAAGCCGGCAAAATTGAAATTGGGTTGGCAATATGTAGGTTAAGAGAGCCTACAACTGAGCAAATGTTTTAGATGCCTGAAGCTTGGACATCTGCTTAAAGACTGCAAGAATCCAGACAGATCAAAGGCTTGTATAAGATGCTGAGAAGAAGGTCACATAGGGACGAAATGCCACAAGAAACCCAAATGCATGCTATGTAAATATTCAAGGAGAGCAGTGAATATGGCCCGATGATGAAATTGATCCAAATTAACCTAAAACACTATGAAGCAGCCCAGGATATCCTAGCGAAAACCAGTGAAGAATAGAAACCCAAAGTAACCATACTATCAGAGCCATTCAAAATTTCAGATAGCTCTGTATGGGTTGCTTACAATAAAGGTAAGGCAGGAATATGTGACGTGTGGTAACTATCCGCCTAAGGAAGTGATGGGAGAAAAGAAGACAGATTTGTGTGGGTAAAATTTAGGGGCGTATATATCTACAGTTGCAATGCCCAGCCCAGCTGGTCATACTCCAAATATGAAGAGATGCAAAACAAAATCGGAGATTTTAACGCATAAGCTACAGAATGGGGCAGTAGATCCTCAAATGGCAGAGGTTAAACCAATCTGTCATTGACATTACCATTGCAAGCAGTTCACTCATAAGGAAGATTAAATGGCATGCAACCGAGGAGTATACTCACAGCGACCACGAAACTAATCTCTGAGATAACATCAAAGAAAGAGGCTAATCCCAACAAACACCGAAGTATGGAATCCAGATTTTTTGAGGAAAGCTCTTTTATGAAATAATGCATGGCGAAGTTTTACAAGTAAGGTCAGCTGAAGATGTGCTATGCGAACTGCAATGCCTCAATGCCGAGAAGAACACGGAAAAATATAAGTCAAGCAGAAAATTTTCGAGTCAGAAGAAAAGCTAGCAGTTGTTCGGAGGCCCAGAATATGAAAATAATAAAGTGCACAACTAGGTCGCTCGTACTTGCACCTATTATATGTTGATTAATTGCAAACCACTCAGATTTAAAATTTAAAGGAAACCGTTTATTTTTTTTTAAGTAACGAAGATACATATGTACGAGTATGTGCCTAAAACATTTTTTGGAGTTTTGGCACTTTTTAATAATTTTTTCGCCAATGATTTAATGGACTTAATGTGGCTTAAACTTCTCAATAGCTTAAATAATAGGAACGCGCATATATGTAAATGTATTAAGATATTTTTTATTTTTTTTTTTTTTTTAAAATAAAGGGTGGTTAAGTTTTAAGGGCCGATGTTGATTTTGAATAAAACACAAATTATTTAGGAAATTACTGTCATTTCTTTTTATTATGATAATATTGGTATGGTTCAATTATGTAAGGAACAAAATATCGGCCAAATGGCCGCCGCTACCTCGGCGGCACACCTCCATCCGATTGTCCAAATTTTCGATGACGCTGAAGCATAATTGAGGTTCTATGCCGTTAATGTGGCGAATTATCTCATTCTTTAGCTCTTGAATTGTTGCTGGCTTATCGACGTACACCTTTTCTTTCAAATAACCCCAAAGAAAGAAGTCCAACGGTGTCAAATCACATGATCTTGGCGGCCAATTGACATCGCCACCACGTGAGATAACACGGCCATTAAATTTGTCGCGCAAAAGAGCCATTGTTTCGTTAGCTGTGTGGCAAGTGGCACCATCCTGTTGAAACCACATATCGTCCACATCCATATCTTCCAATTCGGGCCATAAAATCTTCGTTATCATCTCACGATAGCGAACACCATTCACAGTAACTGCCTGACCGGCCTCATTTTGGAAAAAATACGGCCCGATGATGCACAACAGTCACTCTTTGTGGGTGCATTGGTTTTTCGACAATCACTCTTGGATTATCATTCGCCCAAATGCGGCAATACTGCTTATTGACGAATCCACTGAGGTGAAAATGTGCCTCATCACTGAAGATGATTTTCTTCGAAAATTGATCATCCACTGTTGCCATTTCTTGCCACCATTGTGACCATTGACGATGTTTGAAATGGTCAAGAGGCTTTAGTTCTTGAGTCAATTGCACCTTGTAAGCGCGTAAATGCAAGTCTTTATGGATAATGTTCATCAACGACGAGCGTGAGAGGTGCAATTGTTGGGCACGACGACGAGTTGAGGTGGACGGCTCTTCAGCCATACTATCGCGAAAAGCAGGAATATTTTCTGCAGTACGAGCTGTACGAGCATGCACTGGTGTTTTCACATCTCCTACAGACCCGGTTTGCACAAATTTTTGCACGATTTTTCCGATTGTACGCACATTTGGTTGAGTTAGTCTGAAATTGAGAAATGTCAAATGAAATGCAGAAAAAAACTTGACGTTTAGGTGTGGTTCACATTCAACATCGGCCCTTAAAAATTAACCACCCTTTACCTCGATGAGTGCTATACACATCAATCTGTAAACCGTACTATATCTTAAAGTTTTTCAGTAAATACAGCCAAAATTCGCAAAAGAGCGAGATCGCCCAATACCGAGGACAACCTATTGTCCTCTTATAAAAAACCTAAGTCGGTACCCAAAATGGTTTTAACTAAAAAGGACACCAATTATTGGAGTCCTTTACAATGTTTACCGGACAGTGAAATTGAAAGTGATGATATGGACGATCATGTGTTGCCAAACAAAACTACTAAATTAGTTGTTCCACCAATAAAGCTTTTACAGAAACCCGGTGATTATGTACATGACTTAATGAAAAGCCTTAGTGTATCTGATTATTCCATTAAAAAATTATCAATTGGAATTAAAATTATGTGCGAAAGTATGGAATCATATAATTCAGTGCTTAACAAACTAAAATCATTAAATTACCAATATTTCACCCATGATCTGAAAAGTGAAAAAGCCTTCAAAGCTGTTTTGTTTGGCTTAGATGTGTGCGATACTGCCAAATTAAAAAGTGAATTAATAAGACTTGGACTTAAATGCAAAGAAGTAAAAATGGTATCTAAAAAGTATCAACACTACACAGACACTCTCTACATAGTTTCCCTTCAAAGTGGCACAATCAAATTGAACGAGTTGAAGAAAAATATTCGCTCCATATTCCACACTCAAATTAATTTTAGTTATCAACGTAAACAGAAGAACAGATTGACACAATGTCGAAACTGCCAAATGTTCGGCCACGGCGAAAGAAATTGCAATATAAAGACATACTGTTCAATCTGCGCAGGCCATCACAAGACTGTTGATTGCAATAACTCAGACGTGTATAAGTGCGCGAATTGCAAGGGAAATCACAAGTCCACAGACTGTGCGCCAGTCGAAATAAGTATATAGAACAAAAAACAGTTACAAGAATCAATCGCCCTGGCGCTGCGGAACTAAATTAGATCAATTTAATGTTATCGCTCAATTAGCGACTAAGTTTCTGTACAATAATGATAAGTAATTTTAATAATAACAATATAAGTATTGTAACATGGATTGCTAGAGGCATTCGTGGAAAACATGTTGAATTTACAAACTTTTTAAATATTAATAAAATTGATATTGCGTTAGTAACGGAAACACGAGATTCAAATTTCCACGTCCGTTTATAAATGCTATCGTGTAGATAGGAAAAATAAAATTGGTGGAGGTATCGTGATTCTTATTAGGAGATCAATACAACATAAGCTTTTACCTTGCGTACATACTAACTATGTGGAGAACATAGGAGTCGAAATAACATTAAGTAATCAAAGAAAAGTCAATATATATTGTGTTTATTTTCCAGGGAAAATTACAGGAGGCTTCACACAAGATGAAAAAAGGCAAAGATTAAAAAATGATCTCAGAAAATTATTTTGTATAAATTATGCATTTTTAATGGGTGGTGACCTAAACTGCAGGCACAGAGATTGGGGTTGCATTAGAGCCAATTCCTGGGGAAACGTTCTGTCTTAACTTTCTGTTATGTTGCCAATGTCTATTATGTTCCAACCTAGTCCAACTTATGTCCCAGCTAGTTCTCGTGGAAGTCCCTCTGTTATCGATTTATTTGTAACAAATGTGTCCAGTCTTATATTTCAGCCAATTTCTTTGAATGAACTTAGCTCTGACCATAATCCAGTTCTATGTAGTATTCGTCGGTCGGGTGCGGAAAAAGTAGTTTATTTTCAAGATTAAAAAAATGCAAATTGGACAAATTTTCGGATAGAAGTGAAAAGAAATCTTAGAACTATTCCTACAAATATTGAAAACATCTCTAACCAATTAGATGTCGACTCCATTGTTTACCAATTTTCAGATATTATTATTACCTCAGCTAGTAATAACATTCCTAAAGTCTCTCAAAAATTTAAATGTGTAAAATTACCAGCTCATATCTTAGAACTTATTAGAATTAGGAATATGCACAGAAGAAACTGGCAAAGATATCGCCAGCATATGTATCGAATTCAGTTATGACAAATTAACAAACTAGTAAATAAAAGCATTCAAACTTTCCTAAAAGAAGAATGGAACAACAAATTAAATACTCTCGATAAAGCTTCAAAGCCTTTATGGAATATAATGAAAATTATAAAAAATAAAAACAGGCAAATACCTTGTCTTCAAAATGAATCCAATACCTTTTTTACAGACAGTGAGAAAGCGAAAGTACTTGCTTCGAATTTCTCAGAAAATCATGTGGTATCTCAACATTTAGGAGACGCATATACCAACACGCTTATAGAAAATATTCTACAAACCGTTAATGCGACTACTACTGAAACTCCGTCAAGGGAATTTGTGACTGAAACATATATAAAATACTTTGTAGACAATTTGCAGATTAGGAAAACAGGTGGAATTGATAACATTAAAAATGTATACCTGAAAAAGTTACCTAAAGAGGGAATCAAACTCCTTACGTTTATCATTAACGCTTGCCTTAAAACGCAATATTTTCCAGACGTATGGAAGCTGGCAAAGGTAGTACCAATTCCAAAAGCGGGAAAGCCTCTTGATAGACCTCAAAGTTAAAAACCAATAAGTTTGCTCAATAATGTAAATAAAATTTACGAAAAAGTTCTGAAAGAAAAAATTGTTAAGATTGTCGACGATAAGAAAATATATCCCGATGAACAATTTGGGTTTAGGCTTGGTCACGGAACTTCCCATCAAGTTTTAAGAATATGCAGTATCATTAAAACTAACCGTGCAGAAGGAAGATCAACTGGTATGATCTTACTCGATATTGAAAAGGCATTCGATTCTGTGTGGCATAATGGCCTCACTTATAAAATGTTAGAGTTGAATTTCCCCCAATTTATCTGTAAAATTGTTCAAAGTTTTGTAGCAAACCGTCGTTTGCATGTCAATTGTAGCGTATCAGATGTAATTAATTTTTATGCATGTGTTCCTCAAGGCTCGGTTTTTGGACCAGTATTGTACAATTTGTACACATCCGATATCCCCATTCTTCCCCAATGTGTAGCAGCAATATATGCCGATGACACGGCCATCATTTCATCGCATGAGTTTGGTCTTAATATTGAGACCAATTTAAAAAATGCAGTTGAAATACTGCAAAGCTACTACACAAAGTGGAAAATAAAGCTAAATGCCGAAAAAATGCAAGCTATCTTTTTTACACGAAAAAGAAGTCCTTGTTTTCTTCCGGTTAATCAATTCATAATCAACGGACATTCAATAACATGGAATCCCGCTGTAAAATATCTGGGCTTATATCTTGACTCAAAATTGACATTTAAAGAACATAATACGCAAACAATTAACAAAATAAATATAACTATAAGAATGTTATATCCGTTCATAAATAGAAAATCATCACTGTCAAATGAAAACAAAATAATAATATACAAAACGATTTTTCAAGCTATACTATTGTATGGATGCGAGGTTTGGGGCGATTGTGCAGATAGTCACATTAGGAAATTACAAATCTCACAGAACAAACTACTAAGAATGATGCTAAAACTTCCCTGGCATCACTCTACATTAGATCTACATACAAAAGCTAATGTTGAATTGATCGCCTTCAGAATTGGCAAACTTAATGACACATTTAAGATCAGATGCGATAATCCTGACAACCCCCTAATTGTATCGTAATTTACCCTACAAGTTGCCATAATTTATGTAACCCGTACATGTTCATTCTCATATTCTTATATAACTTCCTATATGAACTAAGCCATCAGTAGTTGTACGGTTTTCTCTCTTGTTGAATTATGTACTATTTACTTCTTAATATGATATCATATTGAATATACTGCACCAACTGTAGTTAACAAAGAACCGAAGAAAATAAAGTCAGTTGCTCTTTTGTACTCTACAACCTCGGACGTAGTTTGTTTTGCTCCGCACTGTATGAGCATTTTAGGTTATTTCCAGACGCGTGCCTCCTTACTGACGTCGGTCCAGAACATTTTGGTCCATATTCGAGCCGGATCGAACGTTGAATTTACACAAAGACGTGCGGCTAGTGGGTTATGAATATACATATATTCGTCTATTGTTAATACAATTGCTGTGGCCATACGAGTATACCGCAAGCATTTACCATTGTAAGGGCATTAGTGGTTTAGACATAGCAAACGGTTGCAACGGCAATAGAAAACGCGTGTTATCATTCGTTGCACTTCCAATCTAGTTGAGACTCATTAGTCACGTACACCATGGAAGAATTATGGAAGAAACAAAGCGTCACAATGATGCTTATTAATAATTTTCGAGTTAACTTTGGTAAAGCCGGGAAAACAAATCAAACAGTAGGATACATCAAAACACGTATCGAATTATTAAAAGCATACTGGGTGAAATTTCAACAACAACATGATCAATTGTCAACAACGGCTGATGATAAAGATCTCCTAGTAGATTACTTCACTAAAGATAGGTATACCGATATTGAGAATACGTTTTGTGAAACTCTGGGCTATTTAACAGATCTTTTGGATGAAAAGTATTCACCGACAACAAATCAATTCATCAACACCGCATCTTTTTCAACAGTACTGGGATCGAATCTTCCAAAAATCAACATACCCACGTTCTCAGGTGACTATTTATCCTGGATGTCATTTCGCGATCTATTTACGAGCATTGTTCACAACGCACCAATCTCCAAAGTGGACAAGCTCTCTCACCTAAAGGGACATGTAACTGGGGAAGCTGCGCTCCTATTAAAGAATATTGGAATTCAAGAATCCAATTACGACGTGGCTTGGGAATCGTTAAAGAATCGCTACGAGAATAAACGCATCATTACCATGTCATATTTAAGAAAATTCACTACTCTCCAACCTTCAAAGGGAGAATCTACCAACGAGGTTCGTCGTTTATTAGACACCACTAGGGATATGTTAGACGCATTGAGGAATCTTAAGAGGCCGGTAGATGAATGGGACGATTGGATCATTTTCCATCTCACGTCTAAGCTTGATCCTTTGAGCCGCAGAGATTGGGAGGTATCAGTTGGTTCAGGCACGGATATACCAAAAAGCAAGACACTGCTTGATTTTTTGGAGAATCGTCTGCGCACTCTTGAGTCCATAGGTGCCAAATCCGAATCAATAAAGCTTAGTGGTCATCAATTTACAGCAGGCAAAGCAATGCTTAAGTCACATCATATTGCATCGGCTAATAAGTGCACATTATGTGCCCACAGTTTAGATCACAATCAATCACAGAGAGGAGAACGTTAGTTCAGAAGGCACACTTGTGCTTCAATTGCCTTAGATCTGACCATTCAGCAAATAACTGTCCCTCTGCCAGCCGTTGCAAGCAGTGTAACAGGAAACACCACACTAAGATACATCAGACATCGGATTTACAACCATCATCGTCAACATCGCCAACTAATCCAGAATGTGAAACAAACGAAACAAACGAAATTTAGTCTCATCATACACAACAAGTAGTGCTCAATGAAGTCTTGTTAGCAACAGCTTGGGTTATGGTGCGCAGTGTGAATTGAACTTATCACAAGCTAAGAGCATTACTTGACCAGGACTCACAAGCAAGTTTCATTTCGGAATGTGCGGTACAACGATTGGGAATTCAAAAGGTGAGGGTCAACTTACAGGTGTCTGGTCTGTCATCTCAAAATTTAGGAAAAATGCGTAGCTTGGTTGACATACACATCGCATCATGTTACAACAGAGAATTAGAGTATACAGTCCAAGCGCTCGTCATCAATCACTTCTCAGGCTATTCTCCGTCCAGAGGGCTCTCATCACGAAATTGGAATCACTTAAATGATTTGCCGCTAGCCGATCCTCACTATAATCAGGCCAGTCGCATAGACCTTTTACTTAGAGCGGAGATTTTCAGTCAAATTGTCATCGAAGGTATTGAACTGAGTAAATTGGGATCGCCACTAGCTCAGAATACAACTCTTGGTTGGATTTTGAGTGGAAGTACTGCTATTAAGGGGTGTATACGCAACAAATGTTCACTAACCATCAACATTCCCCCTGATGGATTGGATGCCTGCTCTTGTTTAGGTCTTGACCAACAACTTCGGCGGTTCTGGTCTTTAGAAGATGTCAATGGGGACATTCCGCTACTTTCAAAGGACGAAAAGGTTTGTGAAGCCTTCTTCAAGGCGACATACACGCGAGGAAATGCAGGGCGATATGTTGTTCGTCTTCCACGTAAACCAACACTCGAAACTGAAGATTTTTCTCAAACTCGCCAGTACGCTATTCGACTACTCTTACATACGGAACGGCGGTTCGAAAAAGATCAAGCCCTTCGAGAACATTACAACAAGTTCATGGGTGAGTACCTCAGTTTAAGGCATATGGAAGTGGTTTCGGAACAGGGTGCTAGCTGTACTAATCAAATCGCCTATTTGCCACATCATGCAATAGCATCTAAGGACACCGAATCAACGAAGTTCCGTGTTGTGTTTAATGGATCCCATCGGCTGCCAAACGGCGTATCATTAAACGACTGTTTGTATGTGGGTCCAAAGTTGCAAAGAAGCTTACCTTCAATTGTAACACAATGGCGGATACATAAAGTGGTATTTAAAGCGGATATGGAGAAAATGTATCGCCAGATACAAGTGGATAGAAGAGATTGCGATCTTCAACGAATAGTATGGCGAAACCCACAAACTGGAAAGATCGCTGACTACAGACTGTTGACAAATACGTATGGATTGAGTTGCGCTCCTTATCTCGCGATAAAATCACTTCATCAACTAGTTGAGGACGACGGGGCAGAGTTTCCAGATGCAGCAAAAGTTCTTCTTGAAGAGTCATATGTTGATGACATCCTTTCTGGTGGAAACAGCATAAAGCAGGCATTACAGCGCAGAGATGAATTAATCAAGCTACTTAAAGGAGGTGGGTTTACATTAAGGAAATGGGCAGCTAACGAGGCAGAAGTGTTGGCCGATTTGTCGGAGGATGTGTTGGACAGTAAAGTAAGTCTTAGTTCTAAGGTAGAAGGAATTAAAACTCTAGGTCTTTATTGGAGTTCAACGGAAGATGCATTTTCCTATTCGATCGAGGTCCCATCGCAGTCGTCAATAGAAATCACAAAGCGTCACGTCCTAGGCAGCATCGCTAAGCTTTTTGATCCGTTAGGATGGCTTGCACCCACCATCATATTAGGAAAGATATTCTTCAGAAGTTGTGGTCAACAGGGCTAAATTGGGACGATCCATTGCCGGCGAAACTTCGATCGGAATGGTCAACGTTTTACGATCATCTCCGGTTAATGCAGACAATCAAACTGGATCGATGGATAGGAACGCAGGCGAATCATCAGACGTGTGTTTAGCGATGCGTCCAATGTGGCTTACAGTGCTGTTGTGTATGCACGAGTCACGCATGACGTCGATAATGTTCAAGTGAGCCTTCTAATGGCAAAAACCAAAGTAGCTCCACTCAAGGTCACAAGCATTCCTCGCCTTGAGTTATGTGGCGCAGTGTTGTTGTCCCGACTCATCAAGGAAATCAGACAGATAAGTTTCTTCAAACACGCACCGACCACCGCTTGGTCAGACTCCACTGTGACTTTAGCATGGATCCGAGGGGAGCCGAGGCAATGGAAAACATTTGTGGCAAATCGCGTGTCAGAAATTCAAGATGTGATTGACTGTTCGCACTGGCGTTATGTGCCAACTAACGACAACCCCGCGGATTGCGCATAGAGAGGTCTGCTTCCGGATCAACTTGCATTGCTCACCCTATGGTGGACCGGACCCTCTTGGTTGAAACAGAGGTCAACGGAATGGCCTACTTCGCCCCTGCCAGATCCATCAAAGCCGTGGTTTGACGAATCAACTAGCATTATCTCCTGCATTACGAGTGTGTCTGAGAGGTGGTCCCTACTAACTAAATACTCTTCGATTGGAAAGCTGATACGAGTAGTTGCTTATTGCTGGCGTTTTATACTGAACTGCAAGCAGCCGACTGCCAAACGAAACCTGGGATATTTGGGACACAGTGAATTGGTTCATGCTGAACTGACTTGCATTAAACTAGATCAACACTATGACTTTTCCGATGAGATTTTATCATTAAAACGGAACACACCAATTAATAACCGAAGCTCACTAATAAAAGTTGCAGTTTGGGTAGACGCAGACGGCTTGTTAAGAGTTGGAGGCCGCCTACAAGAAGCTTGCATTAATTTTGGTAAGAAACATCCATTCATCTTATCTAAAACGAGTTTTCTTTCTAGACTTGTGATAGCACGCGCACACATGATGACACTTCATGGAGGAGTCCAGACAACACTTAGCTATACTCGTCAGCGTTTTTGGATTCTTGGAGCCCGAAACGAAGTCCGAAAATACATTCATCGATGTATCATATGCCACCGTCAAATCGCCAAAGCAACATCGCAGCTTATGGGAAATTTGCCAGCACCGAGAGTGCAATCATGTCGCCCATTCCTTAAGTCTGGTGTTGACTATGCAGGACCAATACCTATTCGCCAAAATATGGGACGAAGAATCACTCACACAAAGGGATACATCTGCGTCTTCGTCTGTCTTGCCAGCCGAGCAATTCATTTGGAGCTTGCATCTGATATGTCAACAGCCGCATTTATTGCTGCATATAAGCGGTTTACATCACGTCGAGGCATATGCAGTGATTTGTATAGTGACTGTGGATCAAACTTTGTTGGGGCAGATCGGGAGCTTCGCAAAAGTTTGCTTCACTGTGGTCAAGAGAAGAATGTTGCTGGTAGCGATTTAGCTGGGTTGGGCACAACATGGCACTTCATACCACCAGGTTCACCGCACTTCGGGGGTATTTGGGAAGCTGCGGTCAAAACGACAAAGCATCATTTGCGAAGAATTTTGTTGGATAGAGCGTTATCATATGAAGAACTAAGCACACTTTTATCCCAAATCGAAGCGATTTTAAACTCACGCCCACTTATGCCGTTACGAGATGATCCATTAGATCATGATGTGCTGACACCAGCGCATTTTTTAATTGGGCAACCATTAACATCCATCCCAGAACCCGATCTCTGTTCGATAAACCCCAACCGTTTGAGCAGATGGCAACTAACTCAGCAATTATTTCAACACTTCTGGAAGAAATGGTCAATGGACTATCTACACCAGTTGCAGCAGCGACCAAAGTGGACTACTCGAGTGGCATCTATTCGCACCGGACAACTTGTTATTCTCAAGGATGATCGTTTACCACCTAGCAAATGGTCATTAGCTCGGGTAGAAGCATGTCACCCGGGACCCGACGGATTGATCAGAGTAGTCACTCTAAGAACCTCTTCAGGCAGCATTAAGCGTTCTATTGCAAAGATATGCCCTCTACCTTTGGATCACGATAATGGCACCCAAGGGAGTAGCGACAGGAACCCTTAAGCTACAAAACCTTAAGCCTATGTGGATTTAATCGTCGTTTGTACTCCGAGGTGGGCGGCATGTATCGTAATTTACCCTACAAGTTGCCATAATTTATGTAACCCGTACATGTTCATTCTCATATTCTTATATAACTTCCTATATGAACTAAGCCATCAGTAGTTGTACGGTTTTCTCTCTTGTTGAATTATGTACTATTTACTTCTTAATATGATATCATATTGAATATACTGCACAAACTGTAGTTAACAAAGAACCGAAGAAAATAAAGTCAGTTGCTCTTTTGTACTCTACAACCTCGGACGTAGTTTGTTTTGCTCCGCACTGTATGAGCATTTTGGTCCAGAACACTAATAAATCAATTAAATATGCAATATCATACCCTTACCTGATGCTTACTAATGCAATGTTAAACTCCTTATTTTTTAGATTTTTTTTTTTTTTACTTTTTGTTCCTTCATTAACGTTAACTTCGTTAACTTTTTTTTTTTGTTACTGTTTATTTATTTACTAACTTATATTTATTTGTTAATTTAATTATCTGTTAATTTATTTATCTGTTAATTTATTTATGTATCTGTTAAAATATTTATGTATTTGTCAATTTATTTATTTGATTAATTTATTAATTTATTTATCTATTTATTTATCTTTTTATTAATTTAAGTTTTTGTTAATTTGATATATTACATACCTTATGCTAATCTATTTATTTATTACTATTTCTAGTTTTACGTTATTTATTTCTTATTTATTATATTATAAATTATTCTGAATTCTGTAATATTTGCGTATATTAAATATATATATACATATTTATCTCTTTTCTTTATTATTTATATTTTTTTGTTTATTTTTTTTTTTTTTGCTTCTTAAATTTGAGGTTTTTGCCGTTGTTTTCCTCAAAGTATTTTTTCTTATTCAAACATTTTCTTTAAAAGTATTTAACATTATTTTCCAGTAGAAAGGTATAAATTTATATCAAATCTCTGCATCTCGAAATATGTAAATTGTGCGATAACACATTGTAAATTATAAACGAAATAAATTATTATTATTATTATTATATTGTAAAATACCTACAGCTATTCCATTTCATGCCATTTCCAATACTTTATATTTAAAAAAAAAAATTATCTAGTATCTTTCTCTAGTATCTTTCGCTAGTATCTAAATAACTAAATACAATGGAAAGTTCGTTTTAACAATGGTTAACACTTTGTGTCGCAAAGAGATATGCATCTCCAAAGCCATCGTAAAAAAATTATCTATACAAATGACGGTTACTTTTATAGTAAGCACTTTTGATTATTTGGTTCAAAAACATCCCTTCCAATGAAAGGAAAAAGAAATGAAAAAGAGGTGCATTCAAGAACAGCAGAAGGTATCCAGATAACTTCTCCTTCCGTATCCAAAAACAATGCTCCACTAACTGTTTCGAAATATAGATGTCTCTATTTAAATGGCTCAGCCTGCATAACTGACAATCTTTCCCAAACATTGCTAATTCAATTCTGTTGTAAGTTCATAGGCGCGTGTTACATAGTTTCGCTTTTCATTTCCATAAAAAATGTCTTTATTATCACCATCATATACACATATATCACAGATCCCAATTGAACTGTGACTTCTTGAAAACTTCCCCACTTCCCATTGACTTCCAGCCCGCATATCGAAGCAATCTCAGCTAACCAAAGCTGGCAGGTTATCCCTTAAGTCATGAACTTTCACCATAAACAAGCCCAAACCTATTAAGTTTTAATATCTCAGTTTTACTGCCATAAGGGTACATGATTAAGTGCTGTCATACATAGTCGGCAATACTGTCTCCACATAGTTGTTCTCATTAATTCCATAACCATTCTCAATAATTGACAGCACCCGCATCTCTATCGCATGTCATTGGATGGCGACCACAAGTGAAAATCCTTTCTTTCTTGTAATTTAGCTACGCCTGAAAAGTTTAGAAGAGTTATTAACCGTTCGGTTATACGCTTAGTTTGATCCCATTTTCTATTTAATACGCCCGTTCGTTCGCCTATCATCCTTCATTTCCAGGATGATTAATTCTCATCCTCCTAGTCATCCTTATCATCTTCAATAGTTATATGCCAGCACCATCATCTTGAGACTGTCGTTACCTTGTGGTGGATTACAGCATACCTATGCGTAGTGCCACACTGGCTAGGGAGATAGTAATTAGTTACGTGCTCGAAAGGATTCAGGACAGGCAGAAAGTTAATCCTTAGATCCAATGGTGGCAAGAGTACAGAACGTGTGCGCGTAGTCGAATCTGCTGATTATACGTACATACATATACCTATACATATGTACATAAATTCAACCGACCGAGATCTATGTAGGGTTTGAGAATACGAATGACTACTCCTGTGGAGGAGGAAGAATTATTGCTTTGGCTTTTTGGCCAGATGCAAAAACGAAAAAAGCGAGCGACACTGAACAAGAAAAGAAGGCCTACAAAAACGGAATCCATTGAGCAAATGCGAATTAATTGCTGTTGTTCTATGTGGATTCGATATGCTTTGTGATGTGCTCCTCGATGGCCTCCTTTTATCCAGTCAGTGGAATTCATTGGAATTGTGCTTCATTTAGCTTGTAAGGAGGTGGTTGAGGTATGGAGCTCCAAGGCACGTGTAGCGTAATCGGATTAATATTAATGTGGAGCAGACGAAATTGTTGTTATCACGCATAATGGGGAAATTATGTTATTAGGTCTAAAACAATGGCGTACCTATTGGTCATAAGGTTTCTAAAAACGGCTTCATAGCCAGATGTGGTTTGACCTTGGAATTAGCTTAAGGCATACAAGAAAAAGTCTCCTTCATTTAATAAGCAACGTTTGGTAATATTTATAATTATTTTGTATAGCCTATTCCAAAGGTTATCTTAATTTTGATGCATATTTTGTAGCATGGAGAAATAATAACGGTGTATATCTAAAAGTACATATATTTGTGATTAACATCAGTTATATCGATATAGGCACGTCCGTTCTTTCGTCCGTCCGTCCGTCCGTCCATCCGTATGTCACCACATTTTGAGTTTTAAATTTTGACGAAGTAAGATGAAATTTGGTATGTAACTTTCTTAGAATCCGAAGTAGTACAAGTGTTCAAATTTCTAAAATCCTCCCACAGTCACGCCTACTTTTTAAAAAACGCCCTTTTATAAATATTTTCACATTCTCTACAATTCGTCCAGGTATTCGCTAAAAAGAAGTATATATTTTATTTTCTTAAAACAATTTACGGTGATGGTTAAGTCTTATTGAGATTATTTCTCTAGAATCCTTGACCTTCGGTTACAAATGGCGGACACTCTCACTTTCTTTTAAGTAAAAGTTTTAGCCACAAATTACATATGTATTAAAATAAATTTTCTTAAAAATCGAATATCCACTGAATAGAAAGATTTCATTCATTGCAACAGAACCAAAGCTCACTTTATTAGGGATGAGTTAAAAGATATGGGAAAGGCTATCGTACGATCCGTTCCAGACTTATTGTAACTTTACGTTTTTTTCTGAGAATGAATTTCCCACTGTACTATGATGGACTTAAGCGGCTTGTCCAGTAGGATCACTCCATTCAGGTTTCCGGAACGTCTACCATCAATAGTATAGGCATATGTCTACAACTAGCCTTCGATGAGCTAATGGTTTTTTTTAGATTGGATATTAGTGCTGGATTTTCTATTAAGCGAATTGCCCGTTCCTGTATGCTGTCGTACCGATGAAGAAAATACGTGCATCTACTTATACAATACAAAAGACGGGATATTATACCAAAAAAAAAAAAGAATCTTATGTGATAATATCGACAACCGAATTGCATTTGAACAAATTTTTGAAGACAAATTTTATGTCGACCTAGTCATATCCGTCTACGTGCCACCACTTGGTGGGCCTTAAATTTTGGTCTAGGAAAATGAAATCCGGTATATAAGCTTTCAAGAATCCGAAGCAGTACAAGTACACAAATTACTAAAATTCTCCCGCAGACACGCCCACTTTTTTAAAAAATGCCTATTTCCAGAGAGAAAAATGGCTGTTATACAAATTTCGAGACACCATGCTCACCTTATTAGGGGTGAGTTAAAATATGGCGGATGGTTATTACACGATCCGTTCTAGATGGATTGTAACTTTCCTTTATGTTGTTTTTTTCTTGTTTTTTTTTTTAGATTTGTTTCAATATTTCGTAGTTCACAAGCCCAATGAGCATAATAGGCATAATTTCCATCTAAAGTTCACATTTTGTTGAAAATCATCAGGAATGGCGACGCTAATTAATTTTGTTAAGCTATTAGTTGAACTTTAAACATGAAAACAACATTCAAGTCCCGGTCTAATTTGTGCTTTGTACAGAAGAAGAAGCTGTTGCATTGTAAAGTAGCTCAAGTTCAATGACGTTGATTTTGCGATATTGGATATATGCTCATGCGATATTACAGAATGTAGATGTGATCTATCTGGAAAAGATGATGAATAAGATATTCCCCGCACTACATAAATCAAACGGATAAAATATCGAGTATCTCGTTCATCGTGTAACAAAAGAACTGGTGGACTTGGGGAACGAGTGGGTACATACATAGATATTGAGTTATGTGAATAATAATCTGAGAAAATGCTCACTCATGCTAACACTCACTAAATTCGCTAAAGCGAATCAAAATAATGTGAGCAATTGCTCAAATTTTATTCATACTCGTACGACTAATTCATCACTTTCAAAGAATATTTTCCGACTCCACGAGATCAAATCAGCCTGCTTTCTTAACAAATACGCAGTTATAAGGGCCACTAATAATAGAATGAACCGAATTTATATATATAAAAAAAATATGGAACTGTTTCCTAAAGCGATACTTGTCATATGATTATTAAAAAAAGGAAGAAAATTTAAATTTATTAACTGGGGTTTCAAAAGAGAGAGCTTGCAAACATAATTTCCAAAATACTACTTAGGTGGACCTACAGTCCAGGCTTGACCTGGGCCTCAACCAATACGCCTCTCCGGTTAGCGCGCCCTTTAGCTAACTGCCTCCAGTTGCACACTGCAAGTTGGTTGAGGTCCGCTTCAACTTGCGCGTCACCTAAGACGAGGTCTTCGTCTGCTGCGTTGTCCCTCCGGGTTGGAAGCGAATACTCTTCGGGCCGGAGCGTTGGTGCCCATTGGCCATATTAGACGACTGATGCTCACTTTTTTGACCATGTCGATGTCGCTGTACACCTCGTAGTGTTTGCTGTTAAATCTCCTCCTCCAACAGTTAGGTGAGTGGGGACCGATCGTCATCCTACACAAGCGGATGAGGTTGGAAGTGATGCCAAAACTGGACATGGTTCTGTATAACTTGTCTCTATAGACTCTTCCATAGTTGGCTTTGAAACCGACGAAAGGATGGTGAGTATAAATTTAGACTTCTTGGGATTTTTTCCAGGTGTAAAAATTTGGTCTAAAGGCAGATAAAATCTTGCCGCGATGTTGAGAAGACTGATTCCTTTGTAGTTAGCGCAATTGAGGAGGTTTGCTTTCTTGCGGATTGGGCTGAAATTCCATTCATCAGGCATACCTTCCTCCGACCAAATCTTGCAAATGAGTTAGTGCATGCTCTCCACTGAGTCATCCCTGGTTGCCTCAAATAGCTCGGCAGGTAGGGCGTCCGATCCAGCTACCTTGTTAGACCTAAGTTTAGAGATTGGTATCCTCGCTCAACTTTGGTCGGGTGGACGAAAGTTTTGGCTTTCATCGTCCAGGTTGAATGGTTCGTTCTGCCTGATAACGGAATTTGGGTCGTCTTCGCCGTTTAACAGTCTGCAGAACTGATTTTTCCATACTGCAAAGTTTCCTTGTTTATATCAACAGTCACCTGTTCGGATCTTGTTGCCTTCGCACGTTCTTTTTACCTTTTGATAAAACGTCCAAACATTATTTCTGTAGTCCGAACATTGTTCGTGGTGATAGTCGGGTGAAACCCAGTAGATCAGTTGTGGCGTTTCTAATGACTTCTTGGCTTCGATGCCACTGTTTTGGGCACTTGATGCGGGCTGCATAGGACTTCTCGAGAGGTTGAGGGATACGCGATTGCAGCCACCCAACGTCTAATCTACTCACAGTATTTCTCCGTGGTTGTAGCATTTGAGATGTCCGTAGACGTATGTTGGTTCCCAACATCACTTAACTTATCTAAAAACTTACACTTGTAACTAACCTAACACATTTGACAAGGTGGAAAGTGTTTTTTGTGCATTGGATTGATTATGGAGACATAAGAAGAATCCGGCCACAGGGTTAGCCGCCATATCACTCAGAATCAATCCGACGTACACCTCAAACACTATAAAACAATTAATAGTAAAAATAAACTTAATATTTAAGCCGGGTTACACAAAACACCGCCGAATTCCACTCGCACTATAAACAAAACTGAAATGTCAAATGTGTTAAGCTAGATCATTAACTTACATGCATGTTATCTCTTTCCATCTAATCGCTGACTTGTAAGAATCAGCTATATATTCAAAACCAAGCTTTTGGTAATATTTAATGATGGCCGACTTGAAGAAAGAGATAACATGCATTGATGGATCCAAAAAACTTGCAAAATTATGTACAAGGGTTCATCAACCCCACACAGTATGCAAAGCTGAACAGCTGTTTGAACCGAGGCTAACTGGGAATATGAGAAGACAGCTTTCGACACTTAGCTACAGTCAGTCAAAAAGTTTGGTATAAGGAATAAATTTATAACGTAAAGAATAGTTGAGTTTTTTTTATCTTTTTTTGATTGCGACGGTTTGAAGTTATTTTAAAAACTAATTTATTTTCGGGAAACTTGTCCGAACACCGTACCTTGACTACAACTAGGTAGTAGTCCGAGTCTATGTTGACCGCTCTTCATGTTCGGACGTCTAGAATATTGTACGTCGATCGCAAAATGATCAATTTGGTTGGCGGTTTGATGGTCTGATGACCGCCATGTTTCCGTATGGATATTGAGGTGACGAAACCGCCAGCAAAGTTAATTTGACTAAGTCCATTTTCAGACGTGGTGTCTTGTAGTCCTTTCCTATTTTGACATTAAAAACATCTAGGATAATTTTAATGTCAAACTTAGGACATTGATCATATATTTTGTCGAGGAGTTTGCAAAAACACTCTTTGGTAGCATCGTGTTTTTCCTCTGTGGGTGTGAGCATATCAGCTTAATGTTTGCGAATTTATCCTTGATGCGGATTGATACAAGGCTATCTCACGTATCGAAAGCTTAAGACTTCTTGCCTAAGTCTGCCGCTTATAACAAATCCGCACCCAAATAGAAGCGGGTTATATTCTCTGTAGTAATCACCGTTACAGTTTTTCATCCTTCTTTGTCCGGCCCATCCCAAATTTCCAAAATAGGTATAATGTATATAGTTATGTATACGAGTTGCAGTTCACCGGACGGGTCCATAGGGTGTGGAGGTGGAACGGCCTTTAGGTATAAAGGTTATCTGTGAATAAGTATTTATTTGCAAATAAACTGTCCCGGACAAGAAGCGGATATTGAAGATGTGTGGGAGAATTTACAGTTTGGCCCTGCGATTACCTAAGAAATACCACATTTATCCAGGATCCAGTATCGAAAAGGTAAGCAGGTCACCCTCATTATAGACTGCTAACACAGTCTGTTTGATGCCAATAACCGACATATCAGCAGCCAGCAAAATACCGATGCCAATAACTGACATACCAGTCAGCAAAATACCGGATACCGACCGCCCTAATTCGAGTTTATCGCATTTAGCTAATTCGGCATCCATGGGAGAAATTGCCATCGACTGGACTCAACATGTTTGATTTCGGTGAATAAGCTGAAGGGAAGAAAAGACGAAGAGCGAAGAGCATACGTAGTTGTAAGAGCATTTTATATTTTAAACCCAAAACCGACCCTCAAATCCACCAATTTCTTGCTGGTGAAATTTTTAGTCATGACCTTATCAATATTTCCTTAATACATTCCTTCATACATTTCACTATTGTCACACATGAAAAAACACCCCTCGAAGCAAATTGAAAAACAAAAAAAAAAAAACTGAGACAACAGCCAGCTAAATGTCGTCGTGTGTGAAGACGCTCATATAGCCACGTACATTTCTACCCTCACAAGACCGGTAGCCGGTTACTCCCGGGAGTGGGCCATGTGAAAGCCGGTGTTTGTGAAACTTCTCTTACTCATTGAAATATCTTAAACAGTGATTTCCAACCGATGGGGAATGCATACCGGAGACGGGGGAGAGCGTGATACTATTATAAAACAAATTTCGATATAGAATTCCTGCCATAAGTGTAAGAACAGTGATTGGGAGTTGTATATTGTACCTAATCACTTCTAATATTTACTCATTCTTCTGCTTATTTTTATAATTTTTTGTGTATAGCTATTACGCTCAAGCTAAGTGAACATTTACAATTGATGCAACTATTTTGATTCTTTCTCTCTATTTTGAATTTTTCTCTTTCAAAGTGGACTTTGGAAGCTTATTAGATTCTCTTGATTCTCCGACAGAAAATTTAATTTCATTTATTTATCTTTTCATCGTCAAGGGTTTAAACGGCCCAGGACAGGAGGCATTTCCGACATGCTATGCATTATGGCATCATGGGCCAAATTTGAGGCTTGGAGGGACGTGTTCAGGTAGTTGTAAGAGCATCTTAATATTAAACCCCAAAACCGACCTTCATATACACCAATTTCTTGCTGGTGAAGTTCCTTAGTCATGACCTTATCAATATTTCCTTAATACATTCCTTCATACATTTCACTGTTGTCACATTTCACTGTTGTCACACATAAAAGAAAGAAACACCCCTCGAAGCAAACTGAAATTTAAGCAACAGCCAGCTAAATGTCGTTGTGTGTGAAAGCGCTCATATGGCCACGTGCATTACTGCCCTCGCACCGCCAGCCGACAGGCTCATAAAAAGTATACATAGCTTTTGGACAAGGTACTCTAGATGTCTGTGGTTCACTATGTTCAAGTCGGGTAATACGAATCTTAAAGACGTGACTCAGAGTGAGGAATTAGTGCATACACAAATCTGATGCTCTGCACTTCGTGGGACTGTAGCGGTCCAATCCACTAGTAGTTATTCAGGTGAAATGGTTACAGCAGACTAACTGACACGTTTTAGTGAAAAAAATCACCGGCTTCGTCCTGAACTCAACAGCCGCAAAGGTGTTGTTTCTATCATGACAATGCCAGGCCACGTGCCGTATTACGGACGGAGCACCAACTCCAGATAGACCCTTTGCTTATTACGTTCTGCCTCATCCTCCCACCATCAACTAGTTTTATTTATTTTTTGTAGAACTTCCTGCAAGAAAAAATTCTAAAATCCCTAAGATGTTTGGTCGGCAGTGGTTATTTCTTTTCAATTTCAAATTCTCAAATTTCTGATGAAAATAAAGTAAATAAACGTGTTGCAAACGTCGACGATGGCAGAACAACGTTACGCTGCTCATATTCCATACTCTGGTTTCCAAAATTATTTCAACGTAGCCTTCGAACATTGAATTAATTTGTCTGCACCTTCGGGGAGTCTACACATCTACTCCCATTGATTTTCTTAAACCGATTTAAGTTTCTTCAACGGTGCTCATCAAGAAGGCACTCCCTGGATGCTGATGAGCTTAATTGATTTCTTTCAATCCATTTCCGACTCAGTGCACCTACTACAATTTCCAATCAAAAGTATTCGGTTGTGTTATCTTTTTACCATCGTCGTCGTGGAGTATGGTTGCCACCCCTCTTTCAGACTTGAATTGAAAACGAATTGAACGAATGAAGAAATTAACTTCCTTTTCGTCTTTTCATCAGCTTGTTGCACATAGAAGCTCGTTTTACTTTTGCGAGGTGATGATGCTTGATTTTCATTTCATTGCCGATGAAGAAGATGATCCTTTTAAGTTGATTGAGCCAAGTGCATGATTGAATAATTCAATTGATTTATATGTGTTGAACGGTTAAATGACAAAGATAAATTCGAGATAATTGAAACTATAGTTGGTCATTTATAAAATGTAGTCTTAAAGTTCCATCACGCAGATATAATAGTCAGGCATCCTTGGATCTGTGTATGTTTAAACAATATACCCAACAGTTTTACTCAACCAATAGCAATAAACGCCGTAGATTCTAGCCTTCTATATTGGGTATCAATCTCAGGTCAAGGTCCACCTTGCTCTCTCCTGCCACTCTTCCAGACTTGTCCTTGTTAGTACCTCCGTATCACTTCGACTCGTCGCTATTGATTTCATTGTCTTGCTGGCACAGTATTTCTGTTGGGCTTCTTTAGCAAGAAGGTTTATTAGTACCATGCCAGCCACTACACATGCCGCGACCTAGAAGGTTGTTCCTCAAGGAGTTTGGTTACTAAAAGAATAGCTATGTCGTCGGCGAAGCCGTCATCATGCATTAGGTTTCACAGTAGCGGACAAAGTCCTGGAGAACAAAGTCTGTGACATTATACTGCCTCGTTCCATCGTCGGTGTCGTAGTCCAGTATCCAATTTCTTTCTCTTTTGGAGGTAAATGCTAGCACGATGTTTCTCCAGTTTGCGGAGTTGTAGGTGTTCTTGACACCCAGCGTAATGATTGCGCAGTACTGTTTACTCCCGCCCTTCCATCGTCTTCCTTCGATGGCTTTTTTCACCGTATTCAAGACTTCGTCGATCGTAGAACGAGCCTTACGGAAAATATACTGGCGATCTGCGAGGTCTTCTGCCTCATCAATTGCACTACCCAATTTGTAGTATTATCGCCATGGTGTTCAACATACATAGAGGCTACGATGAGGGGCAGGATCCCTGGTTTAATACCTTCCTTGAGGCAGGTGTTGTATATTTCTGCAAATATGATTGCTGCTTTTAAGGCAGTGTTTGGGATTCCATCGACATCAGGCGCTTTTTGGTCCTTGATTTTTACGCAGACTTCCAGGGTATCTTCTGCGGTGAAGAGGGGTATTGGTAACGCCCCGTCGTATTTACCCTCTCAGTTTGTTCCTCTATTCTCTGTTGTTGCGGAAAAGTGCAGCGACAATGTTTCCGAGGAGCACTGTGTAGTAGGCAAGGTAGGCTTTAACTTCATCATAGCCACTTGGTAGACTTTTCCCCATGGATTTTGGTCGGTTTCTTTGCACATCTCGACGAAGCTTCACTTTTTTACTGTTATTAATTGCAGTTTTTAGGTATCTCCGAGTGGATATGAATCTCTCGTAGAGTTTTCCGTGGCTGCTGCGTTCTCTGGAGCGCTGGTACAATCGGCGCGCCCTCTGGCACTCTACTTGTAGTCTGGCAATCTCATCGTTCCACCAGTATACGGGTGGCCGTTGTACGTTTGCTATTTTCTGTTGCATGGATGCATCACAGGCTCTTGCTAATCCTCTTGAAAGATGGTTCACCTTAACGACGGCTGATCCCCAAAGGGATATATCTTCCATCATGTGCCTTTCCATTCTCTTTTCTGCGGCTGCTTTCTCTGCTCTCCTCTTTTTTCAATGGGGCTGGGCCATAGCTGGAACTTGATTGGCTGGTGGTCGCTGTGCTCACTCTCCATTTAGTTTGGGCCACAGGAAGCCTGCCTGGTGTCGTCATTTTCTCTTCGAATACTAGTTAGCCGCATATCCATATTGCGACTTTGCCAGAAGTGTATTTTAATGAATAATGAGGTAATAGAAATCGTAAATGAAATTAAATACATAGGAACTATATTTGAGAACAAGTTAGATTTCAAAGCCCATTTTGAGTATATTTCGAAAAAAATTAGTAAACAAAATCGGTTTCTTTGCAAGGATTAGAAGAAGAATGTCTATGCTTTGTGCAATTAATGTATACAATGCTATTATAAAACCTCACTTTGAGTATTGTTATATTTAGGAAATATCGGTAGTGTATAGATTGCAAAAGTTACGAAATAAAGCTATGACAATAATATTAAGATGTAATTGGCGAACACCTAAAACAGTAATGCTCGATGTTTTGAAATGGTTGAGTGCTAATTAAAAAACAGTTATAAATGTAGTGTTTGTGTTTAAGATGTTAAATTGTTATGAAGATATGTCGAAGAAGTGCATAATTATAACGTAAGGAATAGGTTGGATCTATGTATCATACGTCTTCTACTTCTAAGAACTCGGGCAACTCAGAATATGTTAGTTAATAATGCATTAAAACTATTTATTTTAATTGAAACTATTTAGTGAACTTAGATTAGAGAATAATTTAATTAGATTTAAACAAACTATTGTCAGTTAAGTAAAGATGAAGTATATATATATGCTTTATAAATTATTGTTATTAATAGCGAAATACTGCTAAATAAATAAATGAAATAAAATGAAATGAAGTGTCGGCCATCCATACAACCTCGTTCAGCTGCTTGTAGGGCTCGCTGAGTATTGCGATATTGGCATCGTATTCTCGGACCATCTGTGTAAGTAGGTCCTAAGATGCCTCACAGTGGTTGAGGTTTAGTTGGATAACTTTCATGTTCTCTTCTGTGAAGCATTCAGTGCGAACTGGAATGCAGGGCATCTTATGCTTCCAGTACTTCCTTTACAGAGCATGTACCCCGGCTCTAAGGAGTAATCCTTTGCCTTGTGGCCCTTTCTACCGCATCTGTAGTAGTGTTCAACCACTTCCTTTTTCATGATTTCATCAAGATCCTTCACCTCTATTTTGATGTCATGTGTCATGGTTCTGACTTCGGCTTTTCTTTCCAGAATCTGCTGTTTTCAACAATAAGTCTCATTTCGCGGTCTTCCGGACATGGTCAATATTTTCTCCCAGATCGTTTAGTGAGGAGACTGTTTCCACCTTCCTCAGCATATGGCGTAATAAAGATTGCCTGTTTATCACAAGTGCATCGGGACGGGTTGGTTTCTTGCTCTGCTTTTCACGTCCCTTCACCAGCATCCATTCCTGTGACTTTGCTGGCCCTTGCCTCTTCGAAGTTTTTTGGCTCAGGCAAGCGCCGTTTTTGTGGAGTCTGCCTTTTGGCGTGGGAGTCGTGTATGTGCTCCTTTTGTTTGTGGTTATTGCCCGCCTTCCAGGATTCTGCGCGGGACTATGTGCGGGAATCCGAATTGAACTAACCAGTTTCATAATTTCATGATGCACGATGTTTTTTTCTTGGATGAAAGCCATCAGTTCGTTGATCATTGTCCGTCTAAATGCTCCCACTTCCTTTCAGTGAATGATGAACGAGGCTGTACATGATTGCATTGGGAAAATTTGCGTGGTATATTTGGTTGACATTCTCATATTTTCAACATCGCTCCAAAAGTATATTGATTCTCTCACCAAAATATTTTTTTTTTTTTTTTTTGTAATTTGCACGTCTTAAAGGGGATATGAATACCCTTATACTAATTTTTAGGACACGGGCGTTTTTTATAGAAAGGGGAAGAGACAGAGAGAAAGACAGATTCGTGTAGTCGGTTTGAAACTCAGGTGGTAAGTGAACTCCAAGGGTGGCTGTCCAGATAACTAGGGAGTATTTTGATTGTTTTCGCTATTATTGTCGTTGCTTATGATTCACAGTATTTTTTTTTTCCTGTCCTCCTAATGTCATCATCACGATCAAGTTGCATTTTAGCCATATGACCACCCTACTGCCAGTGTTATGCCTTCACGGGAGAGTTGACTTAGCTTTCGCAAGTTACTTTTTTATTTATTTCATGCGAAATAAATAATTGATTCTTGACATCAGGATTTGAATCGTGAAGCAACAGCGTGACAAGCGATGATATTAAAAGACTTCTATAGTTCAACTTGAAAGTGCTGGTTGATAAATGTAGCTTTTTAAAAATGAAAACTGAATAACTTGGACGCATAATTTCCGACAAAGGTATACAACCCAAAGCAAATTAAAATACCTCAAACAGTGAAACAAATAAAATCGATTCTGGGAATTACAGGCTTCTACCGGAAGTTCATTGAGGACTACTCTAAGATAGCTCTGCCAATGACTAAATACCTTAGAAAAAATTAAAAAATTAACATTTCAGATAGACAGTACATAGATTCATTTAACAAGCTTAAAGAACTCATGTGTAATTGTCCTATCTTAGCATACCCAGACTATGGAAAAACATTTACGTAGATATATTATTGCAACTAAGTTCTCACTGTTTTTATGATGAAAATGCAACTTTATTATTGCCCATCGCTAGCTACAGTTTTTTCCCATCTTTCTTGCAGAGCTCGAATACCGTTACGGTAAAAGTGTTCATCTTTTGAGGCTATCCACGAATCAAGCCTTTTTTTATGTCTTCATATGAGAGGAACTGCTGATCAGCCATCGAATGGAACAAGTAATAATCAGATGGCGCAATATCTGGGGAATATGGCGGATGGGGTAGGGCTTCCTATTTGAGTGTTTCCAGATAGGTTTTAACGGGTTTGGCAACGTGAGGCCGAGCGTTGTCATGCTGTAGAATCACTTTTTCGTGCCTCTGCTCGTATTGTGGCCGTTTTTCGGGCAGTGCTCGACTCAATCGCATCAATTGAAGTCGATACTGTTCCCCAGTGATGGTTTCGTTGGGTTTCAACAGTTCATAATAAATGACACCGACCTGTTCCCCGCAAATACACAGCATAATCTTCGCAGCGTGAATATTCCGGCCGAGCCGACGACGTAGAAGCATGACCGGGGAGTCCCCATGACTTTCTTTTCTTTGGGTTGCTGTAATGAATGTGTTTTTGAATCATTCCAAACGCATGCAATCGCTTAGAAATGGCTTGACGGGTAACTCCTAATGCTGAAGCAAGCTGTTCTTGCGTTTGGCATGGATCCTCATCCAGCAATGCCTCCAATTCAGCGTCTTTAAAGAATTTTGGCCTTCCTTCACGCGGACGGTCGTCAACATCGAAATCACCGTCTTTGAAGCGACGGAACCGGGGAGTCACGGAACGTTGTTTCACTTAGAGCAGCATCTCCGTAAACTGTTTGGAGCTCTCGATGCGCTTCAGCCGAATGAAAGAAGAAAATCAACACTTCCCACAAATGACGATTATTTGGCACAAAAACAGACATTTTCGCACAACCAAAAGTATATGACGCCAAAACAAAATCACTAATGTATCAAAACAGTTTGTTTACCATATCTCTAAGCTCGGTTAATGACGTTTTGGATATGTCAACATCGACCGGCACATTTTTACAATACAAATAAAATTAAAAAAAAGACCTCTATCACTATCCATCGCGCTGGTGTGTTCGGCTGTTTATCGTTATGGCGATAGTTATCGCTATCGTTATCGCGGCGGTGTGTGGAAGCCTTTATTGGCCCATTTTTCTTCGACGATGAAGTTGGCAACAACGTTACGTTTAACGAAGAGCTCTACAGAGCCATGATAACCGATTTTGTTTTTGCCAGAAACTGAAGAAATTAACTTTGACCATCTCCTCAAGATGCTGTTACGCGCCATACAAGCCACCCATCAATCGATCTTTTGCGCACTAAGTTTAACAATCGTGTAATCTGCCGTTTTGGTTAAGTTTCTTGCCTTTCGTGGAGCTACGATTTGACGCCGTAGGACTTCTTTTTTGTGGGATGCCGTTAAAGATCAATGTTATGCTGACGATTCAGGCACTTAAGCACAATATTGATCGAGTTAGTCGTGAAATAGAGCGCTGAACCATCGAAAATATAATGCAAAATTGGGTTGACGGGATGAGCTACTGCCAAGCCAGCCGCGGCAGTCATTTAAATGAAATTACTTTGCATAAGTAATCGGAAGGAGTATTCTCTTCAATAAAGTAAACAGATTTTAAAAATATTAAATGGATTTTTTTTTTGTAGTAATTTTAAAAAGAAACCAACAGATAGTTTTAAAGTAAAATGTTACTTGTGTTACCATGAATTTCCCTATTTGTAATTACATAATTTCTTCTTTAGTGGAGAAGCTGTGTCCAGTGCTAAATTCATTGAACTTACATAAATAGCTATCAAAATTCAATTATTAGCATCCAAAGTGTCGAATAGAAAATTGGAAATTCGTTCATATTTTTAGGCTTTTATTTGTTTGTCGATGACTCCTAGAAGAAAAGTCATTAATTTTCAGCCACGGAGCAATAAAAAAAATGCTCCCACCCACATCAACCACTGTTATTGCTCAGAAATCCTCCTTCAGACCTTTTGTTTTTGCCCAAATACACTGATCCACTGCGTTTTAACGTTCCATTTTATTACATATTTCATTTTCAATCCACCTCCCATCTCCACGAACCGTTTTGACAAAACTTAGCAAGTAGCCTTCGGCAAATCTTGAATTCATCATTTTCGTATTCGTAAATTCCTTGTACGTCCTTACCGCTCCGTACTTGATTCGCTATTTATATCCGTTCATAAATTCAAGCAAGGATAATGCTCATCCTCTCTGGGAACCCACCACAGTACGTGTACACAAAGCAGTTCTTCATGTGTACACGAGCGTATACTTGGCTACGAGAAAAAAGAACGGAATCCTCTCACTCCCTCTAGGGACCTATTAAAGTTTACCATGTTGAACATGGCCAGGACAACAAGGAGGAGAAAGTGTCACAGCCGGTTCCAACTCTCGTCGGGATTAACAGATACCTCGTCATACCCCCTCCAGCATGTTCTCCAGTTCTGTGTGATTTTGTTTTTTTTTTTACCCATTTCACATTTTTTATTGCGCTATTTTATTGTATATAAATCTGGCAGTGTACGGATGGGCATTTGTTAGGCCAATTACCATCTCAATGACTGCGAACTGCGATAGCGGTGATGGTAGTAGCAGGACCTACATAGATCTCGCTGCGACTAAGCAAAGAGGGAGGGTAGATGAATGTCGGGTTTGTGTTTCCTTGTTGACAGTTTTTTTTTTATTTGAGTTTCCCTTGGTCCACGTTGACAGTTTGCGCCCTTGCAGGCAATTTAAATTGTTTTAAAGTGATCCTTGGGAGGTGATTTAAGACCTTGAATTTGTTTGCGTGCTTTCCACAGTTAGAATGAGAAAAGCAATAAGGATTATTAATATTACATCGTTGACTAAAAGCCATGAGATATTAAAATTCTTTTCTTTAAGAGTGGGCGAAATATTAAATACACCATGTGACTCCCCTTCTGTCTTATGCAAATGAAGGCTTAGTCTTAGCACTTACGTAATTCGTGTAACGGAATTGTGAATCCAGTCACAATCCAATTAAAACATTAATTTAGCAAATAATTATTATTGACGAACAAGATACCTTCGGGATGGGGGATTAAATGTAGTATTAGTTATCCTTGTAGTGGATGATTAAATGCTATCTGAATCTTTGTTAGGACAATATCACCTGAACATACATAAGTAGATGCAACGCAGCGTTTGATGGCGGTTCGGCTGGTTTATGGCAGGAGATAATGAGATTAATGTCCCACGAATTTGATTAAAGGGAAATACAGGCGTTGCATTGCAATGGAAGTTAAAGCATTGCTTGTGGAGAACGAGCCTCAGTCATGGTATGTGCATGTGGGAGTTGAGTGGGAATAGGTTTAGTTGAAATCAGTGAGTCAAGAATTAATTATATCATCTGAAATGGAATTTTAAATGATTGCTAGTCGGTTTATTGTTGGATAATATTAAGCTGTAATTTATGCTTCTGTTCAGTCGTATGATTTATTATATTGCAGTAGTTTGAGCGGAAGTTAGACCGGAAGATTGGTTGGATTTCATGGTATTTGGTCAAATCCATCAAGTGTAAGAAATATATAATATTCGACAAAATACCTCAACGACAAAATAAGCTGTGACAAAATAACTTGGGATAAAATAAAAACTCCTGGGGACCTAGACCTGCAAACATCTATTGGATGTACTAGAAGTACAATTTATTTTTCCCCCGAGGGTAGGTGAAAAATCTAAACCTAGACCGTAAAACGCGTGCTCATAGTAGTGTGGGATTTTTACGTACTAAAAAAAAATCCTTTCAAACTTTCTTATTGCAACTAGGTATTGACTTGCATTACAACCCTATTGCGAGAGTCAAAAAATAAACGATAAATGATACTTATCAAAAATTTTGACTAGTTGGTATTGCTATTGTCAATTATCAATGACAGATTGACTATCGTCAATTTGTATCAAATTTCCATTTTGAATGGAGCCAAAGTGGTAATGTGATTGTCAATTGAAATCAATTTTGTCGATAAATGCCAATTGTTTAGTCAATTGAATTGTTGTGGACGACAGAGGCAGACGATACGAAGGAAAATGTAAGTTTTTGGAATATTTTATCGTATTTATAACGAAAAAACATTTATTTAGGGTGGCCGTGGTGTAGTGGTAACATCATCGCTTGTCGCGCTACAGGTTCACGGTTCCAATCCTGATGTCAATAATCATCTATTTATTTCGCATGAAATAAATAAAAAGTCGATTAATTGCGAAAGCTTATGTCCACTCTACTACGAAGGCATAACACTGGCAGTAGGGCGGTCATATGGCTAAAATGCAACTTGATCATGATGATGACATCAGGAGGACGGAAAAAAATACTGTGAATCATAAGCAACGACAATAATAACGAAAACAAACAAAATACTCCCCAGTTATCTGGACAGCCACCCTTGGAGTTCACTGAAACTTAATACCAGCTGAGTTTCAAACCAACTACACCAATCCAAAAAAAACCCCCGTGTCCTAAAATTAGTATAAGGGTATTCATAACCTCTTTCACACGTGCAAATTATAAAAACAAAAAATGTTCTTTATTTTTTTTTTTTTTTTTGCAAAAATAGTTAGCAGCAAAAAACAATTGAAAAATAAAACAAAAATTACTGCAACAGGAGGTGGCCCGAATCGCTTGCATCATTTTAGTGACATGGAGGAATCTGTCATTCAGCTAATGGAAATTAACACCTAAGTGAATCCGTCTGGACAAGAATTCGGCTGTGAAGACGTAGATCATAATGTCAGCACAAATACCGTGAACAATACGATTGACAACCCGCCAGGGGAATCAGTAGAGGAGCAACATAAAGTAAAAAGATCTTATAATTAAACTTTATCCATTTCGCACAAATGTGTACATTAAATGTCGAGTACATTAAAAACATGTTTTAGAACCGGAGACACAGTTTACTGTGCTAGACCTATGGAATGCTCGTTCCCGATGCTGATTCGATATGACCCATGAGCACATAACCGCAATGCTGTGGCAAGCTTTATTACGTCCGGTATCGATGTAGTTCTTTTAGCTGGTTTTAATTTTCCCTCTATTTCACGCAATAAATAGGAAAACACTGCCTTCGATAAATGAAAATTTTTCACAAAACTGAAAAGGATTACCCATAAGAACGAATTTTGATTCGAATTCTAGAGGGTTAGAAAGGATGCTTAACCGCCATCGTCTCCTGAAAGTTTTCAAAAAAGCTGACGACTGTTCATCTTCATCATCGTCAAAAACCATTTCTACTAAACCCATTTTAATATTTTATTTAAACAATTTCCACAAAACATTCATTTTCTGCTGCACACAACACAAAAGTTAACAAATGGAGTTTTCTGCTGATGACAACTGTCAAATTCTGTCTCATTCACAACAGTAAATTTATTCACAATAGCCACGAATTTTATCAAACGAGTTACACAATACAGAAAATTGTTTCGATTGATAAATTTGTCAATGTCAAGTTTGGAATATTTTCCAAGTAACTGTTTACTCGTATTTCTATGTATTCATTTTCGAGTTCTTCGCATTTCTTTTTCACTTGCGGCTTCCACTTCAACTTTGCGTATTACCCTATTTAATGCTTCTTGCAATTTTTTAATGGTTTCTCCCACAGTTTTTCGTATCGCCAAAATAGCAGTGTCATTGGCAATGTACCTTCTTCTTGTCATATATCATGAGTATAGAACACTTCCTTCTTTAAATTCTGAATAATCGATAGTGTTTGACACGGAAGAGTATATTTGTGTGATATGACTCCAAAATGGCATATAAATGTTTTGACAAAAATTGTCGCAATTTGAACTTCAAGCCATCGTGCCACTCCTTATCAAAGCTTGAGAAACATCTAGGAATACGCCTGAACAAATCTTCTTTTATGCAATTGTATATAGAAATATGGAGAGCAGTGTCTATAATATACGAGTACAAAAGTTTAATTACCGCTTTCCTAGGCAATTCTTTAAGAACCTCTAGTGTGTTTAAGTCGTATCCAGGAGCTTGTGTGTTTCAATTTCTTTATTTTCTGTGTGAGTTCAACTAGCGTTGCACTTGGTATTATATAGTTGTCAAGTGTTGTGTTCCGTGTATTGATATTTAAAATGAGTGGCTGACCTTTGAATGGTTTAAACGTTTCTTCCAGGTGCTATGCAAAGCTTTCCGCTTTTTCCTTACCATTCTAAACTCACATCACAATGTCATACTCTATTGGATCCCGGGTTATAAGGTGTCTGCGGTAACGAAAAAGTAAAATGGCAATCCTGATCCCAATTATATTTCTAATTTCTAGCATAAGCATGAATTTCATAAGGATTAAGGACTAACGAAGCTACACTTATTGAAGACGACGCTACACCCAACCAACAGACGTCTCCAGCCAGCTCGATATTTCTCTAGCCATCCACGGTTGAACACGAGTCGAGGACTACTTGTATACCCCAACTTAAGTGATGGATGGATTCGAAGTCTTTCCGAGGACTGACCAACAATCCCTTGAAGAGTTTTTCTTTCAACACAACAAATAGTGTTTTCGTCTGCCCTTGATAACATCCATAGTTCTGAGGTGTATAGCAGAACTGTAGCGACCTCATTCGCTAGTTACTTGGAGATGGCGCGAAAATCACTTCAGATAAAAATGTGAATTGCCAACCGGCAGGAGCGAAAGAGAGAAGAATATTATCCTTTACTTTAAGTTTTTCGAAGGAACTGGAAGGAGTTACGGCGTAATTAGATTTTTACCTTGAATTATTTTTTGTGGAGAAATAAAGATTAAGTTTTATTTTTGTTGAGTTGTTAAAATATTCTGACTCGTCCTTTTCAGGAAGCCCCATAGTCTTCAACCACTACAACTGGCGACCCCTCCTTCAACGAAATCCAGACTCCGAAAATATGCCAGGGAATAAATCACCCGACACGGTGCGATTCTCCAAAACATGAAGCATCTCTAGCAGTGATGGAAAATTGCAAACTCCCGCCGTTTTGGAAGTCGGATCCAGAACTATGGTTCTTTCAAGCGGAAGCCATTTTCCACACGAAACGAATAAGGAGCGACATCAGCAAATACTACATAATCAATCGCTAGGCCAAACAGAGGTACAATACTTTGGTTACACTATAAACCAACATGGCTACCAACCACCGCAGGATCGTGTTGAAGCCATTGTGAAATACCCGAAGCCTGAAACCGTCGTTGAACTACTTCCGACGCTGTATCTCACATGCTGCCCAACTTCAAGCACCGTTGAACTACTTCCTGACAAACTCCACGAAGAACGATAAACAAAAGATCCTGTGGACCGTGGAAGCAGAGCAGGCATTGGAAGCATGCAAACAGAGTGTAGCTACCGCATTGGTAATGTCATTTCCAAATCCAAAAGCTCCTTTAGTACTCAAGACTGACGCTTCGGACATCGCCATAGGAGCATCTCTTGAACAGCAAGAAGAGAAAGGGTGGTCACCGATCGGTCTCTTCTCTCGGAAGCTCTCGTTAACAGAAGCCAACTACAGTACTCAAGTTCTTCCAACACCTCTTAGAAGACCGTCAATTTCTCACGCTCACAGACCATAAATCACTGATCTATGCGCTGCAACGGAAGTCCAGTCAAGGCGTCCGAGACAGCTTCATCAGCTCGCATTCATCTCCCTATTCAACACCGAAATATAATATCTCAAAGGCGCAGACAACATCGTTGCCGACGCACTTTCAAGGATCAACGAGATCAATATGCCCTCAAGCCTGAGTTCACGGGAGATACAAGCATAAATACATAATCTGCTCAAGGACAATAACACATCTCAGCCAACATCGTGCGCCCGTTTATTCCAAAGAAATTACGACGACGAGTATTCGATATCGTGCTTGGACTTTCACACCCCAGTGGACGAGGTACGTGCCAATTGCTGAAAGAGAGGTACGTATGGCCCGGCATGCGAAAGGATGCGCTCACATGGGCCAGAAACTGCCTGCCCTGCCAACGAGCAAAAATAAGCCGACACAACAAATTGGAGCCTATCAAAATCACCATGCCAAGTGAGCGATTCAACCACATTCATATTGATCTTATCGAACTACCAGTGGTCAATGGCTTGCGCTACTGCTTGACAATTGTTGACAGATTTTCTCGCTGGCCGGAGGCCATCCCTCTTCGAGATATGTCAGCAGACACCATCGCCTCAGCATTATATAGCAACTGGATCTGCCGTTTTGGAACACCGCTTACAATCACGACCGACCAACAAGCGCAGTTTGAGTCCGGACTCTTCTCAGCACTGGCACACCTTATAGGCGCTAAGAAAATTCGAACCACTCCCTATCACCCGGCATCAAACGGACTGGTCGAGCGAATGCATCGCACACTTAAGACATCTCTAATGTGTAGTCCAGAAGTCAAATGGCCAGAGCTATTGCCACCTGTTTTGTTCGGCCTACGCACGAGCTGGAAGGAAGACTTGAAAGCCACTCCTGCCGACTTGGTGTAAGGAAAAACCCTTCGAAGCGAATTTTTCATCGACCAAGACACGCCGGTCAATCCACAGGCATTTGTCGAAAAATTCCGCACACATATGAAAGGCATTCGTCCCACACCAACTGCACACCATTCAAGGTCACGAATATTCATCATGAAGAATTTGTACTCCTGCAATCAAGTTTTCCTTCGTTGTTATGCAGTCAAACGCCCGCTGGAAGCTCCGTACTCTGGGCCACACGAAATTGTCAAAAGAATTTACCATCAACGTCAACGGCGAACCTAAAACAGTATCTGTGGAACGATTAAAACTGGTCTACCAAGCGAAAGAAGATGCTGATACCACCATCCAGGAAGAAACTCCAGATACAGCAATAATGAAGTCTCATCATTCGGAATCTACGATGGACAAACCACAAAAAACACATGGTAATGTCAAAACTATATCGTTCATGTCAGCTGTACGTCACTGGGGAGGGAGTGATTGTAGCGACCTCATTCGCTAGTTACTTGGAGATGGCGCGAAAATCACTTCAGATAAAAATGAGAATTGCCAACTGGCAGGAGCGAAAGAGAGAAGAATATTATCCTTTACTTTAAGTTTTTCGAAGGAACTGGAAGGAGTTACGGCGTAATTAGATTTTTACCTTGAATTATTTTTTGTGGAGAAATAAAGATTAAGTTTTATTTTTGTTGAGTTGTTAAACTATGCTGACTCGTCCTTTTCAGGACGCCTCATAGTCTTCCACCACTACAGAACTAGTACAGGGTACGCCATCTTTTAAGTCGGTATGTAAACATTGAATAACACATTTATCACATTTGACATTTATCAACCGATTGACTTGAGTAGACATGCTTTTGAAACGTCAATTCAGTACAATTTTAACCATGAATTGCATCACACCGACACAACGCGCCGAAATAGTGACAGTGTACATTGATAATAGTCGTTCAGTTATGTTAGCTCAACGTGCATGTCGTCGAAAATATCGTAGCCAACAACCACTGTCTTACAACATTACTCGTATTCGTCGTTTGGTGTCGAATTTTGTGGAGCACGGGACAGTTCATGTTCATGTCATGGTTACTGCGCTCAGCATTTTGGCGTCAGTGGAACCACATTTCTGCGCATTTTGAAGGATGATTTGCATTTGCTTCCGTATAAAGTGCAATTGACTCAATGAATATTGCCGACAGACCATCCACGTCGGTTGGAATACGGCCAAACAGTCGCTCGAATGGTTGATACTGAACCTGATTTTTGGAAGCAAATTTTGATGACCGACGAGGCCCATTTCGTACACTCTGGCGCCGTTAACAAGCAAAATTGCCGCATTTGGGGAACGAAGAATCCACACGAGATCCATGAAACACCATTGCATGACCGAAAAGTTTGTTTGGGCCAGCGTTTGCCCCAAAACCATTATTGGGCCATTTTTCTTCAGAGAAGGCGAAACAGTCGATGGGAATCGATATCGGTGGATGTTGGCTCATTATGTCTGCCAACAAATGTGTGAAAAAGGTCTGGACGATTACTGGTTTTAACAAGACGATGAGCCATGCCACACTACAAATCGAACAATGCAGTTTCTGCAACGAAAATTCCCTGGATGTGTGCTGTCAAAAAATGGAGACATTGACCGGCTACCCAGATCTCCAGATTTCACCCCTCCGGACTTTTTGTTGGGTTATTTGAAAAGCAAAGTGTACGCTAGCAAGCCTCAGACCATTGACGTACTCAAGGGAAACATTCTTCCCGAAATCATCGCTATACCGCCCGAGATGCTTGAAAAAGTGATGGAAAACACAACTAAAAGGGCACATTTTGCTTTGGTCAATAGAGGCGGCCAGTTGATTGATGTTGTTCTATTCAAAAACTAGTCAATTTGTTCAATTGTAAAGGAACAAATTAAATAAAAATACCTCAAATATGGAAATCGACATTAAAAATGGCGCACCCTGTATAATGAAGGCTCTATATTAAGTCACTTTCGTTTTCCGCGACAGGGCTTTGCTACTCAATTGCCTTTTTAGCCGAAAGAAACAGCGGTTGGTAAGAGCCATCTAAGGTAAAGTAAAGTAAGTAATGCTTTAAATTAGTTAAATGAGTCATCTCCGAATGTAATCTCTACATTCTGTACGTCATCTCACATACGAATATCTTGATCAAATGCAATTACGTCAAAAGAAAATCAGATAGCTTCCATTCCACTGCAAAATTATCATACACATCTTCGTCAGACCCTAAGACAATCATAAACATCTTTGCGACTTACTTCAGCCAGTCGTACATGAAAAACTTACATGAACCTAACTCTGATTACAGTTATTAGCTATTTAAAATTCTTTAGAGTATGTTAAAGCAGCGAACATACGAGGGACGGCTGATAAGTTCGCGGCCTGAGATGCTCAACAACGAGCCACCTTCTCATTAGTGATAGCACTAACTGCGGCACTCTTTAGTAGTATAAATATCACCTCGCTTCAATAATAATATCATTTTGTTATTATCTGTGGTAGGATAAACATCACCATGTCAGCCGAAATCGGAAATTCTCGCAATTTTGAGAACTGCACCGTGATAAAGTACCTCTTAAAAAAGAAAAATCGCAAAAGAAATTTTCGAAGACATGTCATCGACTCTTAAGGATTCTGGGACTTCGTATACCATCATCAAAAAATGGACTCGCTTATTTTAACAAGGGCGAGAGAGCTGTGAAGGCGACCCCCACCCAGGGCGTCCTGTGTGAGTGGTCACTGAAGAAAATGTCGGAAAAGTTTGAAAAAATAGTTTTCGCCGATCGAAGAATAAAAATGTTGCAGATAGCGGACGAGTTGCACATCAGCAAAGATCGGATTGCAGAAATTTTGCACGAACACCTTAAAGAAATACAAGGCGGAAAAGCCGACTTCGAAGCTTATGGCTATTGTTTTTTGGGAAAACGAAGGTGTTTTGCTGATTGATTACCTGACAAAGGGGACTACGATGAAAGTCAATATTACGCAAATTTATTGACTCAGGTACGTGAATCGGTCGTACAGAAGCGACGTGGGTAACTCTGGCATGGTTTGTCGTTTTTGAAGGATTACGCGTCTGTTCAGACTGGCGTTAAAAGACACAATTTTTTCAACGGTAGACCACCCGCCCTACAGCCCAAACATGACCCTGTGTGACCATTTCCTTTTTTTCCAATTTGAAAAGGAGTTACGAGGCTGGAAATTTGCAGATGAGAACGAGATCAAGGCGACCGTAGAAAGTTATTTTGATGGCAAAGAAAAAGAATATTTTGTCGGTGGTATTAAGGCCCGATGTGAGAAATGCATTTCACTCGAGGGAGATTATATTGAGAAATAATTTTGTTTAATCGGATCTCTTCTTTCACTTAATGCCTTAGGTCGCGAAAGTATCAGCCGCCGCTCGTAATTACCATCGCTCACAGCAAAGCTTTCTATAAAATCTCTTACAAAATTATTTTCCTTAAACTTAAGACTCTGCAAAACCACCATCTTTCATTTCGCCAGTACAGAGTACTTTTGGGATCTTCAGTATCTGACCCTATTAACGCCACTTCATGGGTTATTCATTGATCTTTGTCCTAACAATGTCTGTTACAACCTAAGACTGATGTATCCATATACGCATATGAAAAGAACATCTTCAAGTAGAAGTTTAGTTATAGAAAAAGGACACAGGGATCCCCCTTCCTTTTGCCTGGCTTTATTGACTTGAAGAAAGCAACAGGAGCGTAATTGCGATAATAAGTGTGATGCAAATAATGAACCTTATAGGGGTTATTCTTTCTAGCTTTCGTGCAGATATATTGATTGCGTTAGTGTTCTGTTGTGTTAGATTCGTTATCTGAAATCACACACACACAGAGACAACATGTCCGTTCAACCACTCAACCCAGGTATACATGCATTTTTCTAACTCGACCCAGCTCTGTTAACTGAGTCGAGTTGAGTCAATCCCATTTGAACTCAATCTCTTTTTATATGAATTTCAAGCCTGGTTGAACCTGGCTTCAAGTATGCATGTCCACGTAGTATATATTTTGGAGTGGACTTTCGGTGGATTTTCGGTGCAATCAACCACTCCCTTTTTGCCTCACATAAAATCTACCCGTCTCGCGTAACACCACTTTCATTCCCATGATAATGTAGCCAAAGCTAGCTTAAAAGATGTAGCTTAAAAGCTGAGAGAAAATTTCAGGAACAACTTAAAAATGAAATAGTTGGGGATTCCTCGAAATTGTATTGGTTTTTAGATACATTCAAATGCTAACGCTTTTTCTTACTTATACCAAATCGACTGAGTGTAATGGAGTTACAAGTTTTACCAACCATAAACAAGAGTTACGAGATTTGCTCAGTAGTCTCTACGTCGAAGAGGTCGAGGTCTGCCAGAGACCAGGATTGCAGTGGAAATACGAGCTATACAAAAATTTAATTTCTAATTTAGAGTTTTCCATAAGATGACAGGGTAGGGTCGCCTAATTCCGAACACTCCCGGTAGTCGAACACTTTTTGTAAAAAAAACCGTCTGAACTGTATTATTTTTAAGATTTTCAGCTACATTGTAGTATTACCTTTAATCCTTTTGGCAATATCACCTAGTACAATTATTGTTAACATTTCAAAATTGCAGTTTAAATTGAGTCTTCAGAGAGTGCGGTTGAGTGCGGTTTCAATAGAAAAAAGAACTGTCGCGAGTGTGGGGGGAAAGTGTGTTTTTTGTTTGAAAATGGAGGTAAATATTTATTTTCAATGCTTTTTTCATTAGTTTATATCTATTTTACGACTTTTTAGTAAAATTTTTATCTGAAAACGTAATAATTTTATTATTTTTTGACCGTTTGATCATAGGGAACCAAACTTTTTCGAGTTTCCTATTCGGACACTAGTGTTCGAATACAGGCAACTTTGTCAAAAAAAGTTTTTTTCCGTTCAGGTAATGAATATTACAGAATTAAAAATTTGTTTTAGTGTTTTTCTTTTCATAATCATAACCTAGGGGCCAATATTCGAACACTTTTTTCCTCAGTGTTCGGTTGAAGAAAATTTATATTTTTGGCTGCCTTTGTCCGAACAGGTTTTATGTTTTCACTTTTGAAAGTAGAAAATATCTAACCTTTCTTAAATCAATTTCAAAACTAACTTATTTACAGTAAGTGAGAAACGCATGGTCGTAGAGTGGCTCATTAATATTGCGAAATGCGGATTCCCCCAAAAACCAAACGAACTCTTAGATGTGATTCAAAAAATAGTAAGGGATGAAAAGCGAGCAACTCCTTTCAAAGACAACCGACCAGGAAAGGAATGGTATTACAGTTTTTTGAAGCGACATAAAGAGTTAAGTCTACAAATATCTGAATCTGTATGTAAAGCCAGAGCTGTCGTAACGGAAGAAAGCATCTGAAAATGGTTGAAACATACTTTAGTTTAGCCCCAAAAACTGGGAAAGTTATTGGTCCCAAATTGTACAAGGTTAAATTGTCAAATGAAAAAGAAAACTTAACGGTACTTTTGGTATTCAGCGCAAATGGAATAACATTACCGCCTGAAATTGTATTGCCTTACCTACGCAATCCACCATTCAAACTTGTCGAAAAAATGCAGAAAGATTGGATAATCGGTCGTTCTGAAACGGGATGGATGAGGTCGGAAACCTTTTACGAGTATGTTGCCTATATTTTTAATGGATGGCTTGATCGAAATCATATTCAACGACCAGTTCTTGTACTTGTTGATGGGCACAGATCACATTTGTCAAAAGCTATAAGCGAATTTTGCTCGAACAATCAGATAATTCTCTACTCACTGCCCCCTAACACCACACACATCATGCAGCCTGCAGATGTGGGAGCGTTTAAAGGTATTTAAAGCGATTATAAGGCATCAATAAGAGAATGGCAGCGTTTGCCTGGAAATATTGATAAATCCGTTACAAAAATAAACCTTTGTGAAAACTTAAACTGGTTCTAGACAAAACCGATCGATCTCAATGTGTACGCAATACTTTCAAAAAATGTGGTATTCACCCTTTTGATCCTAACGCTGTAGACTACAGCAAATGTATTCAAAACACTCTGGAAAATATAGAACACATAACTGCAGATACTGCGATGAAAGCAGAAAAAATGAGAAAGTTTGATATAACAGTGCAAATGCTATCTTATCTTAAAGAGGAATTATTAAAAAATTATTTCAATTTTGATCTTTTACTTAAAATTGTGTCGGATGTAAAAAAATACTGGACTTGAAAAATCAAATAGACCCTATGAATCGAACACTGGGACATCAGAACTGAATGCTAACATCTTTCCGGCAGCGGACTTTGAAGAGATTCCAGAAGTTTCAAATGAATCAAACACTGGTACATCGGAAATTAATGCTACCAACTTTCCGATAGCGAACTTTGAAGGGATTCAAGAAGTTTTAAATGGAATTTTAGTAGATGACCTTATTTCTGACGGTGAAACTACTTCACCTTTTTTGCATATGTATAGGTATCCGATATTTTTATTTTGATTTTAGATGAGGTTTTGAATCCACTAAGTCCGCTAGTTATAACTCTGACTGACAAATACTACTCCCGGACCATCGTCATCCATACTGCATCCATTAGACTTACCAAGTTGCTCATGCCAGATTGTTGATTCTCCCAGATTGAGAAATACTACTTCCCAACCATCGTCATATATACTATGCCATTAGACTCACCAGCTAGTTCTTGCTCAGGTTTTGACAAGCACTTAAAGTATCCTGAACCAATATTTAAGTTATGTTTGGAAGAATCCGTTATAAATAAAAACTTTATTTCATTTCTTTTTTTTTCAACAAAGAAATCTTAAGCTAAAAATTAAAACTAACAAAACGAACTTAACTCCACGACTTGCAACTAACAACTAACTTTACTTTTTCCATTTGAACTTTTCTGCAGGTAATTTTGATGACAATGCTTAAAGCCCCTTTCCTGTGGGAATGGAGTGCGATTTTTGATATTATCACTGCACCAAGCCACTTTTCTGTGGGAATGGAATGCAGGTGTCAAGTTATTATTTTTCGTCTACGCGTGTAGCGCAAATATGCTTATGCATGTTAAAAATGTTTGCGCGTGTTTCTATGAGCATGTGAGATGCGCGTGCACCGAATCACGTTGGCTCTGCATGTTATTGGCTTATGCTGAGGAGGGGTGGGAAGAAGGCGATTCCGTTAGGAAGTGCCGTTACAATTATAAAATGGCGCATAGTGAAGGGCGTGGTGGGGGCCGGCTATGGCGAAAGGAAGTGTAGTCTCCGATGTAACTCAATAAAAACAAAAAAAAGGACAAACGTATTGCCTCTAAATAGACCTCAAATGTTTATTTCATCTGGCAAGTGGAAGGACTTTTACGAAAATCAAGAAAAAATAATACAGATGCGTTAAAGGAAATTGATGCCAGGTGAAGAAAAACAACAGAGCAAGAAAAACAGTAGGTAAATCCAACTTCTGCAAACATCGAAAACAATCTTGTGGAGTTTGTGAAGATGAGCTCGACACGGATGCTGAAGAAGATGGACTAAAAAACATAGGATGTGATATATATAACAAGTGGTTTCATTTGGCGTGTACTCAATTGTGTGCCATGACATTCAATGAGTATCAAAATAAAGATTTTGTGTTCAACTTTTGCGTTTAAATTTTAAGATTTAATTCAAACTTCAAGACTGAACTATGTACAAAATTTACTTTGTATTGTTTGTTTGTGAATTCTATTTACTTATTTTCTTTTAAGTTTAATAGTTTTGTTACTGTTTTTTTATGTTTTCGTTGTCAAAAAATTAAATAAAAAAACAAATATATGGATTTCTCTCATTTCCTTAATTTAAAATATACACGAAATATAGCGTTCGAAAAAAGGAAACTTTATGTTCAGGTTTAGGAAACTAATGTTCGACTACTGGGGAATAATGCTTTGTTTTAGTTTTTATTTTTTTATAAAAAAAACAATAACAATTACAGGGAAAAACTTAACTTTATTTACAAATTTTTGAGTTATGGCTGTTAATTAATTTTTCAAATCATATTTACATTCAACGGTTCTCTCACAGATAACGATTATTTTACAATGAACCACTAAGTGTTCGACTACTGGGGTTTATCTTCCATTCTTGCATTGATCACATTATTAATAGAGCCGACTCTACTCTGGGTTTCATCAATTGCCCGTCTGAAGAATTCCCGAAACCTCTCGTCACCTTCGTTAAGCCCCTGCTCGAATACGCAAGTCATATTGCTACTAAGATTGACTCCCTCAATCGACTTCAAATGATCTCCCTTAAAACTAACTCTCGTAAACTTAGGACTATTCCTCTCTTTCTTCCCGCCCTCCACCGCACCAATTATGGGCACTTTCAACCGATGTCTAGAATGTTGCGTATGTTCAATAATACGGAGTGACTTTGAATTTGAAGATATTTACTCAATTAATTAAAACTTAAAATTTGGAAATGACCACTTTTATGTAAATTCACCTAAATCTGGCAATACTGCTTTCAGTGTATTTCTCGACACCAGTCTACATATTTTCATTTGACTCCTAATTTCCATAATTTAAAAAATAAAAGTAAAAAGTCAAATTTTAGTTAACAAACAAAGTCCTGTACATTATCGGTACAAAATCAGCTTATATAACTACTAAATATTTCACTGGTTTTTGATTACACACATTGTTGCAGCGAATTAAATATTCATTTGAATCCAATGTCCTGATGGTGTAGCTTATTGATAGTCAATAGCAAAACAAAGCATTTACACAAAACGATGTTATCTGTACACTAACATTACTAATTTGAGGTCTTTGTTTATATACAATACAAATAAATTAACTCAAATAACGTGCCCTTATATTGCGCATCATTCGACAAAGTGCCTCTATATGAAAAATTAATTTTAATTCAAAGCGTAACATTGTATAAATTCAAAATTTGCTATGTCGATGGTACAAAATCGTTTTGTTAGCCAGCAAATATTCACAAATAAGCATACTCTCTGGATGATCCACTTATAAACCATTAAACGAAATTGTAAAGCATGCAGCAGATACGCATTATAGTACAATAGAAACAACCCGCAGGCATTGTAAATATGTATAACATATCCCAGAAAATCCAGTATTGAAGGTACTTTGCCGGGTTTTTAGATATTGCTTTGGTGGAAATAAGTGGAGCTTTGAAAGGAAACCTGCCAGGCTAATTGGATTACAATTAAAATTGTATTAGAATTTTTTTTTTTTTTTTAAATCCGTCCGTGATGATTTGAATGAAATACAACTCCTCTAAGCTAACGAATGCAATTGCTTACATACTTACACATATAAAGGGTGGTTAAATTTTAATTTTTTTTAATTTTTTACAAGGTGCAATTCACTCAAGAACTAAAGCCTCTTAACCATTTCAAGCGTCGTCAATGGTCACAATGGTGGCAAGAAATGGCAACAGTGGATGATCAATTTTCGAAGAAAATCATCTTCAGTGATGAGGCACATTTTCACCTCAGTGGATTCGTCAATAAGCAGAATTGCCGCATTTGGGCGAATAATAATCGAAGAGTGATTATCGAAAAACCAATGCACCTACAAAGAGTGACTGTTGTGCATCATCGGGCCGTATTTTTTCCAAAATGAGGCCGGTCAGGCAGTTACTGTGAATGGTGTTCGCTATCGTGAGATGATAACGAACTTTTTATGGCCCGAATTGGAAGATATGGATGTGGACGATATGTGGTTTCAACAGGATGGTGCCACTTGCCACACAGCTAACGAAACAATGGCTCTTTTGCGCGACAAATTCAATGGCCGTGTTATCTCACGTGGTAGCGATGTCAATTGGCCGCCAAGATCATGTGATTTGACACCGTTGGACTTCTTTCTTTGGGGTTATTTGAAAGAAAAGGTGTACGTCGATAAGCCAGCAACAATTCAAGAGCTAAAGGATGAGATAATTCGGCACATTAACGGCATAGAACCTCAATTATGCCTCAGCGTCATCGAAAATTTGGACCATCGGATGGAGGTGTGCCGCCGAGGTCGCGGCGGCCATTTGGCCGATATTTTGTTCCATACATAATTGAACCATACCAATATTATCATAATAAAAAGAAATGACAGTAATTTCCTAAATAATTTGTGTTTTATTCAAAATCAACATCGGCCCTTAAAACTTAACCACCCTTTACATGTATATATCAAACATGTTTTTAGAATTAGATTGACTGTTTCATTTTGTTTTTATTTGTTAAAGTTAGGAAGCCTTTTTTTTAAATCGTTCTTTTAATATTGATGGTTAGAATAAACCAATTGTCGTATAAGCAGTCAAATGCGGCGGCTGAAAACTCACCACCAATAGTAGCAGTACTCTTAAATATGAATAACGATAAGAAAATATCATAATCAGTATCGCTGTATTACTGGTTAAATGCGTTAATCTCGAGAACCATTTTAATGCAATTTTTACTATCTTAGGTTACTTAGAGCATGGATAGGTCCATTATGATACGACAACAAGAACCGGATTACCGGCACAAGGAACCCTACATGACTAGTTTCTGATGATAAAAATGATTAATCGTTGTGGTGTTAACCCTTTTCTGTTTCATAGACAAAACTCTTCATTTTGTTATTATCGAGCCTGGCTAATTCGTAAAGATCTTCATAGACGTCTTCCTCTAGGATTTTCCTTCTCAACAGTGATAAGGAAAGGTAAACCAAAGTAATAGTTTCCTCCTCGTCTTTACAGCTTCTACAGAAATTGTTGAAGGGGACACCCATTCTACGAGGGTGGGCCAATGAGCCCCTGAAAAATGAAATAAGAAACACTCTTTTTGGTAAAACCTGGTTCCATACACGGTTACGAAACGGCGCAAAAACTCAGCCGAATTTTTCTGGAACATCGCCAAACACACCTTTGAAGTTGTCAAACGAATGCGTTTGTTGTCGATTGTGAGCAAACGCGGCACCCATCTTGCGGAAAGCTTCTTTATGTCCAAATATTTATGTAAGATCGAAATCACTGAGCCATGTGATAAGCCTGTGGCCTCTTCAAGCGCGCGCACTTTCACTCGCCGATCGTCCCTTATCAAACCACGGATTTTGTCGACCATTTCTGGTGTGGTGACCTCAATTGAGCGACCAGAACGTTCAGCGTCACTTGTGCTTGAACGACCGCATCGAAATTGAGTAAACCAGTGGTGAATGGTTCCAATCGATAGTGAAGAGTCCCCATAATATTGGTCAAGCTTTTGTTTGGTTTGCGTGATAGTTTTTTCTCGCAAAAAATAGTGTTTAATGAGCACTCTTCATTTTTTCCATTTTAACGAAAATGCTAGTAGGCGTCTATATAAAATGGCTGCCACAACAAAACTATTTGACAGATCTGTCTGAAAATTTGGGTGCGTTCTTTTGAAAGATGATTCTTGACACAGAAAAATTTAATTTAAGCTGACGACACAATTTGTGTTAATTTTCAGGGACTTATTGACCCACCCCTGGGCTTTTATTATTATACTAATACATTTCCTATTTATGGACAGAAGTATTTCCGTTATCTTCATATCCAGGTTAGGCCAGTTATGTTTCAACGAAAGACAAGTACTGATACTATTCTACCCGCTATTTGCCATTTTTATGGTTTCTAAGGAAGCGGACGGTTCCTCTCTATTTTCAGTGGAGTTCCGCCCTGAATCCTTTTTTGCTAGCTTATCCGCTCTGATGTTGACGGGAAAGTCACTGTGTCCTAAAACACACAGACCTGCGACATTACTTTACCTACTTGGATCGTATTGTCGGCAATTCCGGGGCTTTTATCGCTGCCTGACTATCTACCCATATATGTATATATAAATGGTCTTTCATTAAGCGCTTCCTATCTTTAAATTTAAATAAAACAAAGGGTGTGTGAGATATCATCGAAATTTTCTATTCGTTTGAAAGGCCTATCGATGCTATAATGTATGGAATATAACATCGTTCAAATGACCGCCGCGACTTCTCTGTGTGGGGCGCATCCGAAATGTCCAATTTTCCATAACTCTGGCGCATAAATCAGACTGAATTTGACCGATGGCATGGGTTAATGTTGGCTTTGAGTGCCGCTGTGGTTTGTGTTTCGGCATGCATTGGAAGCCTTTGGATCTCATGTGGATTGGTATCGGCCCAAATTCGACAATTATGTTTGTTGACGTACCTATTCAACAGAAATGGGCCTTATCGATGAGAAGATGATTCTTCGATTAAGATTAGGGTCAGTTTCCAACTGCTCCAGGGCCCATTCACCGAACACACGTCGTTGTCTACGGTAGTTTACCTTCAGCTCCTGGGTCAGTTGAATTTTGTACGGGTGCAGTCCCAAGTCACGACGCAAAATTCGCCAAGTTGTGGTCTGCGAAAGGCCGAGTTCTTGTGAGTGACGCGAAATCGACTGCCTCGGATTTTCCTGCACACTCTCACGGACAGCGGAGATGTTTTCGGCAGATCTTGCCTTTCGTCGACGTACGGGTGTTGGTTGATTGTTTCCTGAACCAGTGAACTCAAGTTTATCTACCACACTGCGAATAGTCCTCTCGGAAGGACGATTATGGCGACCGTAAAATGGGCGAAGCGTGCGGAACGTTGCCCGAACAGAACACCCATTTTGATAAAACAATTTTATTATTTGCACATGTTGTTGAACGCTATGTCCTCCATGGTGATTTGGCAAAACAGACTGAATAAATGACAGCCAATTTGACAGATGTAGCTTCAATAATATGGCCGCTATCAACTGTCAAAGTTCGGAAGTCCCTATTGGAAGACCCTGTATATATATGTATACTATAAAAACGTTACCCTCTACCGCGCTAATTGAAAGCCAAGACGCTGCTTCATGAATTGCCGTAATTTTCACTTGAAATATACTACAGTGATCCGATAGTCATCTGGTAATGTTTTCAATGGAGAAGACTTCTGCACTTGCACCATGCGCTGTCTTACACCCATCTGTGTTCTAAGACACCACCCTATCGCAGAGTCGTTCAAGATTTCTCCAAATTCCTGAGCGCTGCTGCTAGAAATTCTGGTCTTATATCTGACATCAAAGTCAATGTGAGGGAGAATATACGAATACTTCGTCCAGTACTCTTGCCGATCCTGGAGTGGCCGTATTAGCGTTAGCTAACTATGAGGATTCCCTAAACCTTATTGCTGCTTTTGCCACCATTTACTTCCCAAAGATATCAGCAGGAAGCAAGTAGAGCATTGTCTATAGCGCAGCGGTAAGTGTTGTTTTTAAAGCTGATTCCATCAGGTCTCTTATAGTAAGAGAAAATTTTCCCTATATCTCTATCTTAATGTCGTTCGCACAGACTGAATTCAGTACCATTTACTACTGAAAGCCATAGTAAGGGTGATAATACTCCGCCTTGCGGAATACCACTATATACCGACCTTCTTCTTAGGCAGCACCCCAGCTCAGCATAAATAAGCCTTCTTTTAAGCATTTGCTCGATCCAATAGCAAAGATAGATAGAATGTTCAGGCTGTTAAGTGCAGCGTCTGTTTTAACTACAATACAATATATTGAAAGATAACTTAATGTCAAGGAAAGATACAATCGTGTAATCCTTATTATCAAAAGATCTTTCGATGGTTCCTACCAATGAATGAAGTTAGTCTCCACCGATTTCCCTTTCCAGTACGCATGTTGGGAATTCGATATGAGATTGCCATCTAAATTAGAAAGTATATAGCCGTCAATCAGTCTTTCCAGCTCCTTTAAGGGGCAGGAGGATAAGCTGATTGGACGGGGGTGCATGGCAGGTCTTATCGGCTTTCGGTATGAAGACCAATTTGATCTTCGTCCAAGAACTGGGGGTGTAGCCAAAGATTAGACAGTTCCTGAAGATTATAAGTGGATGTACGAGTAATTCCACTGTAAAAATTCCACCGAGTCCATGTGATTTTTAAGGATGAAAACTGTGCACTGCCCAATATACGAGTAGTCTTCGATGGGTGACAGTATACTCTGGCACCGATAGTTAGACACTTCTACAGAGTAGCCTATCCCTGTTTTACTCTCCGAAATGGGTATCCATGAGTAGCTTCAAAGTCTCTTCGATAGACATGGTCCAGTTTTCATCTGTTTTTTTTTTTATGAAGCTAGGTATATTTGAATATTTCAACAACATTGTCCTTATCCGAGAAGAGTCGCTCGTCTTTCCTATATTTTCACAGAAAAGATACCATGCATTTCTTTAAGCTGTTCCTATCTGCAACTTATATTTCCTAAGACTGTTCTTATATAGAGCCCAATCTTCAGGGTCCCTTGAAAATTTTGCTTTGTTAAAAAGTTTTCTGCCATCACGACTAAACTCGCTCAATGTAGCATTCCACCACGGAAGCTTACTCCCATTGTGTCTGATAACTGCGCACGCTTTGCTTAGGGCCTTATTAATTGTCTTGGGTAGGGCGTCCGACATCCGGGTCAACATAAGATGGCGAACGAGGCTGGTTGAAAGCAATGTTTTTGAGCTAGTCTTTTAACTTTGCCTTATACTTTACCCAATTCGTTTTCCTAATATTCCTAAAAACAGATTTTGGACGAGTCTTAAAGTCAATACCAAATTGTATGTAGTAGTGATCTGAGAAAGACGCTTTTCTAGATATCATCAAGTTTTTAACGGTTATTTTAGGAAAGGTCGTGACAAAGTGCACATCAAGAACTTCTTGCCTACTGTTAGTAACAAAAATGGGTTCTGATCCCCTACATAATTAGGTTAGTTTCCATTAAGTAATCAAATAGAGAATCATCTCGATCATTAGTGTCGCTGCTGCCCCATGTAGTGACGAGAAGCCCTCTCGATAGTACTGATCACTCTACGTTGTTCTCCGATTGTCGGGGCCCCATATCTTCATAAGACATCTACGCAAAGAAGATCCAAACTGGTTCTTCTATGCCGCAAATAGTAATTCTTTGCTCTTAATTCTGCTATGCAATTGTCATTGGTGACCTATGGCTCTTGGATAAGGGCAATATCTTTCACACGTTTTTGTAGGCGGAGCAACAAATTAGCAGAAGTTGTAATCTGTACAAGTCGAAGCATTAGTGCTAACCAGTACAAACGCCTCTATAACTGTGACGTTACAGTCAGACGACCGATCACCACGCTCTTGCTCATCAGGGAGTTTGTTATAAGATTCGACCGGTTTCCCTTCCATCTTGCGGAAACCATACAGAGTTGAAAGGGATTCTCTTTTGCGTAATTCTGGGAAGGAAAACTCCTTCAACTTCATTAAATAACGGTCTCCATTGACCATTACAGTGCGACTGTTTTCTTCAAAAAGTTTGGCCCGACAATGCAGCTTGATGAAACTACACACCACACGGTGACTCGAGCTGGAGTATCTCTGGATTAGCGTAACTCCATATTTAACAATTCTGCTTATGTAGATGGCCCTTTAAATCAAAATGGACCTCGTCAGACATAAAAAGGAAGTCTAACATGTTGTTGTCCTCTCCCACCATTCGAATGATTTTCTGGCAAAATTCCAGGCGGATCGGCAAGTCTGCTGCGTTCAATTTGCTTGTTATTTGAACTTTATAGGGAAATACTCGTATGCTCAAATCTTTGTGTAAAATTGTCTGCAATAATTGTCTGCTTATTCCCATTTGAGCAGATAAGTTCCGGGTCGAAACGCTAGGATTGGTTTGTATGGCAGCAGCTACGCTCGGCAAAAGAGTTAACCAGCCTCATAAAAGTCCATCTGCTCGGGGCAATGCCGCTAAAAGTCTGCCTTTGGACTAAAATTATAGACTCCAAGGCATGACAGTGACACACTATCCAAATTCTAGTTTCATCGTCCCAATTATGCATGTTTGTTAAATCTAAATGTTAATCAGTAAAATCGAAAAAAAAAAAATGGAACCGATTAATTATACAGAAAAAAAGTTATTACGTTTTCTTTTGGTAGCGCGTGTATGTGCGATGTAGTCATGCAGTTTATTTAAAAAAAAGTCAGCGCTACTCCTTACATGAAGAGGTAATTTACATTTTTTTTTTTTTGCTCCAGCGAATCCTTTGGTTGATTATTTAAGGAAAGAGTTTCTGCATACTTCCATGAGACGTATTTTTTCATCAAGTTTTCGTAGAGTTGGATTGCCACTGGGGTTGGATTGCTGCATCCGTGAGCGTTGTGATAGATCTACCATCAGCGAGAGATATTACTAAATCCAAATATATCGTAAATTGCTGTATTTTATGGCAAAACTAGTGAAAACAAAATTGTTCAGTGTTAAACAGAACTCCCTTTTACGAGTAGAATTACAAGACAGAAAACGATACAGGTAGAATTCAAAATTTAAGTAAATATAAATGTCACGAAGCTTAAAAAATATTTGAAGGCCGCGAATTTAAATTTTTTTTTTTTATTTTTTTTATAATCTGCGCGCGCCAAAGGGAGTATTAATGCCCTTTAATTGTTTCATGGCACGGGCGTCAGGGAAAAGGAACAGAGGAGGTACCTATGCACGTTGGCTTTGAATGTTTGAAGGTTGTAGTGATGGGGAAATACAGAGCCTGGTAGATCGTTCTACATTCGTGTTGTTCGGCTTATAAATGAATCCCTATATTTGACAGTACGACCGAAGTTTGGCTTTAGGGTAAACTGATGTGCATTCGAAGCATGTCGCGTATTGCGGGTGAAATTTTGAAGGGGAGGAATGCAACTGGCTATTTCGCTGGAGCATTTTTTGTAGAAAAAACGATAAAACAGGGAGAGACAGGAGACATTTCTCCGATGTTCTAGTGAATGAATGGAATTCACAATGTCTCTATCACCTATAAGTTTTAACGCGCGATTCTGTACCCTATCAAGAATGTGCAGAACGGTCCTGGGTGCACCAGACCAGATATGGGCGTTATATTCCAGCTTAGGGCGGATGAATGCCTTATAAATTGAGGCCAGATCAGACGGGGTAAAATATTTCTTGCACCGCTATTTCTTGCATCCTAGACATTTTGCAGCATTTTTGGTGACCTCGAATATGTGATCGTTCCATCGAAGATGGTTATTAATACACATACAACGATGCAAGTATCATCTATGGATAATGGTTGACGGTTATGGTTTCGCTTGAGAAACAGAAGACAGAATTGTGTTTTGGAAACATTAAATTCCACTCTGTTAGTTGAACCCCATTGGATTATGCTGTCCAGGTTGGAATTTAATGTGTTTAACATACGTTGCCGTTCCCCTTCTACGGCCGAAGAGCAAGGACGTGAGTTAGGGAACGAATATGAAAAACTGAGGGTACTGTCATCAGCGAAGGAATGGATTGGATTAGAAGTTGCAGACAAGAGATCATTCATAAAAATAAGAAAGAGAGTCGGAGACAAAACAGAGCCTTGGGGAACACCAGCATTTATTTGCTAAATTGCAGACTTGAAGCCGTCCAAGACAACTTGTAACTAACTAATCCATTGAAGCAGAGACACATCGACGCCATACGCATGCATTTTCGACAAAACAGCCTGATGCTAAACTCTGTCAAATGCCTTTGAAATATCAAGCGCAACCATCTTAGTTTCGCCGAAGTGATGGAGAGATTGGTTCCACTTCTCGGTGAGATATGCCATCAAATCACCTGTGGACCTGTTGCTACGAAAACCATACTGCCGGTCATCAAGGAGTTTACGTGAATCGAGATATTTCATAAGCTGACGATTTATCAGAGTTTCCATGACCTTTGAAAGAAGGGACGTAAGTGCAATGGGACGGTAATTGGACGGGGAGGAAAATTCGCCTTTTTTGGGGACGGGCTGGACAAATGCTGTTTTCCATCTACTCGGAAAGAGCCCTGAAAAGTAGGATAGACAGAAAAGCTTACGCAGAGGTTTTGCCAGCGTAGAAGAACACCTCTTCAGAACTATGGGGGGTTACCATCTGGACCAGCGGATTTGTGTATGTTAAGACCTTTGAGTACTCCTGCAACTGTACGAGTGCGAAAGTGGACTTGTCCCATGGAAAATTTGACGCTCTCAAATACAGGTGGAGACAAAGCATTATCTGGCACCGTGGAGTTCGCTGCAAAATGAGCAGCAAGCAGATTAGCTTTGTCTAAGGAGCTGACAGCTGGAATGTCATTGTAAATGAGTGTGGGGATGGCAGACGAGGCAGAATTTTTAATATTTTTGACGAATGACCAAAAATTTTTACTACCTTTGGGACATTGTAGGATTTTTTGCCTCAATTTTTGGTAATGTAAGAATTTTACACGTCGTATATGGGCATTGCAGTCTTTTCTAGCTTGTTTAAACTTTTTTCGGTTTTCCTCAGATTTGTTGGCTTTATAAGACCGAGAACTTACTTTTTTCAACCTGATAGCCTCTTTACAGCTCTGGTCAAACCACGAGTTTGCCTTAGGTTTATGCTCTTTATTCTGTTAGGAATAAAGTCATTCATACCTAAGAGTATAGTGTTTAGTGATCATATCAGCAGCGGCATCCACGTCGCTATCGAGGAAGCATAGCGACCGGTTAAAACTCCTAAAGAGTTGGCTTTCTCTAGTTCTAGTTGGCTTTCTCGTATTGACATATTTTTCTTTTAGGAGTTTTTTCTTTAACTGAGTGGTCGGAGTACGAGAATTTAGCTGATACGATATTATGGTCAGACCGAACTAGAGGCGCTAAAACATCAATGGTGTCCAAGTCCAAGGTGTTGGCGGAATGACTTTCAATGGCTGGTTTACGTGTAGGCTCATTTACAAGCTGAGTCAAATTGTTTACTTCAGCGAAAAGTTCAACATACCTTCCTTCGGGTGTTGTCTGGCCAGAATGTTGAAGCCAATCCGAATTGTGTATATTGAAATCGCCCGCAATGACGATTTCAGTATGGGGGTACAAGGAGACAATTCGAGTGATGGAATCGGACAGCGTACTAGGGCTTCTGTAAATAAAGCAGTAGTGAATTATTTGCTTACGGACGGTGAATTTTAGCCATTTGAAATTAAATTTCGTTTTGGAACAGTGGCCATACTGTGGTGGAACTTGGTAAGCAATATCACTACGGACGTAAATGGCGAGGCCACGGTGGGGAAGAAATAATGACACTAAGTTATATCCAGGCAGTTTCAAATCGGAAGATTCTTCCACTACCTGTGTTTCGCTTAGTGCCAGAACAGCTGGTTTATGGGAATGGGCGTGGGCGTACACATCGAAGAAATTAATTCGAAGCCCACGAATGTTGGAAAAATCAACCCTAAATTCCCTCATCACTACAACATAAAAACACAAAAGGACACAACTCTGACGTAACTAAGCGAAGCTGTGAAGTAAAGATCCAATGAATAGTTTTCCAAAACAAACTGTCGCAGGTGCTATGCCCTCAACGACAATCAGCTAAGGTCCGCTATTCGGATAGACATTCACAGTCCGTTATGCATCAAATGTTACACTCTCTCAGTCATCGCAACTGGGAGTATGTACATACATATGTAGCACTTGCTCCAATTGCGATAAGGAAGAAGTGCAACAGCGAGTGAGTGGGGGTGAAGGATGGCACCGGCACTGAATTATTTATTTGCTTTTTTTTAATTATTTATTTATTTATTTTTTATTTTTTTTTTTTTTTTTTTAATGAAGTTAAACAACCTTCTAAGGTAAATTAAGGAGTGTACGGTTTTTTAAAATTAATAAATTGGTCAAAAAAGTTTTCTTTGAAGTCGATTCAGCTACACAACATTTTGAGGAAATCTTTAACATTTATGTACTTTGATCTTAAGTTATAGCTCCATTATAAGAGAATACAAGATAGGATAAAAAAAATAAGCACTCCTCCGCAAAGTCTACCATAAGAACTTATTCCCTGTTGTCAGCACGTAAAGCCAACAATAATCCACTCCACAGAATGTTCCATTTAGATAAAATAAACTCCTAGCTGCATGAATGCTAAATCCTGCTGCAGATGTGGTACGGCTACGGCAACAGTAACAAAGTATAATTCCTCCGGAATACCCTAGCCGATGGTACATACACTGATAGAACACCTCGCCTGTTATCCTGGTTTATAGGTTATAATTTGGTTAATGGCTTATATAAAATGTAAGCTACCTGCATACGTTAGAAGCAGTCTGTTTACCAGCGGCCGGAAATTGCATGCATAAGTTCTCTTGTTCACTTAAAAGACAGCACATAGAATAAACTAAAATATCCTGGAGTGCTCCCAAAATTGCTATAATGCAATGACGGGCAATTAGGGTGCAAGTAGAATATTGATAATTTAATAAAATAGCTTCAAACGAAGTCTTTAGCTCTCTTCAGGGAGGTGTTTCTGTATGAGCACATTATAAGTACTCGTAACCATATCCAGCGGAGAAAAAAAAATATCTCACTGGAGTTTTTCAGGTATTTATGGGTTAAATATCATATTTAAATTTCTACTTTTTACTTTTATTACAATATGTTTTGAAAACCAACTACGTATGTCAACTTTTGTAAATAAATATTTCAAAGATAATGGGAAAGCTAATCACTGAGTTTTAATGAACAAGACTAAGTAATGATATTTGAAAAAAAGTTAGTGTTAGTTTTCGTACCGTAATTTTAAGTATGTTACTTAACTTAGCATGTTAGTAGTAGTTAGTAGTAGTTCCACTTGAAATTTATCGAAATCAAATGAAGCGTGAGTAAGATATTCACCTAGAACCATTTGTATCGGTGTTCCAAGCAGAAGTCTATGCAATTATGAAGGCAACCGAAATACTCGCAGAAGACACCAGCGAAGAAAGGCAAATTGACATCTGCTCGGACAGCAAAGCAGCAATTAGCGCGATCACAAACCCCATGTCGAAATCACTACTAGTAAGGGAGTGCAAAACTAAATTGAACTTACTTGCCGGACGCAATAGAGTCCGTCTCACATGGTAACGAAAAGGCAGACGAACTAGCAAGGAAAGGAGCGGGCAATACAGAACTGAACCCGGATAGTACAATAGGGGTCCCTCTGACAACTATTAAAACAATAATCAATGATAAGATACGTCGAATCTAGACACGTGCAAAGTGGCTAGATCTGTAATAACCAAACCGAGTAACAACACAGCAAAAAGAGCTCTTAACTCAAGCAGAACACAATTGAGATTGATGGTGTGACTTTTAACAGGGCTCATCAATCTCAACAAACATTCGTTCAGACTCGGGATAGCTGATACAGTAATCTGTGCCAACTGTGAAGAGGAGGAGGAAGATATAGAACACTTCCTCTGTCACTGCCCCGCTACAGCGAGGCTAAGGCTGTAAATTCTGGGATCTCCAAGTATTCCAGATATTACACACCTCAATAAGAAAGGAATCGGGGATATACTGGAGTTCGCCAGACGAACACTACGATTCCCCGATCACTATACGATATAGTTGATACTACCCATGATCCCTAGACCTAAATCCTCTCAATACATAATTCCCAAAACACATCACTATTCCTTACAGTTACGCAGATGAGGGGAACACAACGGGCCCAATGGAGGCCTAAGTGAAGAGCATAAGCTCACCCTCTCAAACCAACCAACCATACGTGTATATACTATTTGACTTTATTACTTTGTTCACTAAGGTAAATAATTCTTGTAAAATATTAACTCTGTACAACTATTTACATTCAATAAAATTGCAAAATTTTTTAAGCTCATTTACATAGAAACAATATTCTTGACTGAATATTCGAATGGATCTATGATGTATTACAGCGATTAGTTGGGTTGATGTTTTTTTTTTTTCTTTATTTCTCACAAACCACCCGAGCAATTAATTGCCAATTACTATGGAATATCTACAGTAATTAATAGTAATCTTAAATCGAATTGTATTCATTCTAGTACTAAAAATTAAACTAAAAGGATTCACTTTTTGAACACAGCCATTGGAATTAGGTACTTGTTCCACCACGTGAAAATGGGGGGAGGGTCAGTCATGGATAAAATAAAAAAAATCCATCAATTGTTCTATGAGAAATGTTCAGCTATGGATATAGAACAAATATTATTAAAAGATATTTTTTGCTTAAGTGACCTACATCGTAATGATGGAACGTATGAAAAGAGCACTATGTGCGTTCTACGCGTGCAAGGAAACCTTCGGAACGTGACCGCATATGATCTATACTTAGATACGGAGCACTAGTATGGTGGAATGCAATTAAAAAAGTTGCTATCTTAACAACCTCACTGTTTCCGATTCGACGACGAGTTCAATAAAAGTAAAAAAAAAGGAATCTGCGAATGAGCCAATCACCAAGCAGTTTAATAAATTTCACACACAACAGGGCTTTCATCGCGTAACTTTTAAGACGATCATCGTCCAAACGATTGTATTAAACGACGTCGTCAAAAGTTTGCTTCGTGTAACATCACAATCGCATCGGCCCGTCGTGTCGTCCATCGTTTAAACAGTTGACAGTTTGAGAAACAGTTTGAGAACTACTAAACACATTAAAATTCATATCGAAAATGGCATTTATGCTGTCACTGTTCAAATTTAAGCTGTGTCTTCCTTTTCTATTGAAGAAAATGTCCTCATTTTCTCGCGGTCTTTGAAAATATATGTGGGTACCATCTACGCATCCGATAACTATGGAAATAAAATTACTAGTATAATTCGAAGAACCGAAAATATGGATATTTATACTTAGTTCCTGGGATTGCATATTTCTGATAAAACCACTGCTTTGTCTTTTCTTTTCGTATTTCGTTGTCCATATCCTATGTAATCCAGATTGGACAGAGCTTTAGTTCCAACGCTTTTATGGTCTCGCAAACTATCTCTGAAAGGGTACTCTGTGCAACAGAAATACCAAAGTCGTTACCAGTCAACCACTGGTAGCCACCTCCAGCTAGGACCTCTAAGGTAGCACCAAGTCTTAAAATTGGTGGAATGTATGTTAACCGCGAGCCGCTCCTTGTGTTAACAGTTTCCAACACTAGTAAAAACGCCTCTTTTGATAATCGAAAACGTTGAATGAAACTAAAATGCAAAATCGGATTCAGCAAGTTTATTATTTAAAAATCGATTATAATATTTTTATTTTTTCGTTGGAAGTGAAAGAGGATCCGATGCATCTCTAAACGTCCTTCGCATTCGCAATAGTCCAACCGAATTTTCACTTTCTTCGTCATCGAAAAACAACACATTGTAATGCCGACGCATTTTTTTTTTTTTTGTATTTGCTACTATTTTTATGATTTTTATTAAAACGATTGTAAAATAGCAATCGTTCAATCGTCGGTATTTAGCAGTTTAATAAGTTATACGAAGCATTAGTGAATCGTCCAAAACGACGTCGTCTTACGTGATGAGAGCCCATACTTCATCTGTAAAGGTTACAATTAGTTTATTTGAAAGTATGTATGAAAGTAAATTAACTAAGTATATAAGAAAAGAGATATCACCATCTGCTGTCGGCAAATAGACATCCCTATTTGTGTAATGAAAGAAAAAATAAATCTTCGGACCAGGGAACGAAACCAACACTGGTTATAAAGATGTGATTGTGTTATATCCCGCAGCATATCGCCAGAATTATATGAGGGGAGAACCAAAAAATAAAATCCGCATCTTGATAGGTGTACTGACGGGACATTGTGCGATCCGCACTGTGGCCAAAACGCTGGACATAAACTCACCTGTTCTGCGACTGCTCAAATCTCTACAACCGTCGCCTCCTCCATATGGGAAACAGACTCTTCGGAGAAGTTGGCACATGTGTCGCTGATGGACTTAACGAGATTCACAAGGAGAACACGCTGGTTCGAGTAAGAACCAGCCAACTAGAAACAGTGTTAGATGTGGTAACATATCCACTCCCGGGCAGATTGGTGGATTGGTTATGTCTTTTTATTGTCCAAATTATTTGAATAATGCATCATTCATTATACAGAGAAATTCGCCCGGCTTCTCATTTTGTATTTCAATTAACTGTCCAGTGACCATGCAAGCACTATGCAGTGGAAATTTTTACTTTAATTAGAATTACGTAACAACATCACAAAATATACCACAGCATCCGTATATCCTTTGAATGAAAAGGCTGCCAAGTGGTAAAGAGTGTCCGCATAGTGATAACGAACACCTACTTCATTGCTGTATAATCTATCTTTATACGTATATTTTAGCTGAGAACAGCTTTCGAATGCTTATATATTTTAGAGTGTGAATACATTACATTACCTTGATTGTACATACGTACATAGGCATGCTTTTCGGGTAATAAACGATTGGGTGCTTTCGTGGCAATTAAACTGCACTGGCCACATTAGTTCGGTTTAGATTGGCAATTTCTTTATTGAGTAACTACAATAGTTAATCAGCACTTAAATTTGCTCTAAATGATGTACGAAAGAGTAGCAGCATTTAGTAAAATCAATCAATTAGTAAAAAGGTTATAGTCAAGATAAAAGACAATAAAAAATTGCCAATCTAAACCGAACTAATGTGGCCAGTGCAGTTTAATTGCCACGAAAGCACCCAATCGTTTATTACCCGAAAAGCATGCCTATGTACGTATGTACAATCAAGGTAATGTAATGTATTCACACTCTAAAATATATAAGCATTCGAAAGCTGTTCTCAGCTAAAATATACGTATAAAGATAGATTATACAGCAATGAAGTAGGTGTTCGTTATCACTATGCGGACACTCTTTACCACTTGGCAGCCTTTTCATTCAAAGGATATACGGATGCTGTGGTATATTTTGTGATGTTGTTACGTAATTCTAATTAAAGTAAAAATTTCCACTGCATAGTGCTTGCATGGTCACTGGACAGTTAATTGAAATACAAAATGAGAAGCCGGGCGAATTTCTCTGTATAATGAATGATGCATTATTCAAATAATTTGGACAATAAAAAGACATAACCAATCCACCAATCTGCCCGGGAGTGGATATGTTACCACATCTAACACTGTTTCTAGTTGGCTGGTTCTTACTCGAACCAGCGTGTTCTCCTTGTGAATCTCGTTAAGTCCATCAGCGACACATGTGCCAACTTCTCCGAAGAGTCTGTTTCCCATATGGAGGAGGCGACGGTTGTAGAGATTTGAGCAGTCGCAGAACAGGTGAGTTTATGTCCAGCGTTTTGGCCACAGTGCGGATCGCACAATGTCCCGTCAGTACACCTATCAAGATGCGGATTTTATTTTTTGGTTCTCCCCTCATATAATTCTGGCGATATGCTGCGGGATATAACACAATCACATCTTTATAACCAGTGTTGGTTTCGTTCCCTGGTCCGAAGATTTATTTTTTCTTTCATTACACAAATAGGGATGTCTATTTGCCGACAGCAGATGGTGATATCTCTTTTCTTATATACTTAGTTAATTTACTTTCATACATACTTTCAAATAAACTAATTGTAACCTTTACAGATGAAGTATGGGCTCTCATCACGTAAGACGACGTCGTTTTGGACGATTCACTAATGCTTCGTATAACTTATTAAACTGCTAAATACCGACGATTGAACGATTGCTATTTTACAATCGTTTTAATAAAAATCATAAAAATAGTAGCAAATACAAAAAAAAAAAAAATGCGTCGGCATTACAATGTGTTGTTTTTCGATGACGAAGAAAGTGAAAATTCGGTTGGACTATTGCGAATGCGAAGGACGTTTAGAGATGCATCGGATCCTCTTTCACTTCCAACGAAAAAATAAAAATATTATAATCGATTTTTAAATAATAAACTTGCTGAATCCGATTTTGCATTTTAGTTTCATTCAACGTTTTCGATTATCAAAAGAGGCGTTTTTACTAGTGTTGGAAACTGTTAACACAAGGAGCGGCTCGCGGTTAACATACATTCCACCAATTTTAAGACTTGGTGCTACCTTAGAGGTCCTAGCTGGAGGTGGCTACCAGTGGTTGACTGGTAACGACTTTGGTATTTCTGTTGCACAGAGTACCCTTTCAGAGATAGTTTGCGAGACCATAAAAGCGTTGGAACTAAAGCTCTGTCCAATCTGGATTACATAGGATATGGACAACGAAATACGAAAAGAAAAGACAAAGCAGTGGTTTTATCAGAAATATGCAATCCCAGGAACTAAGTATAAATATCCATATTTTCGGTTCTTCGAATTATACTAGTAATTTTATTTCCATAGTTATCGGATGCGTAGATGGTACCCACATATATTTTCAAAGACCGCGAGAAAATGAGGACATTTTCTTCAATAGAAAAGGAAGACACAGCTTAAATTTGAACAGTGACAGCATAAATGCCATTTTCGATATGAATTTTAATGTGTTTAGTAGTTCTCAAACTGTTTCTCAAACTGTCAACTGTTTAAACGATGGACGACACGACGGGCCGATGCGATTGTGATGTTACACGAAGCAAACTTTTGACGACGTCGTTTAATACAATCGTTTGGACGATGATCGTCTTAAAAGTTACGCGATGAAAGCCCTGTTGTGTGTGAAATTTATTAAACTGCTTGGTGATTGGCTCATTCGCAGATTCCTTTTTTTTTACTTTTATTGAACTCGTCGTCGAATCGGAAACAGTGAGGTTGTTAAGATAGCAACTTTTTTAATTGCATTCCACCATACTAGTGCTCCGTATCTAAGTATAGATCATATGCGGTCACGTTCCGAAGGTTTCCTTGCACGCGTAGAACGCACATAGTGCTCTTTTCATACGTTCCATCATTACGATGTAGGTCACTTAAGCAAAAAATATCTTTTAATAATATTTGTTCTATATCCATAGCTGAACATTTCTCATAGAACAATTGATGGATTTTTTTTATTTTATCCATGACTGACCCTCCCCCCATTTTCACGTGGTGGAACAAGTACCTAATTCCAATGGCTGTGTTCAAAAAGTGAATCCTTTTAGTTTAATTTTTAGTACTAGAATGAATACAATTCGATTTAAGATTACTATTAATTACTGTAGATATTCCATAGTAATTGGCAATTAATTGCTCGGGTGGTTTGTGAGAAATAAAGAAAAAAAAAAAACATCAACCCAACTAATCGCTGTAATACATCATAGATCCATTCGAATATTCAGTCAAGAATATTGTTTCTATGTAAATGAGCTTAAAAAATTTTGCAATTTTATTGAATGTAAATAGTTGTACAGAGTTAATATTTTACAAGAATTATTTACCTTAGTGAACAAAGTAATAAAGTCAAATAGTATATACACGTATGGTTGGTTGGTTTGAGAGGGTGAGCTTATGCTCTTCACTTAGGCCTCCATTGGGCCCGTTGTGTTCCCCTCATCTGCGTAACTGTAAGGAATAGTGATGTGTTTTGGGAATTATGTATTGAGAGGATTTAGGTCTAGGGATCATGGGTAGTATCAACTATATCGTATAGTGATCGGGGAATCGTAGTGTTCGTCTGGCGAACTCCAGTATATCCCCGATTCCTTTCTTATTGAGGTGTGTAATATCTGGAATACTTGGAGATCCCAGAATTTACAGCCTTAGCCTCGCTGTAGCGGGGCAGTGACAGAGGAAGTGTTCTATATCTTCCTCCTCCTCTTCACAGTTGGCACAGATTACTGTATCAGCTATCCCGAGTCTGAACGAATGTTTGTTGAGATTGATGAGCCCTGTTAAAAGTCCCACCATCAATCTCAATTGTGTTCTGCTTGAGTTAAGAGCTCTTTTTGCTGTGTTGTTACTCGGTTTGGTTATTACAGACCTAGCCACTTTGCACGTGTCTAGATTCGTCCAGTAGTTATTGAACTCCTGTCGTATCATTGGTTATTGTTTTAATAGTTGTCAGAGGGACCCCTATTGTACTATCCGGGTTCAGTTCTGTATTGCCCGCTCCTTTCCTTGCTAGTTCGTCTGCCTTTTCGTTACCCGGTACACCCTCGTGCCCCGGTACCCATGTGAGACGGACTCTATTGCGTCCGGCAAGTAAGTTCAATTTAGTTTTGCACTCCCTTACTAGTAGTGATTTCGACATGGGGTTTGTGATCGCGCTAATTGCTGCTTTGCTGTCCGAGCAGATGTCAATTTGCCTTTCTTCGCTGGTGTCTTCTGCGAGTATTTCGGTTGCCTTCATAATTGCATAGACTTCTGCTCGGAACACCGATACAAATGGCTCTAGGTGAATAGCAAGTTCAATCGGTGGGTTAGCACTAAAGATGCCAGCCCCTGATTCCCCTGATATGTTAGAGCCATCTGTATAAACCGATATCCAATTGGAGTTTCATACGTCCAATATTCTCTTGCGGGAAAAATTGTTTCGAAGTTGTTGGAGAATGTGTACGATTTCCCAACAACATCACTGGGGCAATCGATGAGTGGTGTCATTACTCTTATCATTTCATTGATTTTTCGATGTCCCGTATTTGCACCACCGGTGAAATGGCCGATAGTTTTAAGCCGTGAGGCTGAAATACCGGCAATCTTTTTCGCTTCGAGGTGCACTGGTAGAATGTTAAGTATCGCTTCCATGGCCGCGGTTGGTGTTGAGGATTGTGCTCCTGTAATACCCAGGCAGACCATACGCTGCACCTTAGTTAGCAAGTCTCTTGCATACTTTTTGCTCATCACTGGCCACCATACAACTACTTCGTAGAAGATGATGGGTTTTATTACGCATTCGTATATCCAGTGGACCTGTTTCGGTTTCAAGCCCCATGACTTCCCGATGGCCCTCCTGCATATCCAATATGCTCTCTTTGCTTTGGTGACTCTTTCTTCCAGGTTCTTTCTCCAGGTCAGTTTCCTGTCTAATATAATGCCCAGATACTTGACGCTGTCGCGAAGTTGTAGTGATACTCCCCCGAGTTGTGGAATGTGAAAGTCACTAGTTTTCGTTTTCTTTGTAAAGTGAACCATTTCCGTTTTATTTGGATTTATTTCTAATCCACTCTCCTTCGCCCATTCTTTTATGATTCGAAGGGTGTTTTGCATAAGCTCTCCTATGATGTTCTGGTGCTTACCTCTTATTAGAACGGCTAGGTCATCTGCGTACGCTACACATTTCGCACAGGTTCCATCCAGTGCTTTTAAAAGGTTGTCCATTGTGAGCACCCACAGAAAAGGAGATATTATCCCCCCCTGTGGTGTTCCCGTACGGACTGTTCCCCTTCTTGTGTCGTCTCCCAGTGAAGCTGTGATAATGCGGTTTGTAAGCATGTGTTCTAGCCAATTGTTTATTATTTGGTTATTACAGTATATCGAGAGTGCCTCCACAATTTTTTGAGTTTTCACATTGTTAAATGCCCCTTCGATATCTAGAAAAACGCCTGCGACTGATTCCTTGGTTTCAAAAGCATCTTCTATTGTGGATACAACCTGGTGTAGTGCCGTCTCAACTGATTTTCCTTTGAGATATGCATGTTGATCAGGACACAGCCGCGGAATTGTAATCTGTGTTCTGATGTAGTTATCACAGATTCTCTCCATTGATTTTAGTAAAAAGGACGTTAGGCTAATAGGTCTGTAGCCCTTTGCTGTCGACAAATCTTTCCCGGGTTTCGGTAGGAACACCACCCTCACCTCTTGCCATTGTGTTGGTGTGTATCCATGATATAGACATCCCCTGAAGATATTGACCAGGGTTTTCTTTAGGGTGTCTAATTCTATCCCTTTTTGCAAGAAGATGGGAAGTATTCCGTCCAAGCCCGGTGATTTGTATGGCGCAAATGAGTTAATAGCCCAGGTCACTTTATCTGCATCAACTAGGTTCTCAGTGTCTTCCCATTTTGTATCAGTTCGAGTGACCCCACGCTTGGAAGGTGTAGCTGCCTCGCTGAAACAGTTTGGGAAGTGTACACACATCAGCGTCTCCAAGGTATCAGCTGCGGTTGCCAAGTTATTGCCCGCCTGTAGAAGTTGATAACTTGGTGGTTCCTTGGACAGGATCTTCTTTAATCGCGCTGCTCCATTATTATCGCATATGTTGGTGCAGAAAGTTTTCCATGATTCCCTTTTAGCAGCCCTGGTGAGCTTCTTGAAGCCTCTTTTACTTTCTTTATAGGATTCCCAGTCTGCTTCTTCGTTGGTTCTTAAAGCTTTATTTAGGCGTTGTCTAGCAACCTTCCTTATTTCATGGAGGTCGCCGTTCCACCATTTTTGCTTTGCACTTCTAGGTACCGGTTTTAGAGGACAGGCGGCCTCAAAAGATTCTACACGTATAAGTAACCTAAGTTATTTAAGTAGGTTAAGATATGACCAACCACGTCGGCTCCAAAGTGAAAAAAGGAAAAAGGCAAGATTTATCTAGGTTATATCTAGTGTGTGGTCTAGAATACCGGCTGGCTATATTCACGCCCTTATGGTGGCGATACAAATTCGACTCGCCTATTTGTACATAGATGGCGCTAACAATAATAATAAGTAACTAATAAATGAATCAAGTTAGTTTCTCTAACTTGCTTCATGCAAGTTAGAGAGACGCAACGCGTAAACAGACAAAAACTGATTCAACACTTCTTATGTTACGGAGTAGTGTTTCTGATAAACTGCTCGGAATTTGAAACGTGTTTTTGTAGCCCTATTAGGTTGTGAAAAACTTTGTCAAAGACTGTATTCAGCTTTATTAACGTCTCAGCCAAGACTAAGGTTATAAACGCCGAATGTAATACTTCCGATCCGATTCATTCTAGTATCTTCGGAAATTTGGAATTTGAATATCCCATGAAAAAATTTGAAGTAAAATGTTTTATTCAAGACTTACCATTTGATATGCAATCTAAGCCACCTTTGTTATACTTTAAGTCATTGGAATTTACGTAGACAATGAGCTCATCGCATAAAAAAAGTGGCTTCGAAAGAAGCCGTTCTGGGCAAAGTAATCTATACAAGTTATTGATAACTCGGAACGTTGTTAGGTATAACAAGTTTAGCAATTACAATTATGTACTACCTATTTGTACTCTAAAGCTATCCTACGACTCTTTTTTACGAATTCTGCTAAAACTCTTTCATAATAATTTGAGTTATTTTTAATTTCTAAAAGAAGGTGCTTTCGATAGATAAAAGTGTCAGGTCTGAGAGTCTTTCTTCTTTATAGGAATTTCTTAAGTGTGGACTATTTTTAAAGTCGAAAAAGATCTTTTGACAGAGGCCACAGTCAAAGGCAGGGTTAACAAGATTTCACACAATGTTAGAGCTTGAGAAAAAGTATCTCTAATTATTTCCGTATTAAAATGCTTAGAAAGTTGAAAAACATCAAGCTTTTTAAGTGAAGGAGTGGTGTATAAAACTTTGAGTTTTTTAAAGTAGTAAAATTAAAAATGCCAGGAAATAGGGTAATTAAAGAAGATATTTAGTCATCCTCCATTGAATTAGAAAAATATTCATATTTTGATTTGTTTAATAAATCAAAGAAAATATATGAACTAAATGAACTATACCTATTCTTAATCTGACTTGTAACATTATCTATAATTGCTACAAAAATTCAACTATAATTTGTATTTTAATCAATATTATTTAGTCGGCGTTTGCGTGGAGGTTCTGAGCAGTTACTTACGCTCTCATAGATTGAGTCAAATGAGTTTAAAAATTCAGAATGACTCAAACCCCTCGATCTCTTGCTTCGCAAGCTCTATGTCTTCTCTGCAATTGAATAAGACGTTCACTATACGCGAATGATATTGCCATCATTGTTTTCCTAGAAGAACTACAGTGTCTATGAAACACTTCATTAAATCGCGATTGCGATCAACTTTTCTATTATGAGCCTCGTAAGAATTCTCTAAAGAAGTCTCTATGCGATATTCGCCAAATTCATGCAAATGCAAGCAGCTGCGTATATGCTTTTCCGTTTCAATATGTTTTTTGGAAGAATTAATAAAATTGTTTATATCAAAGAAACCTGTGTGACTCCAAACACTAGGAGAATTAGAAAAAAGAAGACAAAGAAAACAAAACATTCTATTTAATTTGCAACTGCCAGTCAGCCATGGATTCTTTTTGTAAAAAGACTCATGAAAATGTTTCTGTTACCCATCCTTTCGTGTATAATCAATTTTCATTGATGGTGTCAAGCGAACTAGTTCTATATTTTTTTTTTTTTTTTACAAAAAAGAAACCTTACTGAACTCGTGGGTTTCTTTTAGAAGAAAATCAGTTAAACAACACTCAAACAAAATTAACTGGAGACATCTTGTCTAAGAATAATAAGATTGTTCAATGGGGCACCTCTTGAGTAGATTTATAATTACTTACTTGGTATATAGCTAATAACTATTCACTTAGCTCACTCACTATTTTATAATAATTTAATAATATTATGTACATATTTTATACATATATGTATAGGTATACTAACCCATGAAAACTATTATTATTCTTATTCCTACTTTTTTTTTTTACTACATAATGTCGAAAATAAGATGTTCGGCAGTTGAATTTTGTTTAGCCAACCGAAAAATTCGTCTGATCTTCGAAAAGAGAAGACACAAGTGTATGTAATTAAAATAATCCTGATTCTTACTGAACAGGCACCCTACACTTTCCAATTTTTTTATTAATCTGATAATTTCAAGGTGAATTCATGAATTTTAGGGGTGAATTTACGAATTTTGCTGGTGAAGGCTGTGGTCCATTTTGCCTCATAGGTCCAATTAAAAATTATAGATTCTAGTAACACCAACATCATAGTCTCGAAATCACAAATCTTAGAAACTAATACTTGTTCTTTATAGGAGCGAAAACAAATAGTCATCCCAACTGCTCCACTCGACCGGACTATAACTAAAGAGCACAATATACTGCTGTCATAATCGTAATACGCCATCCGAGTTAATTTAAAATCTAACCAAACATTCTCAGCAATAAGTAAAGTTCCGTTAAAAGATTCACCCTCAGTTGAGCTTTTATAATAGAAAATCCTAAACATATGTATTTAATTAAATCTTCTCCAGCTCGCCGCATCGGATGACATTAACACTACCGAACTCCTTGAATAACGAATAAAATATGCGCATTGCATACCTATGAAACAGACAACAGGCAACCAGACTGAAGCCAAAATAAAGGGTACGACTGGGTCGCACGTATTTGCACCTCATTATATGGTGTTTATTTGCAAATAACTCAAATTAAAAACTGAAAAAAATAACGTTGAAGGAATTTATTCTAATATTCATCGGGAACAAATGGGGTTTACAACCCAGATTAACTCACTGGCTCTATATCTCGGTCATCAGACCGATCTTCATGTACGGGGTAGTTGTCTGGTGGATTGCCTTGGATAAAGCGATAAAGCAGAAATTATTAACCAAAGCCCAACGTTCAGCTTGTCTGCGCATTAGCGGAACACTGCGAACAGCAACTTCCGCACCTGTGGACACTTTCTTTCATTTAACACCCCTCGACATTTTTGCTAGGCAAATGGCAGCTAACTCAGCTATTCGCCTTAAAGCTACTTCGCACTGGTCCAAAAAGGTATTTGGAAGACAGTGACTACACCATACCCAAGTTAAATTCTGACAAAAACTTCCAAGTTACCGTCCCTTAAAGAGCATTCTGGGAAGAAGGTGGTTTTAAGGAAGATAAATCGATACATTTTTATACGGACGGTTCAAAAACTAAGGACGGGGTGGGTGCTGGTGTCTTCTCTGATAGGCTTAATTTAAACCTCTCTTTTTGGCTCCCAAACCACTGTAGCGTGTGCTACATGCAAATTTAAATTAAAGCTGGATGCTATTGAAAGGACAAATTCTAGGTGAACAAGTGGTACAACTTTTCTAGCAACAAAACAGATTTGGCCTAAGCACCTGCCCAACTCTCTCCCAAAGAAGGAAACTACACTTAGGAGACAACTTTTTGACATATAGGGAATAGTATCCAGGAGTCGTGAGTCCACAAACTAGGTTGTTAACAACCCAAGGTTCTTGGATCAAGACAATAACTTCCCTATCCTTTGAGAGACGGAAAAGAAGGCCGGCCGAAGCCGTTTTTGAGTGATGGATGTTAATCTGAACTAACTGCAGCATTGTTGCTACAATCAGGCAGAAAAGCCTCCACCACAGTGATATTCAAACCCTCCGAGTCTGAGGACAAGTCAAGAAGTTCATCCTCACTCAAAGGTGCTTTGTCTGAAATATCAACCATCTCCGAACCGTCATCGACTAAAGATGGTTGTATGGTAGACTGAGAGTCATCATCCTCCATAGAAGGAAAGAAGATTGATTTCTCAGTGTCTATAATACCTACAATAGGGTCTGAAGGATGAGGGGGAAGTTTTTCAACATCCACCTCATCCTTTTTGTAGACTTTCAAGGTCTCGGCATCGAACTCATAGCTGATCACACCTTCAGTCTGCGCCAAAGGAGCAAGAAATTTTTTATTAATCACAATTAACGCGCATCTGTAAAGTCCTCTCTGCTCCTCCAGCTTGGCGACCTTCCAGTTGTGAGTAGGAAGCGATGGGTTGCTGATTTGGAGGATCCGGATAATGTCCTCCGTGTTAGAGGGTTCGGCTGCGATCCAGGTGCGAGTTCTTGGTCTGCATAGGATATCCTCCCTAGCTACAACCTCAAGCTTAGCACCAGGCCAAACCTCCCTTAGTTTGCTAATCGCTAGCTTATAGAGATCACAGGATCTCTTGTCAGCACAAGCGATCAGCTTGACATGGCCTTGATGCCAACCGCCGTCACGACAGTTGGGAGGAGGGGCGGGATTTTCCTTCATGATATCAGGAAAGCAAGTCGCCAGTTTGGCTGGGATCATCCTCAATTGATCTCGAGTGATTGTGCCATCGATATCGTTCTTATCGATGACAGCCAGTATAAACCTGTCCTTGAGTACTTCAATGTATGACTTCGATGTGACGTTGGATGGCCTGGAGGAGGTGCTGGTGTTGTCCACCTTAGGTCTTTTTGAATCCGACTCGGATTCGTCAACGATCTCTGTCTTTTAGACTTGAAGTCTCTGCTGGTCTTGTCAGGTTGAGTACTGATGATCCTTTTGGCCCAATCGACCTAAATGATCGGAATAAAATAGACATTAGGGACCTTTTACCCCTCATCGGAAGCTCCAAATGATTCAATGAGTAGGCTAGAGGCCGCTTCCCAACTCCATGTGGTATCACAATGGACCTATTACTGCTCTAAGTGTGTTGGCATTCTTAGCTGAGAGTCACCTCAACCTAACCTAACCTAACCTAACCTAACCTATATGTACAAATATCAAATTTGGAAAGAATCGTAAGAGCAATATCGCAATTTCAACTCGCAAATCGCCGTTAGTAAAGTACCGTTGCCGTGTTTGGGTTAGATTAAAAATTGAGGTTTAGCCTCGAATTGTCAGGTAAGAAGTCTGAAGAAAATCGGTCCAGCTGTGTAGACTGCAGCCGACATACACACAGTTAGACAAACAGAATTGAGAACCCAATTTTTTGAGGTCCTCTATTATAGCATTGTTAATCGAAAATTCTCAGGAAACCAATACTTAAGCCTTTATAGGTGCAAGTAAAAAACTGTGAATTATATTGCTGCAACATTTTACGCTACAAAACCAGAAAATTTTTCTTTCAAAAAATATATAAAGCAATTTCTTTCTCCTTACAGATTTGCGAATACATATGCAAGCAAAAATGTAATACCTTCCTTGTAGAACTTCGGAACCATAGCCTCACTATGTTTCATTCCTAAGAGTGAGAAATTCACAAAGATAAATGTTACAAACCCACATGTTCTATGATCCTTTCCAGTGGGCGGTTGAAACTCATTCATGATTCCTTCCATAAGAAATTTTTAAAATTTTTCTTTTTTTTTTCATCCCTCGTCTTTCTCACATTTTTATTAGGTACACCGAATTTACAGGTGCACGGATAGTTCTGCAACAAGTTTTGGGGTGCCATTGAGGTTGTTTGCTTGTAGCAAGCAAGTGATTTGTTTGCCTACCTGCCTGCTGTCAGTGTTGGTGGGGCTGGAGCTATAAAGTTGAATGCGAATATTCTTTGGGATAAATTGGTAAGAGTAACACTTTCGAAGTGCATCAATGAAATTGCACAATAAGGACCACCACAGTGGAGCAAGGGAGTACATTTTCGGACAAATTTGTTACAGATTGAGGAGGATAACATAGGAGTTAAGTGGATTGAATGCGCTTCGAGAGGAAGACATTTTAAAATATTTACACTTCTCTGGTTATTTATTTGAGAAATCTTAAAATTCCATTCATTTAACCGATTCACGGTCACAATAAGCCCTTGGGAGTATGGTTTTCGCAATCGTAGTTCAACTGGAAACCTGCAGGACTATGAAACCTACCTTTAGATGTCGACTATCAAATAACACGGAGTATATAGAAAGATAATGCGCCAGACTGATATTAATAGGAAGAACTTTATTCATCAAGTTGTCCAGCTGTGGTATTATACAGATATCATAGAAGCTATCGCACACTTTTTTCTTTTTTTTTTTTATTAGATTCATTATTCGCGTTTTACTATTTTAAATACAATTACTCGTATGATATTTGCATATTTAACAAACTGCAGCTAAATATTAAGAGAATAGTTAGAGACATTTTGTATTTCATTAAAAAAAGTCACTTTATAATAGAAATATTCATTGTGGGGTTACCAATTAAAGTAAAATTAAAGAAAAAAAGAACAATTTAGAAAGCAAAAGGCAATTTCATTACAACAACAAGTCAATATATATGATAGATACTAAGCAATGTATCGCATCAAAATTTCGATTTCATTGTGATCAAAGCTAAGAAACCACTGTTTTACCTCTTTCATAAAAGTGAACAAGTTTCCAATGATTCGCATACCTACAGGAAGCCTATTAAACAGTTTGCAAGAAATAATGAGGTATGAATTTCTAAAGAATGTTGTACGAAAAGCAGGAATGGTAACTAGAGACGGTTGATTGGTTCTCAAGCTATAGGAATCAGATATTGGACTTTGCAGGTAACCACCCCTAATAAAAAATATCTTCAGAACCTTGAAATGAAACAGGTGTCTAACTGGCAGGATTTACATGAGGCGAAAAAATTCCATAGAGTGGGCTAAACGGGAGGAATTACAAATCTTCCTAATGGCGCACTTCTGTAAGACAATCAACGACTGATTTTGAAGCAATTGCCTATCGAAGGAACCGTCCTACAGTTATTTACGGCTATGCCATTTTTACTTGCACCTATAAGGGCAAGTATTGGTTTCCTGAAAATTTTCAATCTGGAGATTTTCATCAAGCTTCACATTACTAAGATGATGTGGGTATCTCAATTAGGGTGGCCGTGGTGTAGTGGTAACATCATCGCTTGTCACGCTCTTGGTTCACGGTTCAAATCCTGATGTCAAGAATCATCTATTTATTTCGCATGAAATAAATAAAAATGTCGATCAATTGCGAAAGCTCAAGTCAACTCTACTGCGAAGGCATAACACTGGCAGTAGAGTGGTCATATGCAACAATATGCAAATGCAACTTGATCGTGATGATGACATCAGGAGGACGGAAAAATACTGTGAATCATGAGCAACGACAAAAGCAAAACAAAACAAGCTCCCCAGTTATCTGGACGCTACCCTTGGAGTTTACAGAAACCTAATACCATCTGAGTTTTAAACCACCACACAAAATCTTTCGTTCTCTCTCTCTCTCTCTCTTCTTCACAACGCCCGTGTCCTGTAATAGAATAACAGTATTCATATCCTCTTTGGCGCACGCAAATTATAAAAAAAAAAATCTTCAGTCATAATTTGAGACGAAATTGGAATTTTGATTCTAACCCCAAAAATAACGATACTTTACAAATGGCGGTGAAATGCTTTGAAATGTTCATCACCAGAAGAGACTAGATTTTTTAATCGAAATTTGTTCGATCAGATCTTATATAATTGTTTTATAAATAAATGGATTTGTGAAGCATTATACTTGTTTTTAATTATTACCTGTTGTGTTTTTCTTCAAAGACAATTCAAGTAAAGTTTTGAGTGTTGTATTTGCCGTCTGGATTTTGATATTTTATGTAGAAAAAACATATACATACATATGTATGTGAATGATGTGTGAACGTTAATTAAAGTATTGCACTCTTTTCATAAGGGTCGCTGGAGGGAAATAAACATATTTTAATGATCGGTTGCTTTACTTCTCCGTTCGATGTTTTTAGGGTGAGTTTTAACTAAACCTAAATTACATGCTTCAGAATGGCGAAAATTGGACCATAAGATCGTGAGTAACGTGGCGGTATGCACAATCAGCGATCTTAGGGCCTAGAGCTCCAACGTAACGCGAATAATTCTAAAAGTGGAGTACCAATTGCCTAAGAACACAAAACGGTGTAGAAGAGAACATAACCTAAAATGCTAATCAGCCCCGCGAAGTAATAGGTACGGCTTAGTGCGTAGGTGTATTCCTGGCGTCGATCATTCAGGTTTGCGAATCGTGAATGCTAGTAGCCCGGGCTACTGTTATCTATGAAGATTACACACCCTTTGGCGAAACCATAAAAACAAAACAAACAAAAAAAAAAACAAGTAAGCCAAACAAATAGTGAATATAAAAATATTTGATATTTTGAACTACTTTCGTAGGTCACATAAGAAATGAAGTGAACGACTGGATCACACGTACTTGAACCTATATGATGTTGCAAAAACCGATTTGAAACACAGAGTTTTTTTTTGGGATTGCGGCTGATTTGAAATTTTTGTTATAAATGTATTATGTACCCAATTCCATAAATAAGAAAAATAATGTCGGCCAAATGACCACTTCTAACACTGTCACAAACTCGTGCCCTTTCAATCACATCACATTCTGCAGCATGTCATTCGGAATATCTGCAATTGCGTTGCGTTGTTGGTTTGGTAGCGTAAATGTGGTGAGCGCGGCGGCCAATTGATATTCCCAAATTTCAACATGACCCTGCCTGAAAATATCTGTTTCACAATCTCCATTTTTAATCTGGCTGTATGGCATTTATCACCGTCTTTTTTAAACCACATGTTACGGAGACAAAGCCTAGCAACTTCATTCGAAAACAAATTTTGTAACATCACACGATATCGAACGTCAGTAACAGTAACCATTTGGATAAAATATTTTAATCACTAAGGCACGTTGTTGTGGCGTCAAACTAACCTTGATAAAATGCCATTGACAGCAGAGCACTACTGCCAACTTTCACGTAATAAAACCATCTCTGTCAGAAATGGCGCCAATTCAAATCGGCTGGAGTCAAAAAAAAAAAAGATTAAATTTGTTAAAATTTAAAATAAATTGTTGGCAATTTTCCAAAACTTGGTATTCTATGACCATGCATATAACAAATATTGTTTAAATATTAATTTCGAAGAAAATCGATTAAGACGAAGCCCAGAAAAAGCAAATTTCTAAGAACCAGTCAATAAGTAAAGACCCTCATACTTATTTTTTTGGCGATAACATTATACGCCATCTAATAGCATACAATGCACCATAACTCAAATATCGAAATTGATAAAAAACGTTGGAAATTTTTACAAATTGAATTTCACCAGATATAAAGTTTGAAGAAAAATCCGTCCAGCCGTTAAGGCTACAGCCGACGATATATACACATATTCGAACTGACTGACAGATAAAAATTATCTTCTTTTGTACATTAATGTCAAGTTTGATCAAAATCTCGGAATCGAACATTTTGAGGAAACCAAAACTTGCCCCTATATGTAGGTGAAAGTACAAAAGTTTAATACAGCTGTTTTATCTGTTCCGTGATTACGTGATTATGTCTTTATGTTTTATATTTAATATGAAGGAAAGGAGTATCTATGATCGTATTTGTGCTGGTCAGATGAAAATGAACACCTTTTGTTACATATCAACATACCTGTTTGTTTTCAAATGGCTCGCTCAAGACTCACAAAAGATATTTCGCGAATAATTGTCAAAATCGGACAGAGTTCGGGTAAAATATAAGAGTAACATAACATTATAATAAATTATATTTATTGGCCGCCTAACTCAAGAATGTCTTATCAGGCATCACTTTATGATTTTTTAGGTTTTTTTGTTCAACAAACTCTATCAACAAAAAATATTTCTTATATATTCGTATTCAATATTGCATGATGAGGTGGAAAAATATTTCTGCGTTGTGGGACCATATGCCCCTAAAACCCCTCCAACCGCTGGTAACCGCGCCGTTCATTCAAACCGCGCTACTTAATATTCTCCCAAACCGGACGGTTATAACAGCTTTGACTGAATCAGCACTAATACTCAAAAGCCATTCAAACTCGACCCATACCTCTCCGATAACCGATAATTTACTACTTGTCCTCCATAAGGGCATTATATCTGCTAGCTTGTCAACAGATTAAATAAGAAAATATGAGAATCATTATTCTTGGGAATACATTTCGTCATCTAACTTACGTAGGACTAACGCAGAACAAATTAAATTGTCCTCTGACAGAAACACACTCAAACACACATAATACAAGTGCTCTTCACAAATCTTATAACTTTTATTAGTACACCTTCAGATTTGTATCCACCACCAACTTCTACCGCATTATACCTTTGCTCTATGTGCTGCTACCTCTGCTGCCACTCATTCCGTCATCCAAATGAATTTCTATTCAAATATTCCCAAGAGTCCTTCGTAGTCCTTCTCTATTTCTGCTATAGTCCTGTGAATAGTACTAGCAACTTGAAACTCCATTATTACTCTTGGCAAACGGCATGAAAGACCGGGTGGAAATGAAAAAATACAAAAATAAATGAGAAGAAAAAGTAAATACCCAAGTGCATTTCGACTTTCTCCTCCTCTTAAAATCCTATTGGAGATGCCTGCCCTGGAGTGGGTAGGAACTGGGGTAGGAGTAGTCATAAATCACTGCCAAATGAATAACGAGGCATTGAGTAAGTGCGAGCAGCGGCATCATACATAGGTAGCCCCTTAAAGAAAATGTCGAGCGACAGTAAGAACAAGGACTAATGCCATTTTAGCCATAGGCGCCGAGTGCAGGGAGGCTCCGGGTGTTGGAACCCCCCAGGAAATGTGACATAGCTCTGTTAATTTAAGGTCGCGGTCTTCAAAAGTTATTAACAAGAAACTAATATTTTTTTCTCAACGCTAATAAAGCAACCAATTACCGCTACTAATTCAGTTGAGAAGAATTAAGTGTCCGTTCAATTCAAGATGGAAGAAAAAACCAATCGAACGTCTTGTTTTGGAGACTCCCAATTTGTGTGTGCTTTAAAAATAGACGTAACATGAACAGCTGGAAGCAGTACTGGATGTAAAATAAATACTAGATGCAAATTCAAGTAGTGACACTAAAAAATACATATGTATTAGGCTGTACGATTCTATCTGTAATAACTAATGGACTACAAAACTCGTCCCTAACATCAAATTTACTAGAAAAGTTAAGGATTTGCCGACGAATATAGAAAGAAAATTCCAAATGTAAGAGCAATACAAAGAGTGAGAAATGGGGAAGTGCGAAGGCGAATATATGTACAGTTAGGTGCAAAATAGAACCAATGTTTGGATTTTGCCTTAGAAATGCTGATGCGTGAAACTCAATCAAAGTTTGTACCACTGTGTAGTTGCTAGAAGTGTGTTCAGTCAAATAAAACATGCTACGTAATAAACGACTACCGTTACCGCGAATACCGTAACTTTTTCATTGGTTCATTTTTGCACTAGATGGTTTCATATGCGCATCATTGTTTCGATTTCAAGGACTTCGATTGTGTGCTACTGTTGAAATTGGTATTCCTTGTATACTGCGTGCTGAATATTTCAAGGTGAAATGTGAAAAAAATTTACTCAAATATAATATCAAGAGAATTTTCTTACAGGGAAATAAAATAAAGCCTCTCCCAAAAAATGTGCTAAATGAAGTGAAAAAACTTCTAATGGAGGGTAAGTCTACTCGATATGTGGCGACGAAAAGTAGCATAAGTCAGACCAGTGTTATCCGTTTGAAGAAAAAGTGTCAGCTCCACTTCGAAGAACCTCCACGTGGGAGGCCGAAGAAACTCTCTAACCAGGATGAAAGATCTCTTGCAAGGTATGTCTTATCTGGCACGGTTTCCACATGTGCAGAGGCTGCGAAAAAGCTGGAAAATGCTACCGGTAAGAGAATTTGCAAATCGCTAGATCTTGAGGCTGTAGAAAAGAAGAAGAATCTAGCCATGTCTAGAAAAAATGTTAAGGCAAGCTTATCCTTTGCGAAGGCATACAAAAACTGGTCGGAACAAATGTGGAAGGTAATATGGTCTGATGAGACTAAAATCAACCGCTACTCCACAGATGGACGGTCGTGGGCTTGGGAAGGGGAGTAGAAAGGGTGAGTCATTGAAGCCAAAGCATGTAAAACAAACAGTAAATCACGGTGGTGGTTCGATCATGTTGTATGAGTGCGTTCGGGGTAGAGGAAATACATTTAATTGAAGGCAAAATGGACCAAGGTCCATGCTCTTACCCGCATCAGAAATAACCTTAACATGATAGGGACCCCAAGCACATGGCCAAATCAGTGGCCTGCCCAAAGCCCCGACTTAAACCCTATCGAAAATCTGTGGGCATATTTAAAACGACGCTTCACAAAGAGTACGACTCCCCACCATCTTCTATGGCTGTTTTATGGGACAGGGTTCAAGAACAATGGGTTAAAATTCCAATAAGCTACTGCTCAACCCTTGCAGAGAGTTAAATACGCCGCATCCAAGCCGTAAAAAAAGCCAAGGGCCTTTGGACCAAATATTGATAGATTTCATCCCTATTATCTATTGGTTCTATTCTGTCTTGGTGCAAAATTGAACCAATATAAAGTTAACAAATCGCATACAATATGTACAGAAATGCTGATGCGTGAAACTCAATCAAAGTTTGTACCACTGTGTAGTTGCTAGAAGTGTGTTCAGTCAAATAAAACATGCTACGTAACAAACAACTACCGTTACCGCGAATACCGTTACTTTTACATTGGTTCATTTTTGCACCAGATGGTTTCATATGCGCATCCGTAGTCATTGTTTCGATTTCAAGGGCTTCGTTTGTGTGTCCTGTTGAAATTGATATTCCTTGTATACTGCGTGAAATGTGAAAAAAATTTGTTGTTGTTGTTTTTAAATTAATCTTATTAACTGAAGTCCATTGAAAAAAAAATTATGTTTTTAGAAAAAAAAAAAAACAGTTAATTTTCGAGTAATTTTCAATGAAACTAGACACTATTGGTTCAGTTTTGCACCTTACTGTATATACCAGAGGCAAAGTGTGATAGATAAATAGATAGATAATAGATTTATTCCTTAGAACTAACAGTTGATTACAATTTATGTTTACTTAAATCTAGTTAGGCATGGCCAGAAGGGCCGTCAGCCAGATGACTGCTTTTTAAAGTGTATATTATTCCTTTATTTTTATTATATATTACATTTTTAACTATTTAGTTATAATAGAAAAACCATTTTAAAAATATTCTGATATAATTCTCTTTCTATAATTTAGTGAGTTTCTTATAAAACAAAATAATTTACGAGTATGCCAGTCTTCTCCATTTAAAATTTCAATGACGCCCGCTTGGTCAATATACTTTTAATTCTGCTGCCATATTTCTCGCTTTAATTCCGCCAAGATGTGACACTTGGCAATGAAATGTGTTATGTTTTCTTTTTCGCCTGTATTGCATAAAGTGCAGGTGTTGCTCAAATCGACCCTGTGACGCACGTAGTTTAAAGGTAGTATTCCACCTCTAGCTCGAAATATCATTGATATTTTTTATGTGCTGAAGTTATCAATGAAATAATTTATTTGATTTAGGTTGTACTAAAGAATTGAGTATATTTCTCTACGCTTTTTCAATATATTCTTTCTTCTCTAAATTTAGTATACAAATTCGCAAGCAGGTTGTATAGATACGTCTTTCACTCTTCTAAGTTTTTAAGTATTAAATTACATAAAAGACAGCGAGCAAGCTACGGTTAGATATTTCCATTCCTCAAACCATGCGCTTTGCGAGTTTATTACAGCTATTACAATCTTGTTTGAAACCTTCTGGTTGTGGCTATGCAGTATCTTAATTATATTTTACTTATATAATCAAAATGCAGTTTTGGCGAGGTGGGGAAAAGCGGCGGTAAACCGGTTTCTATTACCAACATGTATTAGTTTAGTGTGATATTTGAGAGTCTAAATTGCCGTTTCAAGAACAATCGTAGCAATTTTTCAATAGTCTCATACGCATATTGTCGCCATCCTCACAACTGCGCAGCATAAAATATTATTGCTTCTGATGTTGCTTGAAATATTTTGTATTTTGAGCTAAAAGATAAGTGCTTATTTCCATATATTTTTTGTCAAACTGTTATAATAGCATTTTTCGAGGCCGCTAGTTTCTTCTTCCTTTTCCATGAGGATGCTCGTTTCTGTTTCCATTTTCTCCGATCCATAAAACAAAATTTTATTTGCAGCCTTGCGTCCTGTTACTTCTCGAAAGACCATAACAGTACGAGAATCCCTCTATTGATATTTCGCAGGGCAATGCTTTTACTATATCATCAATGCATAAGGTGAAAGCTGGTTTGTTAAAACTACATCCTCGTTTTCATCCCACTAGGGAGAGGAACCATTCAGAAAGATTTTTACCATCCCACACTGAATTAATAGTTTGACTATATATGTCTTCAATTATTCTACAAAATTTCGGAGAAATTTTCTTTTATGTCTATAGAGTTAAAATCTCCCCAAAAATCAACAAACAAAAGTATACAGCTTCTTGGATTTACGTGTGTACAGCTCTATAGTCAAATTAAAGATATGATCTACCGTCGAGTATCCCTTTTTGAAACCGGTTCGGAATTCGCTAATCAGATGTGAGCCTTCGATTCACTTTGTAAATCCGCATCGAAAGATTTCCATGAACAATTTTAGTGATGTGTTGAGAAATGATATTTCACGATAATTTGAAGGGTCAGCCTGCAAAAACTGAATAAATTGAAGTACAGCTGAGAAGTAAATACATATAACAAGGATCCATGACTAAAAATGGACACAAAGAGAGATGGAAAGACCAAGTAGAAGATGCAATGACGACCTACGTCAATTTAACCAAAATTGGTACAAAGAAAGGGGAAAGCTTATGCAAGATAAACTAAACTCAAATACTAATAATAACAAGACCAAGAAAAAAAATTCAATAAAATAGCCAATTTTGAAAAATAGGACAATAAGCAAGATTTTTTCTTCAAAAACTTGGTACAGCATTTGTCAATATATGCTCACCAAAAGTCCATCGACTCGTAATATCCAAATGAGATCAAAATCTTCAGAGTTGTTTTCAAGAAATGTTTTCTCAAAATTGCTCATTAGTAAAGAACCATTCATTTTGGGATTGGGATGAAAATTAGGATTTCGCCTAATTCCACAAACTCCAGATGTGAAATTTGAAGTTAATTAGGCAGCAGGCAGTGGTACTACAGACAGGCAGAATTAAGAGATCCACTTTTTTGAGTTTCTCTAATTAAAATTAGTAGACGGGGACTTTGTGTATATTTTTATTAGTCTTGTTATTGAATTTTTATATGTACATAGTATGTACTACATACATAATGTATATCCCCAAAAGAAAAGTGTTTTCGCGCTGCCAGCTTTGAAAATGAGGGCCAAAATACAATTTTGAAAAAAAAAAAAAAATCCAGGCAAGAATTGTTTTGCACAGAATTTATTTTTTTTTTTTTTTGTTTTGTCATACCCTGGAGGAACAAAATTGCAAAGAAGCTTTACTTCTCTTTTCTGCGATAAAGCAATGACGCACCCCTGGGAAGTAAGCGTACTTTGATTGTGTTATTCAGTACACTCTAAGCCTATTCCCAAATTTCCAGTTTTTTATTAAATTGTTTCCTGGGTTTTAATGTAATTTCATTTAATATTCTTAGTTTATAAATGAGCGTTAAATTTGATCGGTGAGGTAATCTAATAACTAATTTGCCGAAGCGGTCCTTATTCCCACCATGTTAACAGCTTTCAAGAGTTTACGATGGCCAAACGTATCGAACACTTTACTAAAAATGATGAACATAACCAGAACGTAATGATTATTATTGAGGCTGTCGTTGACGAACAATAGTCGGCTTGATGGAATATTACAGTGCACAAACTATTGCTGATTATTTTATCATTCAACTTAAGGCTCCGTCAAACAGAGAGCGTTTTTAACGCCGCGGTGAGATCATTTTACGCGGCGGTTAGATTATTTTGACGTGGCGTCCTTAACGCCGCGGTTAAGAACGTCAAACAGAAAGCGGTCAAAAATAATTAAGATTTTAATTTCAATAAAATGTCAAGCAGCAGGATGAAGAATTATTATTATTTGCCGTGCTACGTTCTCGAAAAAGAAAAAGATTTAGGGTTCACGACATAAATAAAAAGAGAAATGAAGTCGGAGAATACCACCGGTTGTGCGGAGAACCGGAATCAGTCGAATTATGACACAAAACTTCAAAACACTTTTAATACGCCGCGCGTCAACACCGAATGATGAAAATAATCTGTAATTTCACACAACACCGCGTTTCACCGTCGCGTTCCAACGCCGCGTTGAATTTAACGTAACGTAACGTTCAAAACGCGCTCTGTGTGACAGGGGCTATATGTTGTAGTATAATACAACGCGACGGTGGAACGCGACGTTAAAACGCTCTCTGTTTGACGGAGCCTTTACATAATAAATGCATCGAATATGTGATGTTGCTATTTCATAGATCCATTTATTAATCATTTTCGTTGCTTCCTTAACGAGGTCGAGTATTCCGAGAAATCACCGATAATCTCATTAGTTTTTATCTTTAGAACTTACTAATCTAAATTCATCTTGTTTTTGTCAAATACTGAAGGCAGAATTAAAATTGTAATGATTGGGCCTTATATTTATAATACGAGTGAATTAGTCTGCCAAGTATCTCAAGAACGAATTTTGATGAAATTTCTGTTAGTTTGGTCAGAACTAATCAAATAAGGTAAGAAATATGCGAGGTGAGGTTACAAAAACTTCCAAAAACCTTTATCAGATGGCTTACTCAAGAGTAATTGTACTTATTTTGATCAAATTTTATTCATTAAATTTCGATGGTAGAAGTGTAAAAATTTTGGAAATCCATATACGCCCACTTAAAAAAAAAAAGTAAACGTTTTTCAAAATATTGTTGCTAGAAACTAAAAATGATTGTCTAAGTGAAATATGTAGATGTTGTCTCTTTCTATATTTCGTTCATAGATTATTCAATATATGGCTATGCCCAATTTTTGGGGGCGTTTTCTTAACAAAATACATACAGCTTTTTCAATGCTATTTGTGGTAGTGGTTAAGACTTATTGTCAATATCACATCAGAATCCACGAACTTCGGTTACATTGGCAGCCACGCCAACTTTCTTCTAAGAAAAACTTGCGACAACAGTTTTATGATAAAATTTCTGAAAAATCTCGGAAATACCCTCTGTTAAGAAAGATATCATTGCACCAGTTTTACAAATTTTACCAAGCCACGCTCTCTTTATTAGGGAAAGATGACCGATAGAGTATCATACGATCCATTCTATATGGATTATATCTTTCCTGTATGTTTTTATGTATAATAGTTTAGTAATATTACCTCTTTTCTTGACAGCTGTCTTTTTTTGTTGGTCTTAATTTATTTTGGATACCCATTTCGGTAGTGTTTTAATCCCAAAATGTTAGCCAAATTTGTTGCTGAGTGGTAGCCTTGCGCAGAGGTTGTAATTGCATCGATATAAAAAAAGTGTTCACTAATACATATAGACGACTTTAGAAAAAAAGGCCAAAAAGAGAACGCCAACAAATTTAGTACAACAAATTTATTTGAAGAAAAATGAGAGTATGAAACAGATCGCGCATAAAAACGAGAGACGTTCTGGAAATCGTAGACTTTAACAACATTGTCGTTCTCAGAATTTAAGTTGATAAATAGACTTTACCAAGTATGAATGCATATCTCTGGTCGATTGTGGGACTTCCAGGTCGATTGCCTTTCATATAAATTGGTGGAACGATTTCGTTGTGCTTTTTGTGATCGGTATTGTACTTTAAAAAGCTGGAAGCTGGTGCTACTAACTACCATGTTTCGCAGGACAACAAAATGGAATGGCCCCATTTTTTTTTTTTTTTTTTTCATTTTTACTGCATTTTTATTAATCATTTTATTGTAACTTGAATGGCCCCATTTCATTACCAAATTCGCTTTTCCGATATTAGCAAGAATGAAACTGACACCAGGTAGCTCGCAGTTACAATGTTTATATTTAACTATTTGGTTGTGGTTGAAGAAACCTGAGAACGAAGCTCAGACAAGAAGCTCAGACGTTCACTAAAAGATAGGGAGCCTATGACTTGTTCTTGTAGTCTTCTTCCAACTATGAATCCACTATCCATACTTGAATTCGTATCAAAGTATTTTTGTTATCAAATAGACTCTCTAGTTGGGGACAAATCAAAAACCGGGTGGGGCAACAATTGAAAACCGATACTGTCCCGGCTAATCCAGCCTAGTTTTAGCCCGCAAATGTTCGGACTTCTATCGAAAAATTATTGTATTTGTATTTATATTTCTCCAAAAATCAACAACGGGTTTAAAACAATTTAATTCAATACAAATTAATTAAAAAAAAACTCAAAATTTTGGGCTGCGTCGCATTTTTTTGTGCCCCCCTCAAAAATTCCAAAACTCGGCGTCCCTGCCTGTAGCACATAATGATATGTTGAAAAATTAGTCTTGTTTCACACTGTGTAGGTGTTTAAAAAAAAGTTTTTTTTTTTATTTTCATAATTGATTGATAATGAGAGGGGATATTGAAAATGCATATAAGGAATCCGCTCATAATTTTTGGGTTAATTCACACCTCCGTTGCCCGCTTTCGATGATTTGCGTTACATCGTAAATATTAAAAATCAATTTTTATGACGACGGCGATATAATGTGACATAACACTCAAATTTTCTTTTTTATTTCGCTAGAAAATTGGAAATTTTAAAGGAAGACCAGGAGATGTTCGTGGGAGAGTATCATGTTTTTCCCCACCGATATGGAAATTTCGTTGTTGAAGTCGAACGATGCGAGTAGGTAACGTATCCACGGTGAAACACGGGACATCTGATTGAGGTATTTACCCATATGTATGTACTCGCATATACTCGTATATGTTATTTGTATTCGAAAAGTCAACAAGGTGGGATGTTTGCGCAGAGATAGGATGAATGCTGTTACCGATTGTATCTGCATATACCTATATATACTCGTATATATACATATATATATATATATATAGAGAGAAAGGGTAATAAAATAACTTTCATAGTTGCATGGTTGGCTAGTCAAAGAAACACAAGCGTGCTTATATGGATCCCATCAACATTTGGCGGAGTTTCACGAGACTCATAACTTTTGAATTTTTAAACGTAAAAGGTTGACTAGAGAACATTTTCAAATCTTAGAAAATTTCAAAAATAAAAAAGTTTTAGAGGTTAGAGTAAAAGTTTTCATACAATTTGATTATCAAATAAGGTGACGATGTGCCGCTTTAAAAAATATATAGTTGCTTTATTTTACCGTTATAGTGTTTCGAGAAAAATAAAAAAACTGCCCTGAAAATTGAGCGGCCTAAAATATCATAGAAATAATTTGAATTCCAAATTGATACAACTCCCCTTTGATTTCTTAACTTTCTAAGAGTAACTCTATGAAGTTTAATTTTCCCATGTTGCAACCGAACTGGTTTATACACATGTTTAAGTGAGACAAAGTAAAGTAATTTTTAAAAAAATGGAAACAATCGAATATCGTGCGGGTTAAGTTACTACACGAGTACTCTATACTATGAGCACCAAATGCACCGTTCTCAATTATTTTTATAGGTTTAGTGTTTCAACTAGTAACTATAATAATAATAACTGCAAAGCCAACAAATGTGCATGTTCTTCACGTATTTGGATTTTTTTGCGCTAATGGATGTGGTAATCTTCTAAACATACTAGTAGCCCGAGCTACCGTATGATTCCTAAATTGACGTTTGCATCTCGCCTTCTTCTCTCTATTTTCCTGAGCTCGTTTTACATATTCGTGATGAGTGGGCAAATTTCCCTCTTCTGACTGCAGCATGTGGTCGATAAGAGATGATGAGTTTGGAAGATTGCCTCTCCATTATTGAAAGCGACTACAAATTAGGACAGCGTTTTCTGCATCTTCATCTTGTTCAGAGCACAAGAGTGAGCTATCTTGTTCAAATCTGTACAGGTATTTTCGTTAGCCCCAGTGTCCAGATAGAAACTGCGTGAGGTGGTAGTTGCAATCCCCTTGCGAACGATTCACCCAGATCTCGATAGTCGGGATCAATTTGTGCGTCCATCTTCCTTTCGTAGTGTTTTCCACCGCGCTTGTCCAATGACCATTAAAACTTGTCTTTCATCTTTTTTTAAAAAAAAGCTTTGCCTCCCGTTGACACTTAATTCTTCTATTGTAGGTCCTCTGTATCTTATCTACGGGTATGCCAATGGGTACCATTCCGGCTAAAACGCAAGCTGCCTCATACGAAATCGTGGGAAAGCCTCTTATCACTTCTAATGCACAGAACCTGTAGATTGTACACAACTTATGTCTCGTAGCTTTCTTCGAAAGTGTTCCGGCGCAAACAGTAGCCGCATAAAGAAGGACTGAGCTAGAGATTCTGGATAGTAGAAGTCTCCGAGTGTATCCATGTCGCCAGATGACGTGTTTTCATGTGTGGTTGCAATTGTGTACGTATACGAGCACTTTCGTGCTTGATAGTCTTTTTTTGCTCAGCGTTTGTCTTCAAAACTTCAAAATAAATAAAGTGCACGACTGGGTCGCACGTACTTGTACCTACATAATATGCTGTTTATTTGCAAATCACAGACATGTCAGAAAATGTCCAGCCGACAATAAAGGTCATAAATGCAGATCCTTCCGTTAGCTTAAAAAAAATATAGAGAGAGCTTGCGTTACCTAGTCAGTAGAAATCAATTAAAGTCTCAGTCGAAATTTGAATTTTGTATTATATTCTTTCATTTAGCAACAACGGTTTTGCCTTAATTATTCGATGAATATTAACATTAACAGAATGGCTCTATCCAACCCTCCGATGCAAAAGTTTTAGCTGTAACGAAATTTCCCGTACCAAGGAACGTGAGAGATGTCCTTAGCTTTTTGGGTCTCGCATGATTTTTCCGGAAGTTCATATCAGGATATGCCCTGTTAGCGAAGCCACACATCGATTTAGGAAAAAAGGTTGCAAAGTTCATTTGGGAGAAAAGGGAGGAAAAATCTTTTCAAAACTTTTTGATCCCTCTCACTTTACGCAGTTGCATACGGATGCCTTCTTCCCTTCTTTCTTGGTTTCACAACCTTACCCGCCGAGAAAAATTACTCGAGTTACGAGTTGGAGGCTCTCGCTGTCGTGTAATGCCTTAAGAAGCTGCATCTAATGGGGTTGAAGTTCCAAACTGCTTTCCAGCTAACCAAGGCCAAAAAAGAGTTGAGCAACAGAATGACAAACTGGGCGCTTCAGTTGGAAGAATATAGCTTCAGTAGACAGTCGGGGCGATCTATGCAGCATGTCGATGCACTTAGTCGGTACCCGCATGTTTTGGTTATCGATGATGAGGTTACGGAGTCAATTAGGAGCGCACAGCCGAAACATGATTTTTGTAAGGTTCTGCTCCAAATCCTAAAAACCTCGGAATTTGAAGACTATGTTTTACGAAGTGGAGCTATCTATAAATATCCGGAAGGAGACTTTTTATAGTAGTTGAGGCACTACTTCGAAGTGATTATTGCATATCTAAACTATCAAAAGCTGTGGAAGCGGATTCTGGTGGCTGTATAAGTTTAAAAAAAAAATGGAAAAAGGGACTAGACTAATTGACAAGATGGACATTCCTCTCCATACCTTTCATCTGGACAACATATGTATTGTAGAACCATTACCTTCTACGTCCAAGAGCTATAAGCTTTTGTTAACAGTAGTCGTTGCTTCTACAAAATTCACATGGATATACGACGCGGAGAGTAAAGGAACAAAAGTAGTTTTGAAGAAGCTAGAAATTCAAGCTTAAGTTTTTGGAAATCCGCAAAATTACTGAAAAGGGGGCAGCGTTTACCTCGAATAAATTCAAAGAATACTGGGAGACACATCTATTATCTGGATATAGATGAAACGCGCATTTACACAAAGTCGTAATTGAGGTTTTATCTAAGCCTTCTATGGAAGAACCTCTTAAGTGGTACCAGCTTACATTGACTTACATTCGTACGCAACGAATCCTAAAGTCTACGTCTTCAGAAGCTACGAAAGGAAAACCATTTTTTTTTTTTTACCATTTACCACAGTAAGCAATGCAATCTTTTTTTATTTCCCAATTGTTTGCATACATCTTATAGAGACACCTAGTACTCTGTTTTAAAATGTTAGTTAACGAGACTTATTCCAGGCTGAGTGGCCAATGTCCTTCAGTATTTTGTTGGAACAATATGAAACGAGTAACATGGAGTTATGTTCATTATGAGGGGCTTCCTCTTATCAATTCACTTGGTCTGGTTCTTTTCAGTCTTCTTCTTCCGAGTTTTTTAACTATAAACGAAATTTTATCAAAATCCGATCAGACGCTCTTTAGTTAGGTAGCCCCCTAAAGATGATTTAGAGATATTTGAAATCCACGCCCTCATACCCTACTAACACTCCATTCGAATTTGATTGCTTTCATATCCGATCACTAATACGCATGGCCAAATTATCAGTTCAAATTGTTTCAAAATCTGATCAGGTCTTTTTTAGTCCTTTGGTAACCAACCATTGCTGCAAAATAATTTTCAACGTTATAATTAGCACTCCTTTACAGTGAAACAATTCAAATCCGGAAGTATGAAGATGGGCTTTTCCTTGAATGGTTTGAGGTCTTCTAGGTAATCCGATTTCCGCGACTACTTATCCAAGTAGTTCCGTCGACTCCGCTGCAGCCTAATTAGGCAGTTGTACCGACTTTCACGCCTGTTGATTCTGCTTTTGCATTGTTGGAGATTAAGGCTTTTGGAAATATGTCTCCTTGGATTGAATTCAAAAGTTTATTTGTCTAGAAGGAGTTTTGATAAAGGGTTGTCGGGGCGATTGCTTAAAGAACATAGAAGTGATGGGCTCTGATACCTTGGCTTGTAGAATGCTCATATACCGCATTTCTAGGTATCATTTCACTGAAGTCTGCTACCAATCTGCGATGAATTGCTGGTAAGCGAACTGCTCGTCTCTGCATGCCGTCGAGAAGATACAGATAATATTTTGAGGCTGAACTCCAAACGTGAGAACAATATTCAAAACTATTGCGGTGTAAAGTATCTCTTTGCTCTCAGCTTCATGGATGTCGATTTTGAAATCTTTGATATCTGGTCATGTAATGTTATACCATAGTTGACTGTAATGCCAAGAACTTGCATTTGAAGCTGTGGTACAGTAGAAAGGTTTTTTTTTCTGGGAAAAGGTGATAAATTGGGTTTTCTTAGCATTGAAGTCGCCTGATTTCGCTTTTCCCCTGTGAAAGATTTTCTACAGGTCCTCATTTAATGAGTTGATCTGGTCGCATATCTTGCGATGTGATTTATTTGCATGTAGTTAGAGCAAGATGAAATTAGAGTGCTATCATCGGCAAATCTAAAGATCTTGTTGTTAGTTGACTCTCTAAAGTTGTTGGTATAGGGTAGAAACAGAGTTTGTTGAAAGTATGGAACCCTGAGGCATCCCAGCGTTTAGAGTAAATGTATCAGAGACACACCACTCACCACAACTTAAATTGATCTGTTATGAAGAAAATTGTTCACCCAATCATAGAGATCATTTGATAGTCTTTATGAGGCTAGCTTGTTTAATAGGGCACTATGTCAAATCCGATCGAACGCACCTTCGAAAACCATACTGTCGGTCACTTATCTGTCCGTGCCCCTCCAGGTATTTGATTATATCAGCATTGATGTCTTTTTCCATCATTTTAGATAACATAAACAACAACGCTATGGAATGGTAGTTTTGCGACAAGCAATTCTTTCCTTTGTTGAGAATCGATTGAATGTGATGCGAATGAGCAAGAATGAAATATTTTTTTCGCATAAGATGTAGAAAAAGGTTTACAAAAAAAAAATGTTATGTTAGATCTAGTAGATAGCGAATTGCCTGAGAACATAATAGCGAGAAGATCGGCTTTCTCATTTGGTGTTGTGTGCTTTGATTGAGTAGCTGGCACATCTCTTGAAAATGTTTGCCACCGTTCGGCAGAATTTTGTATCTTTTTTTTGTTTGTGTGTAGTTGGTGAAAATCATCGAAAGACATCACATGCGAACTTTGTTATAGTCTGGGACTTCAATTCACTAAAAACACCCAGAGAAGGTATGATCTATGTCATCCTTCCAATCATCGCCAGAATTTATTTCTGTCACTTGGAAGCCTGTATATTAAGGAACTACCTTTTGTCAGCTACCTTTTGTTTTGGAGTATCTATGTAGGTATGTTTAATCACTCTTTTCGTGTTTGTAGGTTTAACCTTTCTCATTCTTCTAATAAAATTGCTATTGGCATTATTGCGAAGAGCAGTAATTTATTGTATATTGAGAGACAGGAATATCTCCCTAAGAGCCAATAATTCATCATGTTTTTTCTCAACATGAGCCTTTTAACGCAATTTCGCGTTAAGGGTCATAAATTGGTATGTGTTGTACATTTTTATTTGTAAAATTTACATGAACTGGCTGCAGTTCATTTAATTGTACATATTTATCATTTTGTGGTCCACTCAGATACATATAACATCTACTGTCCTTTGCAGTTATTGGTGTATAAAAGGAACAAGACGGGTCTTAATACACTACCTTGCGGTACACCAGCTTTTATATATTTTAATTTGGAGCACTCATAATTTTGCTTTGTTCTAAATAATCGCTGCATTATATAGGTACTATATATGTACGACTCTAGTATATCTGAATATTGGTTTGGCAGATAATTTTACACTTTATTGATTAGTTCTTTGTGCCAAACTTTACCAAAAGCCTGTGTAACACCAACGAAGATGGTAGAGCATATTTTTTTCTCTTTTTCAAAGTTTCGGATGGAGACGTTTCAGAATATTTTTTTCGAATATCACAGTATTAGCAAGGAGATTGCACGATATGAGGCAACTTCACTACGCAACTTCCCGGATTTTCGTACCATAAGTACTTTCGCAACTTTCCACATTCATAGAACATACCTCAGTCTGAATGAAATTTATAATCTGTGTTAGTTTTCCCATACCTTTTTTATGAAGATTTTTGAGAATTTCTTCTGTAATAAGATGAGACAAGATCAAGACCCGAACTTTTTTCGGGTTTAGGCACAGGTTAGTGATCTGAGTCCTTCTTCTACTTTGGTAGTATTTAAGGAGATATTCTTGTTTATAAATAAGTCAACAACATCCGGAACCAGTAAGCAGCTTTCCCCGTTGAGTGATAATTTTTTTTATGGATTCAAGAATATCTCTTCCTCTTGAATTTGTTATTCTTGATCCCCAAAATTTGTTCTTATTTCCGAATATATCGAAGAGGATGTTGAAATTATTTTATTTATTTCAAACCTCTACGCTTTGGCAGAATGAATTCTCAAAGACACACCAGAAATACCAACCAAGTTCAGTGTTACAGCGGCTGTTAAATTCTAGACCAAAAGTTCATAAAAAAAAACTTAACAAAGCATTGTTAGTTTATATAGAACTTCAGACTTAATTAATTATAAAAACAAAATCAAATTATCAGAAATTAAGAACTTACATACACATAAAAGTACATACAAGAATAGAGTAGTAAAATAATTACAGTTTTTGAAAAACTTCAAACTTTATTTATTACAAAAAAAAGATCAAAATAAGGGAGAAGACGGACCTGAAACACTCAGTCTCCCCCAAGATTTACTAATCCATAGATTCACAATCAGAAGTACAAAATATCTTCGGCAAAATATGTACAAAGGCTGCAAATCAATAAATAAAAAGGATACAACAGAAAAAGGAAAAAATGGGATCAAGTCTTCCTCGTCTCCTTGTATCTGAATGTGTTTCCCAATTGTGTTCAGTTCTTTAATTAACCGAAAATTTTATAAGAACGAAAAGGGAAACGGGAACCGTGGTTAAGTGCGCGATAACTGAGCAGAAGGTTCAAGGTATCACTTCAAGAAAAAAAAAAAAAAAACAATTTCCCACCAACCCACCTCTCGCGAACGTCAGAAAACATCCGAGAATAAAAATTGCCATGAGAAGCTTATCTCAAACGAAAAAATTGTCCTTCAGCAACTGCATAAAATTAAGTTAGACCAGGCCCTGTACTGGGCAGTTAGCGCCGAAATATTTATTTATTTATAAAACGGAAACGAAAACGAATATTTTCTTATTTACTTTAGATAGAAAACTAATTAAAAAATCCCATTGACCGGTTTCAATCGTTTTTGAAAATGTATACCGAGTTTTTAATCAACCTCAACTGCACTCAATGTTTTTTTATTTTTTTTTAGAGGAAGGGGAGATCTCCAAAGGATACTGATGATCCGCATGACAGATTTTTCGGATCTAGTCTCTTGGACTTTCAATGAGTTTCACCCCCTGCTGACTCTTTATTTTCGAATGTGCTATATGTATATAGGTATATGAAAGTATATAAATTTTTCTTTATCTTATATTAAGCTAAATCGAGAGGTTTTTCCTTTTAAGCTTTAAGCCGTCTGGAGTCATACCTAAATATTTCGCTGTATTAGTGCACAGCACTATTTTTTGGTTTATAATACTTAGTATATGTTCAATCTTTTTATGAGTAAAGTCAACATCGACTGACTTGAACTCATTTAACTTAAATCTCCACTTTTTAGTTCATTCACAGATTTTGATTCTTCATTGGTTCTTCCTACTGCTAGTATTGTAGTATCATTCAAGTTCCGGAATATCACCAGTATATAATAACCTTGCGGTACGCCTGCCTTTATTTCTGTTATTTTTGAATAAGTGTTCTAATGTTTTATTCTAAAATGTTTTCCATCTAAATAGGATTTAAAAATGGAAGGATACTGATTTGGCAACATACGAGTTCATCTCAGTTTATAGATAAGTCCTTCGTGCCAGACTTTATCAAAAGCCTGCGCCACATCCAGGAATACAGCCGAGCAGACCTTCCTTTTTACAGTAAACTCCAAGGGTGGCGTCCAGATAACTGGGGAGCTTGTTTGTTTCGCTTTTTGTCGTTGCTCTTGATTCACAGTATTTTTTTTTTTCCATCTACCTGATGTCATCATCAGGATCAAGTTGCATTTTAAGCCATATGACCACCCTACTGCCAGTGCTATGAATTCGCAGTAGAGTTGACTTAGCTTTCGCAATTGATCGACTTTTTTATTTATTTCAGACGAAATAAATAGATGATTGTTGAGATCAGGATTTGAACCGTGAACCAAGAGCGTGACAAACGTTGATGTTACCACTACACCAAGACCACCCTTAGCTTGTATTTTATTTTTAATGTATTTTAACTCCTTATATTATTGGATATTGTTTTTTACTAAAACTGCGCTTCCACCGTTAGTTAATACCTCCACACCATTACACCTGATATACGGCTGTGATGTCTTGCCAAAATAAGCTCCTCCTTTCTTAGATCATGGAAATAAAAGTTGTAACCATCGTTACTTTTTTTCATCCGAAAAGACAACGCGTTTCCAATCACTGCTCCAAGCGACATGTTCTCCTGCAAAATTCATTCGATGCGCTCCTTGTGTACTTGCCTCAAACAGGTTTCTTTTTAAGTCTTCTTCTCTGTACAGTACCACTTTTTCGTATTATCCTTCGGACCGTTGCTATGCTGGCTGATACTCCGCTGTTGGCCCTTATTTTAGTCGCAGGTAGAGTAGAATTTGAGGCAAGCCGTAGAATTAACCGCTTTTTTCGCAATGTTGTTGCTTCTGCCGTGCGTCATTTTTGATTTTTTCCATAGTGTTGTGGATCCGCAAGATAACTGTTTACAACAGTCTTACTTCTATTAAGCCTCCTTGCAATTTCTCGGTCTGAGAGTCCTAACTCCTTGAAAGCATCTATTTTTCATCTTTCTGCCGCTGTCAAAGTCTTTCCGGAAACCATTTTTTTTAAAACTAAATAAAAACAGTTCTTTTCAACGCCTTTTTAAATATTCTTAACAAAACTTTGCAAAAAAATCGCTGATATGAACTCCTGCAACGAAATATTCGCAATGGCCTCATCCTAGTGGCGCATCTTTTTATACGCTTTTCAAGTAGTTCATTGTTTGATCTTATTTACCCTTATTTACCCTTTAATTATATGACTTCCTATTGGGAAAATATGTACTTGTTTACAGGTAGTAAAAGTTTCCGGGTACAACATTTCCAACAGGTATAAAGAGTGAAAATCGATTGCAAAATGTAAGGCCTTATCCTAGTGATCGCCAATGTATCATTTGCTTCGCAGCAAACGCTCTTACCCGAATGCATTGTTGAAGGGAAATTACAAACATTGCGTTTGTAGTTTATAAAATTATAAAAGTGTGGAGGGTTTTGATTTATGATAGAGCCTGTTTTGAATACATATCAAAACTGATAAAGCTCGAGTAGTTGCTGCTTCGTAAACTTCAACGGGTTGACATGTTGATTTCAGATGAAGAGATAGCACTACGAAGTTCAATTAAATCTCCTCTTATCCCTGACATATTTTGGTAAAAAATCTTTAACTCTTTCCTCAGTTGCGTCTCATTCTTCGAAATTTGCATTACAATATATCACTTTTGATTGATGATTATGCTTATATACTTTGTCGAAGGTCTTTTCTTTCGCATGTCTAGTGTATTAAGTTTGGTTAGGATCAGTTGTAGTGTTTGATTCATGTCATTGCTTTGTTGGTTACCCTCTGGTTGATCCTTTTTCTGCATAAGATGCTGTTTTTTTTATGTGCAAGTACTTGAGTATATGACACTATACCCGCGCTGGTTTCTTTAGCGTTCGGTTTTTTGTTTTCTTTTGGACTGGGTTTTTTAATCTACTTTAATATTTTCTGGTATTATTAGTATTTAGTTTTTATTTATGACTTTCTGCAGTTTCATGGCAACAATGCACCCTGGATAGCTTGCGGGTAGGCTCCCCGCAATGCACGCACTTACGCTGCACATTTTGGGGCTTGTACATTGTGTTGTGTGGCGTTTTTCATCGCATTTCACACATGATTTATTCAATGATTTTTAGATCGAAACTTTCTTTTCATGCAAATTATCGCAGCTAATTACCTCATCTATTACTATTGGAGGAGGTGGTGGTGTCATTTTCGATTTTTTTTGGGAGTTTATTTCTGTCGATTCTGTAACTTTAGGGGGAGGAACTGAATTGTTAAGTTTCCTCTTTTTTACTCTCTGAGTATCTCTAATCTACTCAGTTTCTTTTGCCAATTCTTCTGCATCTGTTGTGTATATTAGTTTTTCCTCATTTTGCCGAGGAGTTCTGCGAATATCGTGGGTATTATCTGGCTGTTTATTTTGTTTTTTTTTTTTTTTTTTCTTTCGATTTTAAATTATTTTCTATGTTTGTTATATATATGTAGTTGTAAGTTTTTTATTGTCTCATTTAAATTTCTATTCAAATTATTTGCTTCTATTAACGCATTGTTACTTTCTTTTTGTAGCTTTTGCTCATTTTGAGAAATGCATTGGTTTTTGTTAATTGTAATAGTTTCCTTGACTTAATTTGTTTCTTGGCATTCAATGTGGAATGAAAAACGAACGTTATTCGTTATTACAAAAGCCTTAAACCCACTATTGTGTTGTGTTGTGCTGGACTCACACTTTTATCGTGTCGTGTGTCGGTGTTGTGTTGCAATTTTTAGTATGAAGATCTAAAGGACAAACTTTATATTTCGCAGTGCAAAGGACCAATTAGGTTTTGTTTGGATTTATATCTAATCCACTTCGTGAGGCCCAACTAGAGAGCAAGTGAAGAGAGTGTTGAAGCAGCTCTTTTAGAGTACTAGAGTGTTTAACGGAGATAGCAATAGCAGCGTCATCTGAATAGGCGATCAGATTCCAAAGAAGAGAGGAAAGGACACCACCTTGAGGTGAGGCCGCAGTTTACAAGACTGCGAGCCTATGCTCCGCCCAATCCCGTCTGTAAACAATTGATTGATTAACACTTCAAGTGAAGACTCGACTCCTACACTATTTTGCAATTCACACTAAAAAACAAATTTTATAGGAAAATAGAACACGTACAAACTGGAAGTTTGACCTGATGCTATAAGAGTTTTAAGCTGGAATAAAAACTTTCCTGTCGACAATTATAATTCACCTTGGATCGTAAAACTACGAAAGATTCCTTTTAAAAGATTAGTTGAGCACCGCTATAAGTATCTGCTTCTCATATTTGTACAAAATGTGGGCGAAAATGTTCAGCAAACAAGGTTCTCCAGACAGAGAAGCTTGAGAAGCGGCGCTAGACGCCTCCAGTTTTGCACATGTAGTCGGTTGAGGTGCATTTCCACTTCTGTGTTCCACCTTAGGTGAGGTCTTCTCGTACCGCGTCATCCCTCCGTGGTGGAATCGAAGACTTTTTTGAACGTAGCGTTGTTGTCCATTCGCTCTACATATCCTAGCCATGTTAGGAGATGTATTAGAATCATTTTGCCTAGATTGTTGTCGCTATACAACCGGTATAGTTCGTTGATGTATCTTCTCCTCCATTCTATGTCGATACAAACGGGGCCAAAAATCACTCGAAGCATTTTTCTTTCAAAGTAACTTAGAGTGTTTTCATTCGCCTTTGATACCTTCCGGGTCTGGGAGGAAGATATATTTCTAAAAGACAAGTCTTCTCTGACAGGCTTAATCTTAGCCTCTCCTTCCGTCTCCCAAATAATATTAGCGTGTTCCTGGCGCAAATAATGGTAATGAAAGAAGTCTTATCCTGGCTAAAAAAAAACGTGATATCAACAGCAGATACTCGTACTCGTATCTGCATCTTTTCAGACAGCCAAGCAGCAATCAAATCCTTGGAATCGTTTTTTCTAAACTCAATAACAACTTTAGATTGTCGATCGTTTCTTATATAGGTAGAGATGGCTGAGAAGTTCAAGATTCGTCTTTACTGGGTGTCGGGGCATATGAACATTCCACGAAATTCTAAGCAATACCCATTCTACCGGATAGAGGTACCTTAGGTATACCGACTACTACATGTAAACTTAGATTAAAGCTGGATGCTGTCGAGAGAACAAATATTATATTCCTTAAGGGAAGGCTTTAAAAAAGACGTTGAAGAACATACCGAACTGAGAGTATCACTTAGGACGTTTTCTGAACTCGAAATCGAAATTGATCGTTTTGTTGAAGTTCTGCAGCGCGCCGCGTGGAAAAATACTCCTTATCAAAGGAAAACGCCAATCAATCATGCCCAAAAATATCCACCGGAAATAAAAGAAATGGTAAGGGAGAAGAGAAAAGCGCGTAAAAAATGGCAACAAACTCGTGCTCCGCAACATAAATCGCATTTGAATCGCTTGTGTAACTTGCTAAAAAAGGCCATTATTGATTTTAAAAACCGGACAATACAAACCAGCATTGAAAGCTTAACAGCGGACAAAGATTCCAATTATTCGCTCTGGAAAGCTATAAAAGGCATTAAAAAACCGAAAATACAAGCGGCCCCAATCAAGAAAAATGACAACGAATGGGCCAAGAATGATAAAGACAAAGCAGAAGTCTTTGCCGCCCATTTAGAAGAAACATTTAAACCATTTGATGGGCAAGCGCTTGCTGAAAATGATAATGCGTCGGATATAGCATTTCACAATTACACAGTAAGAAATGCGAGGCTGACCGAACTTCAACAAGAAATAAAGAAACTGAAACCGAATAAAGCTCCTGGATACGACCTAATCACAGGAGAGCTTCTTAAATCGTTACCTAGAAAAGCGTTAGTTAAGTTTCTTTACATTATAAACGCAGCGATAAGATTAGAATATGTTCCGAGTCAATGGAAAGTCGCGGAAGTAATAATGATTCTGAAGCCAGGAAAACCACCGAATGATAAAAAATCGTATAGACCTATTTCGCTGCTGCCGATTATGTCTAAAGTTTTCGAAAGAATAGTACTTAAGCGATTACAGCCGGTTATAGAAGAAGGATCTCTTATTCCCAATCACCAGTTTGGGTTTAGAACCAAGCACTCAACAATAGACCAAGTGCATAGAATAACTGATTTAATTGAAAAAGCTTACGAAGAAAAAAAGATTTGCTCGAGCATATTCCTTGATGTTTCTCAAGCTTTTGACAAGGTCTGGCATGAAGGCTTGAAATATAAATTACGACAAGTTCTGCCGGAACACTTATATAATATTCTAGAAAAATACTTGACGAATCGACTTTTCCGAGTCAAACACGGAAACGAATATTCGGAATTTAAAGAAATAAGGGCTGGGGTACCGCAGGGAAGTGTCCTTGGACCGCTTTTGTACCTATTATATACTCGCGATATACCGCAAGAAGAAGGCACCGTCTTAGCTACATTTGCCGACGACACTGCCATCCTGGCAACGGGTAAAACGATCGAAGAATCGACTGAAAAATTGCAAGAAGCATTGAATAAAGTAAATGAATGGACAAAGATTTGGCGACTAGCTTTAAACGAAAACAAATCTGTTCATGTCAATTTTACTTATAAGAAAATAAATAATTTGCCCATCTTTTCAAACTCGGTTCAAATTCCGTTTGCAAACGAAGCTAAGTATCTTGGAATGACACTTGATGCTAAGCTGAAGTGGAAATCGCACGTGAAGAAAAAACGTAAAGAACTCGAAACCAAATACAGAGAAATGTACTGGTTACTTGGAAAACATTCCAAGCTTAATGTAGAGAACAAACTGCTTTTATACAAGCAAGTGCTAAAGCCGATATGGACATATGGAATACAACTTTGGGGTTGTACCAAAATAAGTAATGTCAATATTTTACAAACTTTTGAAAATAAAGTGCTAAGATCAATAGTTAATGCACCGTGGTTTATTAGAAATAGCGATATCCATAGAGATTTAGGAATTGCGACAGTCGAATATGAAATCAAAAACTTCGCGCGTAAGCATAAAGACAGATTACAAGGACACGTTAACAATGAAGTCCTTCGAATTCTAGATGAGAGGAATCTACTGCGTCGTCTACAAAGGACTAAACCTTTCGATTTAACGCGATAGCAAGAAACCGCGCCTAATTTGCGGAACAAGCAGGAACTTTCAATGGAAAGGGACCTGCCAAACGATCTCAATACGTGAAAGAAAAACTGCTGGATAAGTCAAAACTTAGTTGTAGTATGTAATCAAAGAAATTTATCACGAAGGGAGGTTTTTTTAGTGAGTAAAAATCTCACACTACTATGAGCACGCGCTACCGATCCTCATAGTGTCTTCATGAAGATTTTTTACCTACCCTCGGAAAAAAAAAAAAAAAAAAAAAAAAATATTAAGTGGACAAGTGGTACAAAGTGTCTAGCAACAAAATATCGTAGATTTGGCCTAAGCTGGATCTGAAAGCTCTAAGAATTTGATTTATCTCAATAGATTGTATATTAGCGCTGTAATTGGTGCCATCACTGGGAACTGTCTTATAGGCAAGCACGCAACAAGACTTGGCGTATTGTTCCCCCGAGGTCTATGTGGTACACAATGAACCTATCATTGGTCTAAATATGTTGTCATTTTAGCTGGCAACCACTTGTGCCTAACCTAACCTAGAAGAAGTCAGGAGTGCTGTTATCGACGAAGAAATGGATTGGATTTCTAGGCTTCTACAACGGTAGTCGCATAATACGCCCCTGTTGTTGGGCGTAACCGCCCCTATTGCAACAATAAACAAGAAAACACCTCAAAATTTCGTAACTAATAACAACTTGAAGTGTTCCAGCAAACAAAATAAAAAAAACACTCTCCCTGATGGAAGTCCTGCCTACGTCATGGTTAACGTGCAAAACTTGTGTTTTTTAAGATTTAACTCTACTATCTTGAGAAAAACTTTCCCTACACTTGCAGTGCTGTCATCGGAAAACCATTCCCACTTAGATTTAACACTTTTAAAAAAATAAAAAGTTGTGCAAGAAAAACAAAGACTTTCCTTATCCATATTTGTTTTCGTGCACCACACGACGACGCACGTAGAGACTTATTCCGGGATCCTTCCAAGTAGTTATTTCTAACCAGCGGAACCAAGTGATTACACACACTTTGTAATCTATTGGCAAGTTGTCACCTCGTTCTGTGTTGACTTGTTCTCAATGTTTTGAATTTTTTCAGTAGCGCTACCATAAGGCAAAGAGAAAGTTTAGCACTTTATTCTGGCGTCGTACTACTTTCTTAACTTTTCATTGTGTTCGCCGGAGAATTTATTTTTGTTGTTTCTCTGTTGATTTTTTTGTTAAAATACAATTACCCAAGTAATTGTCGCACATAAATTTCATCGATTGTTTCTGGTGAATAACAACAAGAACCGAGAGCAGCAAAGGAAAATAACACCGGTGATACAACAGTAGCAGGAAAACGGTGGCAAAAGTCAGAATTGATTTGTTTTTCTTTTCGATAGATATTTTTTCAGGAATCTTAAGTGCTTAAGTGGCTCCATGAAATACGTATTCCATCAATGAGCCTGGCACAGGACTCGAATTTATTTTAACTGGTTGGTCAGCTGAGCGTAATAAGTCTAAACGTAAATTCATTTGGATGGGATCATGTTGGATGTACAATATTTAGATACAATGGATAAATAACAATAAAAGATACAGAAAAGATTAGACATTATAGTTCCAAAAATTTCCAAATCCGGTAGCACTCAGACTAAATTTTCTGTCCATTGTGGTTGCTGTTCCCCGTCTGGTCTCGAACCTTCAAAGTTCGAGTCATAAGGACAGCAGAACTTCAATTTCATTGTGCTCAAAATCTAGAAGTCAAATTTTAATTTTTTTTTACGAATGACGGCAAAGGATCTAACTACACGAATAGCTGCAGGAAGTTTATTAAATAATTTGCAGCACACGATGGAGTAGAAATCTCTAAAGGGGATGGTGCGAAAGGAATGTATGTTTACAGAAATACCTGAACTGCTTCGCAGATTATGAATATCAGAGTATCCACGTGTCATAAAAAAATGTTTTTGAGACCATGTAATAATACAGGTGTCTAATTAGCAGAACTCTTAGAGACCTAAAGAGCGCTATGGTTTGGGTGGGATGCGAAGTACCACGAATCTGTGAATTTTAGTATGGTAAGCTGCTTCGAAGCACCCAATACCGTATTGTAATTTAGAATAAAATATTTCAAAATAGTCAGTTCTTAAAGTATTATTTACACAGAATTTATGCAGATTATACAAACATCGGATAGATGAACGCAAATACTGCTGCAGAGTCAAAATATGATCAGACTAGCTCATATTTTGGTCAATGAAAACCAACTTTGAGCAATTCCCATCACATGTTGTATCTACATCAAACACCAACAAAGAAGATACAGCATTACATGAACAATCTGACAATTTGTAAAGAGAACAACTTAGAGAATGAAAATAGGTTTCGAGATCAGGAGACTTCAAACTTACCTTTAGTTTGTGTTTGGCAAACCAGATTCTCAATAGGTGAGTATCGTAGTTTATATCAGCTACTAGGTTCAGAGGGCTAGCAGAATCATATGCGATGCAAAGGGAGAGGGAAGCCGAACAAATTTAACTATAATGTTTTATTCAAGACCTACCATTTTGCTTATTCGAAACACAGACTTGAGGTATGCAATCCAAGCCACCTTTTTTATACTTTAAGTCATTTGAATTTACGTAGACAAAAAAGTGGCTTCGAAAGAAGCCGTTCTGGGCAAAGTAATCTATATAAGTTATTGATAACTCGGAGCGTTGTTAAATATAAAAAATTTAGTAATTACAATTATGTACTACCTATTTGTACTCTAAAGCTTTTTTACGAATTCTGCTAAAACTCTTACATAAAAATTTTAGTTATTTTTAATTTCTAAAAGAAGGTGCTTTTCGATAGATAAAAGTGCCAGGTCTGAGAGTCTTTCTTCTTTGTGGGAATTTCTTAAGTATGGACTATTCTTAAAGTCGAAAAAGATCTTTCAAAAGAGGCCACAGTCAAAGGCATGGCTAAAAAGATTTCACACAATGTCAGAGCTTGAGAAAACGTATCTCTAAGCATTTCCGTATTAAAATGCTTATAAAGTTGAAAAATCTCAAGCTTTTTAAGTGAAATTAAAAATTCCATGAAATAGGGTAATTAAAGAAGATATTTTGTAATCCGGCATTGAATTAGAAAAATATTCATATTTTGATTTGTTTAATAAATCAAAGAAAATATATGAACTAAATAAACTATACCTATTCTTAATCTGACGTGTAACATTATCTTTAATTGCTACAAAAATTCGGCTATAATTTGTTTTTGAATCAATATTAAGTAGCCGGCGTTTGCGTGGAGGTTCTGAGCAGTTACTTACGCTCTCATAGATTGAGTCAAATGAGTTTAAAAATTCAGAATAAATCCATTACACAAAACCCTCGATCTCTTGCTTCGCAAGCTATATGTCAGTTTGATTATTTTGAACTAAACTAAAAAGAATATCTGTTTTTGCAAATATGACCGAAGTAACATGCAATCAAAAACAGAATTCTTTGTCCTGTAGTTTGTACAACAAACTTTCGGACATAACCAGAGTATCGTTATCCCATTCTCCTGGTTCACATAAAATCTGTTCAAAAGTTTTTATAATATCTTCTCTTTAATTGAATAAGACGTTCACTGTACGCGAATGATATTGCCATCGAGTCTCTGATACCCCGGAATGCCAGCTCTTGTTTTCCTAGAAGAACTACAGTGTCTATGAAACGCTTCATTAAATCGCGATTGCGATCAACTTTTCTATTATAAGCCTCGTAAGAATTCCAAATTCATGCAAATGCAAGCAGCTGCGTATGCCTTTTCATTTGAATATGTTTTTTGGAAGAATTAATAAAATTGTTTATATCAAAGAAACCTGTGTGACTCCAAACACTAGGAGAATTAGAAAAAAGAAGACAAAGAAAACAAAACATTCTATTTAATTTGCAACTGCCAGTCAGCCATGGATTCTTTTTGTAAAAAGACTCATGAAAATGTTTCTGATACTCACCCTTTCGCGAATAATCAATTTTCATTGATGGTGTAGAGCGACCTAGTTCTATAATTTTTTTTTTCTGCAAAAAAGAAATCTTACTGAACTCGTGGGTTTCTTTTAGAAGAAAATCAGTTAAACAACACTCAAAATTAACTAGAGACATCTTGTCTAAGAATAATAGGAATGTTCAATGGGACACCTCTTGAGTAGATTTATAATTACTTACTTGATATATAGCTAATAACTATTCACTTAGCTCACTCACTATTTTATAATAATTTAATAATTTAAAACACTAACTTAATGACCAATATGTAATTGCTAAATTTTTAAAATTTTTTAATAATTAGCAGTCACAAAAATCACAAAAATTTGCATCCGAATTTTAAATAAATCACGCACAATTACACAACCGATTTGCAACTGTCATTTCAAATTTACAAAAAAAAAATATACAAAGAAATTATACCCAACAAGTTTAAGATCGTACTGTACAAGTTTCGGTCGTACTGTTAAATATAGGGATTCGTTTATAAGTCGAACGACACGAATGTGGAATGATCTACCAAGCTCTGTATTTCCCCATCACTACAACCTTCAAACATTTAAAGCCAATGTGCATAGGCTTCTCCTCTGTTCCTCTTCTCCCTTTCCTTAAAAGCCCGTGCCCTGTAACAGTATAAAGGTATTCATATTCATTTTGGCGCGCGCGAATTATAAAAAAAAAAGAAAAAAAAAACCTCAAACGCCGTTCAAACCACTACATCACCCAATAACCCGATTTTCGTCGGCTTATTTTCTTGCCTACAATAAAAAAAAAAAAACTCCCTCGAACTAAAACCTTTCTCCTCCATCAATGTTCATCCACATAAGCCGAGAAATCCCGGGTTATTTTCCTCATAAGCGAATGTATGTTAGACAAAGAAATCACAGATAAACTTTTACTACGAGTATATGCCAGAAAGGAATAGAGTTGAAAGTTCGTAGTGTGAAGAAATGAATGCATAAGCCGGAAAATGAACGGCTTTTCAAAAAAACTTCATTCCACGCTTTTCTTTTCAAAAAGAAGTTGTCTCTCGCTAGCAGAGTTCATGCTTGTCTCGGCTATGTGTGCGAGTTTGTGTATGATTAAAAATGAATAAACAACCGAAGTGGTCACAGCATTTCATCTTCGAGCATGTATAAAGTTATGATTTATGAATGAAAAATGGTTTGATGAACAAATAATTGAATGTGATTGTTGGCAAGTGGAAAAATAAAATGATATTTGAAAAGGGAAGCCGGAAGGAATCGGCTTGTATGGACGCCATGCCACAGATACCTACATATAGGTCTATCTCAGCATAATAAAAGATTCCAAACTAAGCTGTAAAGAAAATATCGACGAACAAATCAAAAAATCATATGTAACATGCAAAAGGGTTTTTGTGAGCACATGGGGATGTAAACTAGAAGTGGTATACTGGCTATACACTGCGGTGGTAAGGCCCATCTTAACCTATGGCTCGACTGTATGGTGCAAAACGCTCGAGAAGAGCCTAGGGGTAACGAGATCGATGAGAACAAAACCAACGGCAGCTCTGGAAACGATACTAAATCTTCCTCCATTAGACTTTTATTGCGAAAGCTCGATAACAAGAATTGCATTAAGGCTCAGGGATTCACCGGTCTCTGGAAAGAAACGGATTACATCATCCTACTCTTAGAATGCAACAGGAGATTCTCTATCAGAATTTCAAACAGAGGAGACTGGGATGAGGGTGGAGTAAGTATCGAAGACGAATTGGCTATCTATACCGATGGATCCAAGTTGGATGTCGGTGTCTACTGTGAGTATCGAAGTACAAATCACTCTTTTAGACTAAATGACGGCTGCAGCGTTTTTCAAGCCAAAGTGGTTACAATAAAGCAAGCTGCGGAAATGATTATTGAGGAAAATATTCCAGAAAAAATAATCAATTTCTATGTTGATAGTCAAGAAGCAATAAAGGTGTTGCAATCAATTGTGATAAGATTCAAGCCAATAGAAATATGTAGAATTAAGCGGAATGAGATATTAGTAGTCATTATAGTGGCCCTCTACTGGGGACCAGCCAGGACATAGGTATGTCTCTGGAAATGAAAAAAACAGATGAACTGGCTAGAAGCAGGTCTGAAATGAATTCGTCACAGTCTCTAATCGAGGCTAATACACCGCTTAGTACATTTTATAGGGTAATAAACATACAATAGAACCCATCGAGACGGCTAATAGGCTCTGGTGTCAATTAGATACATGTGCTACAGCTAGATCGTTATGACCAATCTTCGATAAGAAGAGAACTATCAGACTAATAAAGCTTAGTCGTAAGGAAATTAGAAAAACCACCGGTATCCTGACTAGAAGAAATATAATCTATTCGAAATCTACTGTACGACTGTGCTGCACTAGCCTTAAAAGAAGAACAGCTTTTGGGAGCAGCTTCTTCTCAGGACTGGAGGACCTGCGAAATATAGAGCTTATTAAACTCCTGAGATTCATTCATTTATCTATGTGGTTTAACTAGCGGTTGATAAGACTTTAAGTAACCAGGATTTTAAACAAATCGTCTCCACAAGAGGTCGGTTGATTAAGAGAGTTAAACAACTACAGGATTTCAATACCAATAATTGGTTCAAAGAAGTACCTTTCACCTGATTACTTTCGACACATGGCCTGCAGTAAGCAGATCTGACCAACTGGAGAAGTGAATTACGTTTTTCTATCGTTGTAGAATCTTCGAAAACACAATTATTATTAGCCAGTACGATAGGGTTATTGATTTTTGAAGCATTGTTATTGATTATGCTATTAATCACTTTACTTTCTTTCCTAGGGTTGCCTTGTGAACTGCGTACTTTAGAGTGATAATATCACGGTACAGTCGAATTTCTCCGTTAACTTTCAAACACATATTTTTGAAATGACTCCTGACTGCAGTAGTGGTTGATTAAAGTAATTTTTACGCAGTTTATTATTCAATTTAACTTTTTTAAGTATTGTGTGGTTTATCCAGGATTTCAATCTCACTTCGGACTTCACTTGCACAGCTTACTCGTAGTATATACTCACTTACTTATCTTAGTTTTATTTAGTATTAGGATTTAGCCCCGTAACATATCTTCCCATGAGACCCTGTACCCTCCCACAGCCGTTTGGGACACATTGCTTCCAATTCTCTAAAGGCGGTCGCTTGGTCTATAAAATGGAGACTCGGTCATGGTGGTTGCCTCGAACATACATACGACTGGGATTCGAAAATCCTTTCGTCGTAGCGTTTTTGTCAATTCGTTTAGAATACATCTACATATTTCTATATCTCCACATCAACTCGCCTCGACGAATGATTTTTCTTTCAAGAAGTCGCAAAGCCTTCTCAGGTTTCCTGTTGATCTAATGCTGTCAAATTAGTTTTGACCAATACCTAGACATTTAAAATCACAGAACAGGACCTTTCGAAATTGTTTAGGGACCTGTTGGAATTTATAAATTATTTTTAAAAACCAAAAAAAAAAAAAAAAAAACATGTAGGTAGGTTTATATATGAATTTGATTTTCTGCTGTTGAGTACACCGATTTTTGTGTACTCTAAATATTCCATAGTTATTATACCCTATTGGATAAGATATATTATTTTCGATGCATTGTTTGTAACTATTTCACCAGAATCCATAAGGTGTGGTAAAAAATAGCGACAGCTACTCAAACATTTCTCTAGCTTTAAGTAATAGTTATGCGATCAAATTATCAGTACAAAACTGGGCGCAGCCTCCACTCGAAGGTTTGTGAGAGGAGGAACATCACAAAGAAGAGTCTTATCCCTCATTCTCTGGAATCTTGTAGTGAATGAGTTACTACTTATCCTGGAACGGGGTGCTGCAAGGTGATCATTTATGCAAACGACGTTGCTATAGCTGTCTCGGGGAGGTATCTCACTACTCTAAGGGAGCTGCTGCCGAATACCTTTGCCAAACTCTCCAAATGGACTAATAAATATGGACTGGGGGTAAACCCTCAAAAAAGTAAATTGGTTCTCGTCACCAGGAAATATTAAATTCCTTACTTAGCCTCCCGTAAACTGAATGAAACCAGCCTCGTTTTTAAAGACAAGGCAAAATACCTGGGTCTTATTTTGGTGATTCGAAGACAATAGATGTGGTAAGTGGCGGGGTTTCCACCGACAGACTAAACATTAGCTTTCCGCCTCCCAGATCATTGAAACGTTTTTCAGGCGGAGATAATGACGTTCAAAGAAGCTCCATCTTTGTTGAAATGGAATGTAATATGTGCTAAAGATATTAACATCTTCGCTAATAGTCAAGTTGCTATAAAATTTTTGGAATCGATCTCTTCCACATCAAATGTCGATCTATATTGTCGATCGTATTTTAATGAGATGGCACAGCAATTCAACACTCACCTGTGCTGAATACCGGGACATATTAGGGAACTATAGGGCTGATGTTCTTGTCAAGCAGGGCACAAATCTGCAGATTCTACCGGAAACGAATCTCGGCATGCCTCTCGCTACATGTAAGCAATTGCTCAAGCTAAATGCTACTCGTATCAAGGAGACCAACTTCAGGTGGGAGACTGGCATTTAGTGTCATGTCACTATACCGATTTGGCTACAGCTGTATCAGAAACGCAGGAAGCATATCAGTGCAACTATTGGTGTCATTACGGGACACTGTCTCATTGGAAGGCACGCCAAAAGACTTGGTTTTTTCTCTGACAACTTTTATAGAAGCTGTAAGAACGAGGAGGAGGAGGAGACAACTCTCCATCTCCTCTGCACTTGTCCGGCTCTCTCTGTCAGAAGAAGGCTTCACTTGGGTGTTAACTTCTACGACAGCCGCGATTAACTAGCTAGCTCGAATATTTGGAACCTCCATGGTTTCATTAGAAGCTCCAATTGGTTTTAAGTAGGACGGCAGATCCCCTAATCCTGTGGTATCACAATGGATCTACTCTGGTCTAGGTGTGTCTGTGCTTAGGGCGTAGGCAATCAATTGAACCTAACCTAATCTAAGTAATAAATCACCTCGCAAAATCTTTCAAAAATCGGGAGAATACTCTCTGAGTAAAAGATGTTATTGCATTTGAATCAACAAATTCACAACGCCGCGTTCATTTTATTAGGAATGGGTTAGACGATGAGGGATAGGGTATCGTACGATCCTTTCCAGACGGATTTTCCCGTATGTTTTTTTTACCATCATCTAATCTGGGCTCTATCTTCATACAAATTTGTTCAATGAGTGAGCTTTAATCAAATACAAAATGTCTACTGTAAAAAATCTTGGAGCATTTTAAAAACATTTCTTACAATTTCTGTATTAATCATTATTTGGAAAATAATTTGTAAATACATACGTATGTATGATATGTATGTGATCATTTCTGAAAACCAGCATACTTTTAGTCAGGACTCCTAAATCGATGACCTTATCAATAATAGAGATCTCAAAATTTGACACCGAGTAAAACTAACCATTGACTGTAGGTACTAATATTTTTTTTGTTCATCTTTATCCCATATAATGTAAACGATTACATATCTACTGTAAGCCTTTTTCCTTTCAATTTTGTACCATTTTTTTTTTTTTCGTTAGTCAAACTTAAACAAAACTTGTAACGTGCATTGTTCAACGTACTTACGTTTCTCTATTGGAAACGCTATCATATTACACGCTTCTCAAAGAAACCAATCTTGCATCCTAGTTTGTACATCGTTTCATAGAAAAGGATACACAATATCTTTACCGAAGAAATTGTATCTCTACAAAATGCAATTTACCATACCAAAGCAGTAGAAACAAGAGCACTATTGTTCATATTTGCAGATATGAGTACTGACTTACTCTGTAATTCATTTTCTATGCATTACTTCTATCATAGAAATAAGACGAAGAAACTGTAACTAAATTCGAACAATGCAATCGCATCTCATAGATAGTTTTCCTTTCTTTAGCTTAGCTATAGATAGGACAAAGAACGATGCGAACCATTAAGTAAACTTTCCCTTGATCCAACCACCCACACATCAATGTACACGCAGATAGAACTATACTCCAAATGTCTGTTAAAGCAAACTGATATCCTCCATCTTGTCGTGCTCGTCAATTGTCTACGTCCTTGTTGTTGTTCAAATTTCTGGATAAAATTGAGGAAAAATTTTAAATTGAATTTCTCCGTCTTTCGGTTTAACAAAGAGCTGCGATTTTATTGTACCACCATACCAGCTCCTTGCTTTATTTTTGTTTCCGTGCTGAAAAGAAAAACACGGAAGAGGAACACCGTGCTTTGTCGACTATGGCAAAGGATTTTCGGCAGTAAAATGTCGCGAGTCCTATTTTTTTATGAATATCTTTTTCCGTTCATCGCCTTGTTGAATGCACCAAAAGAAAGCAAAGTTATACGTTGTGAACATTTACGAGTATTCTTCCTAGTATAAAGAAGAAAATAATGTATGTGCTAACTACACCCTCCAATTTTTGAAGTTCCAAATAGCTACACATTTTCATTATTAGCGGTTTTCATGAATTCTGCTTCTGTACCAAGAAAGAAAGAAAATAAGCGAACCATAGACAAGAGAAATACGTAATGTGTTTTTCGTTTTCACTTTCGGGATGCTTAAAAGTGTGAAACATGGTTTCATGTCACTGAAAGATTCCGTGGATTGATTCATAAATATCTTTACAATCAAGTTAGTTGAAAACATTCGCATTTTTTGTTGGTTCCGAGTTCATTACTCGTATATACACATATCATCAACCATCACTCAAGGCATTAGTACGTGAACTTCTATCATTTATATTACCATATATGTACTCGCACGTTCTAGATGCATATCAACTTCAGTCAACAGCAAAGGAGAACTTTCTATCAAATTCATGTGGTGGCATTTTATGTGGTTTCGTGGCCTGTTTTCGCAAAACGACTTTAGAAAAGATATTTAAAAAGTTTAATTTTGCACCTTAGTGCACTCTACAGTTTATGTCAACTCTAACGTAGTAAGAGGGTTTTGTGGTATAGTCATTATACCTCATATAATGGATAAAGGATTGAATTAAACAATTTTATAGTGCAACTTTAGCCAGCGCTTGCTGCAGGAGTATTTATTAACACATGGAGTTATAGTGATACTGCGAAATGCAAAAGTCTATTTGGCTTACCTCGTCGGTGAGAACATTAAATAGTTTAAGTGTTTTTTAATGTCTTGCAGTTTTTCACCTCGATGTTGTATTTATTGGTATCATCTGTCATAAAATGAAAATTCAATTTGTCTGGCTGTGTATAAAATTCATAGCCACCTACTTTTTATGGAATTCTACAAAATTTCGCGGACATAATTATAGCCCAATTTTTATTGGGTATATTCCATATACCTCTACACCAGCTCAAATTAATATTTTTTACTTATTCCTGTGAATTATTTAATTTATGATAATATTGGTATATGTACAGGGCGGCACAAAATGACTTTTATGGTTTAAATAGTTTATGATATTTTTTTTTTCAGAATTTTACAAACAAGACTTGGGGAAGTTAATATTGAACAATACGCAAGAGAACAACGAACAAATATCATCGCATTTTATTTTGAAAGCCAACGGTCAATTGTTTTGAAGCAACGTGCAATATTTTAATATGCGAAACGCACTCTCAGTGCCAACAATAAATAGTCAGGTTGCACATTTTTGGCAAAGAGCGTCAGTAAGGAACCTCACTCAATTAAATGACTTCGCTAACAAGCAAAACTGCACAATCCAAGAGGAGTTCATCAGCTACAATTACACCCACTTAATTATGCTATTACCGTTCCAAAGGATCGTTGGCCCATATTTCTTTGGAAATTAAGACGGTGCCGCAGTAATCATCAATGCTGCTCATATCAGACGATGTTGGCCGTGGTGTAGTGGTAACATCATCGCTTGTCACACTGTTGATTCACGGTTCGAATCCTGATGTCAAGAATCATTTATTTATTTCGCATGAAATAAATAAAAAAGTCGATCACTTGCGAAAGCTAAGTCAACTCTACTGTGAAGGCATAACACTGGCAGTAGGGAGGTGATATGGCTAAAATACAACTTGATCGTAATCTTAACATCAGGAGGACGCAAAAAAATACTGTGAATCATAAGCAACGACAATAATAGCGAAAAATAAACAAAATACTCCCCAGTTATCTGGACAGCCACCCTTGGAGTTTACAGAAACTTAATACCACCTGAGTTTCAAACTACACCACTCTGTCTCTTTCCCTTTCCACAAAACGCACGTGTTCTAAAAAAAAAACTAGTATAAGGGTATTCATATCCCCTTTAACACGTGCAAATTATACAAAAAAAAAAAAAAAAACCTTTGGGGCTAGCTGTGGAAAACCATCCACAACTACGGATCCATGATGGAGCTACAGCTCATATTGCAAGAGAAACAATGGCTCTGTTTCTGGACGTCTTCGGCTTTTATTATTTCGCACAGTAGCGACTTCAATTGACCAGATTTAACCGCTCCCGACTGTTTTGTTTGGGCCTACTCGTATTTGAAAAAACGAGTGTACATCAATAAGACAGTGACTATCCGCCAACTGAAAACCAATATTCGAAATGAAATCCGTGTCATAACACTTGAAATTTGCGAAAGGTGATGGAAAATGTGTTGAAAAGAGCACTAATGTGCGAAGCAGAAAATAGCCACCATTTGCAAGATTATGATCTTTCAGGTTGTTTTTAATAAAATACCCCATTTGAATACTGTACTCAAAATCCCAAAATACGAATTTTATCACACTAAATTATCAATGAGTTTCAAGCCGCCAATGTAATCGTTGAAGGTTGGTTAGGATCCTCCGAAACATAACGTTAAAAAAGTGGAATACATATGTTACCTTGAAACCCTCGGTCACCGTTTTGTAGCTGGAGGGGACTATAACGCCAAGCATGTCAACTGAAGTTCTCGACTTACAACACCCATAGAATGTCAGTTACTATCCGCCATACAATCTCTGCAGTTTAATTATGTTTCAATTGATGAACCGACCTAAAAAATATACCAGACCTGATCGATTTTGTATATTGAAAGGTATAACACCTCTAAATATTCAGTGCAGATCAAGCCTAGAGCTTTCCTAAGACTACTCTCTGGTAATAATTACCTGGACCCGAAAACTTCAGGAAATAGCTCCACCATGTAGACTTCACAACAAGAATATCGACTTTACAAAAGCATAACAACACCAATGCTTAGCATATGCCTTTCGCTAAAAACCAACAATTTCATCACAGCTGCAGTCAGATATTTTACTGCTTGGTAAAAACTTTACACTAACAATAGAGAACAAATTTCCCGTATATAAAATTGTACTTAAACCCGTGTGATCCTATGGCATTCAATGTACTGCAGCAAACTCCAGTCTTAAAATATTACAACGTTTCTATAGGTAGGAAACGTTGTACCTACCTACCTACCTACAACATTTCCATAACAAGATGCTCCGTATGCCGGTCTCTTTCATCAAGATATGATGAAAGAGGCCGGCAAGTATCCATAATAAAAGATGAAACTAACGTCATTTAGGTCAAGACTACAAGCTCCTACAAACAGCTCCCCCTCCACATTTATGACAACTACAACAACATTCTGAAGGTTGAAACGAAGGAAACTGCAAGATTTCATCATGTGACGGACGGACATAAAAAAAAATGTATATATATCATATATCTTATCTTTATATATACCATATAAAGGGTGACCAGATAGCAACGATAGTTTCTTCAATTGTTATATTTCAGCAGTGTCACCAATGACACCCAGCTGTCAAAATATTCAGTAAGATTTGCCATTTCATCATGCGTCGTTTGACGTTTTCCGAACGTGTGGAAATTATTAAAAAAATATTACCGAAACGTCGGCTCAGTTGCAAATACGCAACCAGGCTTATTTTGCGGTTGGATTTGGGCCTACATCCGTATAGGATTGTGCTGACGCAAGAATTGAAGCCGGACGACCATAGACAATGCCGTGAGCTCGCTAATTAGGCACTGGAAATGTTCATCAAGTCATCAAATCATCTTCTCTGACGAGGCCCATTTTTGGCTCAGCGGCTATGTCAACAGCAAAATTGCCGTTACTGAAGCGACCACAATCCACAAGTGTTCGACCAAGCATGAATGCATCCACAATGATTGACTGTTTGGTTTACGGCAAGGCGGCATCATCGGACCTTATTTCTTTCGAAATAAGGAAGGAGACACCGTTACCGCCAGAGATCGACAACATCGATATATCCGAGCTGTGGTTCCAACAAGATGGCGCTACGTTCCATACAAGCGACGCAACGCTCGAAGTGGTGAAGGAGAAATTTGGCGACTGGGTCATCTCACGGCGATCGTTCATCAATTGGCCGCCGCGATCATGCGACTTGACACCCCTCGATTATTTTCTCTAGGGCCACGTCAAGTCCTTAGTCTACGCTAACAAGCCAACCACTTTGGACGATCTCGAGGCCAACATTCGAGACGCTATTGCCGGAATAACGAACGGTTGAAGCACTGCCAGCGAAGTCGAGGCGGCCATTTAAATGATGTGCTATTCCATACATAATGGCATGTAGCTTCAAAATAAAGGCAGAATCAATTTGATATCTCGCACTGTTGTTGTTTTATTTAAATTTCTTTTCCTATCGTTTTTATCTGGTCACCCTATATATCTAAAGTCCGTATCAGCTACCTCGTTGCCTCTGATTCCGGTTTCCAGATTTTTTAAAATCCAAACGATTTTTAATGTTTCACTAGAAGATATAAGGAGGTCGCGTATTGTTTCGACAATTCCAATGGAGTTTGAGATATTTTTCACAGCAGATATTGTAGATGAACTGTCAGAAAATATACGTATAACTGTCTTTTTTTGTTCGAATATTTTATTGCTTTAAATTTAGCAAATGCTCCTGCAGTGAAATTGGAAGAAAAATTTGGTAGTAGGCCTTTCGATAAAATTGAATCATTTTCGTCGACAACTGCAAATGATGAGTGGCTATCTGTTTTAGACGTATCAGTAAAAGGAAGATCCAACCGGGGAGTTTCATTTAATCATTTAAATCTGTGCATTTTTGAATAAGTTAAAATGATCGAAATAAATTGATAAATTTAACAAAATTATCTATATTTCCTTAACCGCTAGTCCGATGGACAAACAAATCAACGAATCTATAGTCCTAGCTCACATTAATAATTTACAAGAAGAGTCAGTCAAATCAGTGCAGATTTCCAGAAGTTATAGTGAAATGAGGCTGGTTCGATTGACACCGAAAACAATAGAGCTCCAGTTCTCATGAATGCAAATAACACGCAAAAAATAATCTTCAAAATCTTTGCATTTTAGCTCAAGCTATCGCGAATGAAAAATGCGTTCAAAAACGGATTCCAATTAGTTGTGTTTTTAAAACCGTTAATTAGATTGCCACCAAGATCAATAGATCTCGAGTCCTACTTTAGGTAAACGCTCTGCAGAAATAGTTATTCGAAGAAGATAAAGTGAACGAAAGATTCGAATGGCAATCCCACAGACTGGCAGACATTCACACGCACAAGCGTCATGCGAAAAACCACTTTTTTGACATTTTGAGCGTAGTGCCTTTAGAATTTGACCTTATCTCGGATACAATTTTTTGACACAGTCGCCGTATTGCCACCTCCTTAGCACATGAAAATAAAAAGATTTTGAACAAAATCGCCCGAGTCATATTTGAAAATTAGCCGATTTTCAAAAACTGGTCATTAAGTCTGGAACGCCGTCTGATAGCATATATCCACCTTGACTCAGATATGAAATTTTATCAAAATCTTTGGAGTCGTTTTCGAGCAAGTCGACTAATATAAATACATAAACTTCTTTTATGTTAAAGTGGGCATGAAGAAGAATTACACAGAGAGACCGAGCTTAGTAGGGGGAAAGAAACAAAAAAAGAAAAAAATGAGTATGTCTTCGAAACTTTCAAAACAACGCCAGAAAAGGTAAAAAAAAAAAAAGTAATGAAACCACTCAAGCCAATAAAACCTCTTCCAATCACAGTGCTCTGTATAACAAAGTACGAAGGCTTGTTAAATATTCTGACGGAAAATAAAATTAAAGCTAGTACAGCTCTAATTAAGAGTAATGTCGTCAAAATAAATGTGGGAGATGAAGAATCCTACAGAAACTTCACCAAATTACTTAATCAAGAAAGTGCAATGGTTTTCGTTTGAAAATAAACAAACGAGAGCGATAAAGGTCTCTATCCAAAATGCATTAAATGTGCAGCAGACCACCACACAAAAAACTGTAAGGGAAAAAATGGCATCCCCAAAAAGCGTCAACTGTAATAAAAGGCATCCAGCCAACTACAGAGGCTGCGTAGTAGCAAATGAGTTGCAGCAGGCAAAAGATAAAAAGCAAAAGAAAATGCAAAAGCCTGTAAATAAAAAGACGCATCTAACGACAAAGAAAAACAAAGCAAAAAAAAAAAACCAAAGGCGAAAGCCCAAACAAATACTGTCATATAAAATATAACCTTAAGCGAAATGAAAACCCAAGTCCCAAAGCAGGAACTAATAAAACATATGCACAGGTTACTTCAAAGAGTATAGCAGTCGAAAACTTTAAATCCAGCAATATCATGGAAAATTGTATGCAGACAATTCTTACCAGGTTGGAAGATATGGAAAAGAATAATAAGAATATCTTTCCTTGAAAGACAAAACAGCAACAATAAAGCAGTCTCTAAAAGATGGCATGGAATGCCAATGGTCTCGAGAAAAGCAAGGAAGAATTGCAAGTGACTCTCGACACAAAAAATACACATATGTGCACGGATAGAAGATATACCATACCCTACATCCTTATAATACGGCAGGAGGGAGTACTGCAGTTATAATTAAAGAAAACGTTAATCAATACGAAGACGAAAAATATCAGTCGTGTGAAATACAAGGGAAAACCTAAGTACCTACTGGCCTATAGATAGGATGTTGTCAACTTTCTTATATTCATATTTCAACAGGACAAGGACCTTAAACACACGTCAATGCTTTGTCAAGACTACCTGAAACAGAGGAAAGATGAAGATGTCTTACAAACTATGATACGGCCTCCGCAATCACCAGATTTAATCCCTATAGAGTTTTTGTCTGAGGAATTGGATAGAAAGGTCCGGGATCAATGCACATCATCAGAACCTGTATTACTGGAGTAATATACCATAGGCAACAATCCAAAAACTGATAGCTGGATTGCCAAGATAAACAAAGTAATGGAATGTAAAGGTCGCTTTTTCGACGAAAAAATAGGTTTAAGTAATTTTTTCTTTGTTTTAATAAATTATTTTATATTAAGAACAAAACGAAAATATTTTTCTTCTTATTCTGGTTTCATATACGAGTATGATTTCCTTTCATTTTACATAATTATTATTCTGCTAAAGAGGTTTTTCGATTTTAGATTTTGCTTTTCATTTGAGCACTGAGGACGACCTCAAACTTTTCGCGTACAGTGTACCTGTATACATAAATAACAGTGTAGTTCTTTATTCGAACTCAGTTAAATACTTAGGTATAACTCTTGACGCTAAATTGCGTTGGAAGTCTCATGTCAAGAAAAGACATGACGAATTAAATATTCGCTATAAAACTAAGGAGATAATCGTGTCTCTCAGTATGCAACAAAAAGTAAAAGTTAATATTAAAGCCGATATGGACATATGGTAGCTTTGGGATTTTTTTTTTATAAATTGCGCGCCAAAGGGGATATGAATACCCTTATAATATTACAGGGCACGGGCGTTGTGTAGATAGACAGAGAGAGATAAAGAAAGAAAGATTTGGTGTAGTGGTTTGAAACTCCGGTGGTATAACGTTTCTGTAAACTCCAGATAGGTAGCGTCCAGATAACTGGGGAGCTTGTTTGTTTTGCATTTATTGTCGTTGCTCATGATTTACAGTATTTTTTTCTGTCCTCATGATGTCATCACCACGATCAAGTTGCATTTTCAGCCATATGACCATCCTACTGCCAGTGTTATGCCTTCGCAGTATAGTTGACTTAGCTTTCACAATTAATCGACATTTTTATTTAATTTATGCGAAATAAATAGGTGATTCTTAACATCAGGATTTGAAGCGTGAACCAACAGCTTGGCAAGCGATGCTGTTACCACAACACCACGGCCACAAATAAGACAACCTTACAAAGTATACAATGTTTTAAGAATAAAGTACTACGCAACATTGTTAATGCACCGTGCTACATAAGGAACGCTGATCTACATAGAGATCTAAAAGTAGAAATGGTAGAAGACGAGCTAAGGAAAGCCGGAAGAAGACATGAAGTTAAAATTCGCAACCACGCCAATTTAGAAGTAGCTGAATTAGTTAACAACCTCAATTTAGTTAGAAGATTGAAAAGGATAAAATCATTCGAACTAGTTAACTAGGGAAAACATCATAGCATAACATCATCACACAAAATGAGTGATTTAACATACCTACATATCTACGTAGGTACTCCAAAATAAAGGGTAACTGACAAAGGGCAGCTCCCCAATATATTTATGTATGTACATATGTACAAACCCTCAAGTGATAAAAAAAAGAAAATGCGTATTAGTTTGACGACCAGGTACGATAATTGGAACGATGACATACACTCCGTCTCACTTGATTACGAACAGGCAGTTTTTTGATTTAATTTTACGATATTGTAACATAATGTAGCATAATAACTACGCTCCAAAAGTAGGCGACACATTCCGGAGTGTCTTTTCATTCGAGGTTCGTGTCCACGGTAAGAGACGGATTATATCTAAAACGACGTCGCGGAATTAAGAGAGAATTATAACCACAACAGATTATTGACTGCAGCTGTCATCTTGGAATTATTACATCAGAATTTTCTTGTTTGAAGAATTTGCTAGAAGTTTCTGGCTATCAGAAATGCGACTATATAAGGACAGATGGCGATCGAGGCAGGGCAGTTGGGTTTCGAACCGCACGAAGGGATTGGAAAAGTGATAATACTCGAAGTTGTAATTTTGTGATAAATTGAAAGTTGAGAGTTAACAAGAAGAAGTAATTAGTTTGGATTTGTGAATTAAGTAATTGAAATGAGATAAAGTGATTTGAGAAGAAAGAGACCTTGTAAGGAAAGAATTTGCGAAGAATAGTATAGTGTGAACTTGAATTGTTCTATAGACTAGAAAATAAAGAAATAATTTCACAGAATATCATTTTATCTACTCGAGCTCGCATATTACAATATTTCTCAAAACCTTCACTAGTCTGGCAAAAACCAATTGCACAAGGAATGAAGGATATATTATGTTTATATTGTAAAACAAAATGGGATTAAGTTGATAAATGCAACTTTTATGACGCTTTTTCCAAAAAGGTAATAAAATTTACATGTTTTTTTTGTCACACTTGATTACGAACAGTAGCTAAATCTACCTTTTAGAAGCTTAAAAGGTAAAAAAACAATACAAAATTTGTTTGTATAAATAAATGTTGGTTTTATTCAAAGAGTAGCAATAGTTTTTAGTAATGGGTACTACCTCCTGATCGCTGAATTACTTCAAGTAGCCTGTTGTGTAGAGATTCAACGAGACTGGTCAACGGACCAGGCTCGTTTTATAGCTTGAATAATCTCTTCCATTTCATCATATTGCCTTCCTCCTTCGTAGACTTTTCTTGAAAACCAACCCCACACGTTTACCATGATGTTCAGGTCGGGTGAATATGGCCATACAAGTAGGTTTACATTTTGGTTCTGAATCCATTCTTTTGTTGTCCGTGCGGTATGTATCGGTGTATTGTCTTGTTGTAAAGTCCATCGCTGTCCACCAAATATCTCCGAAAACTGTGTAAAAGCTCTTTCCAGTATCGATTTGTAAGTGATTGCCGTCATTTTGGATCTTTGGAAATCCAGCTCCACAGTTCCGTAATAGCTTATTGCTCCCCATACCATTACACCACCCCCTTTGCTGTGCCGCCTTTGAAGATGTATTTCTTCTGATCTCAAAACATGGAAATAACATCTGTATCCATCAGGTCCGTCCAAATTAATTTTTTTTTCATCAGAAAAGACGACGGTATGCCACTCTCGATTCCACCTGATGTGACTTGTTGCAAAATCAAGCCTCTGGATCTTACGTACCGCATTCAATGGTGATTTCCTCTTCATTTTTTCATGGCGAATATGGCTGGCCTTCTGTAACACACGATGAACAGTCGATCTGCTAGCTGTAACTCCAGTTTCTGCCTTAATTTTACTTACGGAGAGCCTTGAATTTGAAGCAATTCTCAGTATGGCCCGCCTTTCCTGACAAGCTCGGTCCCGGTAAGCTCGAATTTGGCCTATTTCCTCCTTGGTTAATGCCTCTCCTTTACCCATAGTTGTGGATTGCATGAAGTTATTTCTTGAACTAAGCTCCCTAATACTCTAAGTATCCTTTTATTTGATTTAAAACATGGTAACAGGTAGATTTAGCTACTGTTCGTAATCAAGTGAGACAAAAAAAAACAGATAAATTTTATGACCTTTTTGGAAAAAGCGCCATAAAAGTTGCATTTATCAACTTAATCCCATTTTTTTTTTACAATATAAACATAATATATCCTTCATTCTTTGTGCAATTGGTTTTTCCCAGATTAGCGAAGGGTTTGAAAAATATCGTAAAATTAAAACAAAAAACTGCCCGTTAGTAAACAAGTGAGACGGAGTGTAAATCATACCTTCTTCGGGTGTTATGCGATGTCTTTCGACGATTTTCACCCAGCTACACGCAAATACACTTTTTTTTAAAAAAAATCATAAAATGTTACTGATTTTGCTGTAAGCTATGAACATATAAAAATGAAGACAGATATTCGTAAACTGAAAATGTCGAAACATACAGTTGCAATAGTCGTGCACCCTTGCCTAAATAAAAGCGTGGGCACAGGGGGTCCACATTTATTGAAAATTTCAAATTTTTCTTCAAAGTATAAATGAATAATTAATGTGGGCCCCTTAGTTCTGCCCTTAGCGATAATGATCCGAAAATAGACATTCATATGGCCATTCCGAAACAATTACAAGAATTTCAAAATTATTCATTTGACTTTCATATCCTACTAAAGTGGAAATACCTTTCAATAAATGTGCACCTTAAATTTATATCGAATATTTACACAATACCAGCATTGTGTTCATTGAATACCTCCTAATTTGACGATAGCAATTTTGGCAAATTGTCCTTCGTTACCCCTGAAACTTTTGCTTACAGCTTGGTGATAATCATTTTGAAAATCCCTTGCAAATAATTTCTTCCATTTTACCCTCATAACATTAAATCCTCCCCAGTTATGACCCCCCTCTCTCTCTATTACTCTCTCTCTATCTCCAATGGACCACAACCCATATCCATTTAAATTCTATTCATATCCTGTGCCAATGGGACGTATTTTCCTTAGTCTACGAGTATTCCTATTCTTACAAAACCGCTAACTACGTTTTCACGTGGAAACTCCTTTCATCACTGCAGGATACACGCTCTCGTACACTTTTTGGTCGAAATTAAATCATTGAACCTCATCTTATTATCAATTCATTAAAATCGAATGATTGAGTTTCTTACGAAGAATACCTTGTACAGCCTCACAACCGAACAGTTTCCTTTTGTTGCCATCATCTTCAGAAACAATTCAAATAACAAACAACAACCCACCACCCTATTCGAGAGGAAAAGGGCCCCCACACAACCGACAAAGACAAGAAAACAAAGTTTTCCTTTTGCGAATTTGGTAAACACGACGTTTTAATTTTATTTTTCCTTTGTTACACTTTACACAAGCTTGTGCCCAAATTAGAAAATCCCGTCCCTTTTTGGAGCAGAACATGCAAACACTCACACGCATCAAACACACACGTACGCCCATTTGTTGGTGTTTTTAGTCTTCCCTATTACGTGTATCCTTTGCATGTTTCAATTAATTTCATCAGCTCACTTTCCTTTTTGTGTTCGATTAGAAGACTTATTTAAGACGTACATGCGCATAATGTATGTCAACGCGGTGGAACAGCTCTAGTCGAAGCTGGAGATTCAATTAATTTGACAACGGACCAAAAAAAGGAGAAAGAAATTCAACTGAAAGTGAGTTGAATTAAAACATATCCCATTAGTCAGGACGGTTTTCCTTTGTTGGTAATAATAAAATAAAAAACGCACGTGATCATTCTGCATTGTGTCGGACAACAGGACATGGTGGTTTTAAGCTATAACATACAGTTTCCAAGTCAGAAAGTATCGTTCTTCATTTGAGAGCAAAGACGGACAGAGGTATCCGGCAGTTATTGACGAAATCTTCTTGATCGGATGTAATCGGATATGTTGTGTTGGCATTCGGACTATTGGCCCATATTCATAGTTATATCTTAAACCCGAGTGTAACTGATCTGGAGTCTAAAGATAACACACAGATTAGACACAGCTGGTATTCATAGAGAATCTGGCAGCTCTGTTTAATTAGATACGAGTCTAATGTCTATTCTACTACAACTCTGCTACAAATTTTTTTTTGTTTTGCTGTTGTAAACAAAAATAAACAAAAAATTATAAAATTACAGATGAGTGGCAAGGAATATAAAAGAGTAAGGGAGCAGAACTGGTCGGAGGCAGAAAAAGAAATGCTGCGCGAATTCCGAAGGCATCTTAGAGTCGTGGACGATTAAGATGATTGCACAAAAAAAGGCAGCATGGAAAGACATAGAACTAAATATGCAAATAGCTGGATACATTAGGGGAATTCCGAAGCTAAGAGAGCAGTGGCATCGGATGAAGAATGCACCACGGAAAAGTATTAGCGACATGAAAGCGGCGCAAAAAGCAACTGGCAATACAGTAGTTATCAAGGAGCCTACGCAAGATGATTTTATCGTAAAAGATATGGTGGCGAACGACTTTATTGAAGACGAAATGTTGATAGACAGTAATACTGATGAACTAGTAAATGTTCAAATGTTTGACGAAGACCCCTCACTAGATACGGAAATGGAGCCAGTATTGCAGCCGCTTTTGTATTCAACTATTAGAGAAAATAAGGAAGAAAAGCTCAACATAAAAGAAACTCCAATCCAAAGGCTAAAGCGTCTTCCAAAAACAACAACAAAGCCAGCTGTTGACGTACTCCAGCAACGTCGTAAACAAATTTCGGCCGAGGAACGACATAGTAAGGAACTGCAAAAACTTAGAATAGAATTGCTGCGAAATCAAATTTTGCATGAAAACTCACTATTTGAAATTTATATGCAAATCAAATTAACAATGTTGGAGACAGAAAAACTCAAACACGATAGAGGAAAAGAAAATTGTGGAAATTGACCACCATTCTAATTAAGTTGTTTCTTTTTCCTTTTTTTGTTTTTCTTACTTATTATTTCTTTTGTTTAGGGTTTCTTATGTGTTCAAATAGATATAATAAATAACAATCTAATTAATAATTAATTTTTTATTTCTTGTTCTTGTTGAAAATATGTGTTGAGAGAAAACAAGCGTTTTTGCTTCCCTGTGATAATATGATCGATGCTCAAGATAAAAAAAGATTGCTTAGTAGACACGATCTGACCAACTCAAAGTTTATTAAAGAAGAGAGTGTAAAAAAGTTTGACAACCGGAAAGGCAATTTGACAATAAAAAAAATGTTGACAATTGATTGATTAGATGATTAGATTTAAAGAATGTAGTAGAATAATAAAAAGGCAATTATTTCTTAACACACAGTATAGGGTTATGTATGGAATAGATATACTATTCCATACATTAATAAAAAGGCAATTATTTCTTAACATCCTCCCGCCCTTGAAAGGATTCAAATTCTTTAATTGGAAGACGACGGATTCTGGTTGTAGCTCGTTGAGTCTCGCCGCTGCTTGTCTTTAGCGTGACTAGCCGCACGACACCGTCCTTGCCAGGATGTACTTGAACAACTCGCCCAAGCCTCCACTTAAGTGGTGGAAGATTTTCGTCCTGGATTATCACGATGTCGCCGACTGATATTGGTATGCCCGCCTTGGCCCATTTGGTCCGGAGTTGAAGACTTTGGAGGTACTCTCGTGACCATCTCGTCCAAAACTGCTGAAAGTACCATTGAAGCTGCTGATAACGATTGAGGCTGCTGACATTGGAGACGTGCTGCAAGTTCGGCTCCACTATGGCGTTAAGTGCCGTTCCAATGATAAAGTGCCCAGGCGTGAGTGCCTGAATATCGTCAGGGCTCTCTGACATTGGTGTGATGGGCCTGGAATTTAAAATAGATTCAATTTGAATAATTATAGTGTTAAGCTCAGGGTAAGTTAGAGAGGAATTTTGCAAGATTCGCTTCATGTGGAATTTTGCACTTTTATCGGCAGCCTCCCACAAACCGCCGAAGTGAGGTGATCTCGGAGGTATGGTTTTCCATTCGATTCCATCAGCAGCGCACGCGGCTATTATTTCGTGGCTATTCTCGCGCTTGGTGTACATCTGGTATAATTCATGCAACTCATTGCGGGCTCCGATGAAGTTAGTCGCATTGTCACTATGTATGACGGAGCATAATCCCCGACGACCAACATATCGCTTTAACGCAGCGAGGAAGCTCATTGTCGTCATATCCTCGACTAGCTCCAGATGGACAGATTTCGTGACAAAACATACGAAGACTACATAAGCTTTCACGGGCGACATTCCACGGCGACAGAAATGGATTTGGAATGGGCCGCAGAAGTCAATCCCGACAATATTAAAGGGCTTCGACTGTTGCACGCGTAGCTGAGGTAAATCGCCCATAGTTTGGTAGTTGATCGATGGACTGACCCGAGCGCAACGGACACACTGACGTACCACCTTGCGTGCAATAAGTTTTCCATGCACTGGCCAAAATTTTTGTCGGACTATACTCAAGAGTGCTTGAGGGCCCACATGAAAATTCTTGATGTGGAGATGAGTGACCAGAAGTGTTGTGAATAGGCCATCTTTAGGCAACAAAATGGGATGCTTGGCATTATACTCCACAGATGAATTTGCTTTGCGCCCGCCGACGCGTAGTATTCCATCAGCATCTAGAAACGGAGAAAGTGTTTTGATATTGCTTCTTGTCGGTAATTGATTCCCGCTGGCTATGGTTGATATCTCAGTGTGAAAATGCTTGAGTTGCACGTACTTCACCAATCCGTTGAGCGCACGGTGAAGCTCTTCTGCACTTGGAGGCCCGGATAAGCGCAGTTTCCCGTTTTTTATTTTCGAATTCATTTGGAATCTAAAAAGATAGGAAACAATTTTAAGTAAAGCAGGATAGTTGTTGTGGTATTTGATGCTTTCAATCAAATCTGCTTGAATCTGTACAGATAGAACAATTTTGAGTTTTCTTCGCTCCAAGTGCGATTTTTCAGAAATGATCTTGACATCGGAGGAGGGCCATTTATCTTTTGGCAGTAACAAGAACGATGGTCCATTAAACCATGAGCTACAGCTGATCAATGTTGAAGGGTAAGCTCCTCTAGAAATAATGTCAGCAGGATTCAACTCCGACACTATATGCCTCCATTGAGAAATGCTAGAATTTTGCTGAATGACGGTAACCCTGTTCGCCACAAACGCTTGCCAGTTGCAGGACTCTTCCGCGATCCAATTCATGACAATTGTGGAGTCAGTCCAGTAGGTGATGTCTTCAAACTTCACGTGAAAGATTTCCTTCAAGCGCTGCACGAGTCGAACCATCATAGCTGCCGCACACAATTCCAACCGGGGTAAGCTGATTTTATTCACTGGTGCCACCTTTGATTTAGCACACAAGAGTTCCACCCTCACAGTGCCATCTTCGTCGATAGACCGTATATATATGCACGTACCATAGGCGTCTTCCGAACTGTCAGAGAATGCATGTAATTGATAGTGAGCAGAAAGACCAAAGAATGTGCGGCGTTTAATTTGCAAATTGCCGAGTTCATGCAACTTATTTCGGAAGTTGATCCAACGATGTTGATAATTTTGCGGCAGAGATTCGTCCCATGTGAGCTTAAGTCGCCAGAGCTGCTGCATAAATATTTTAGCGAGAACGACAACAGGATTTATTAAACCAAGTGACCCCCTTGTTGGGATATGTCCGAGAGGATAGTCCTTTTCGTGATGGTCTTTTGAGAAATGGGTGCGATTTCATAGTGAAAATTGTCCTTTTCTGGATTCCAAATAATCCCCAATGTCTTGATTGCATTGCCATGTTTGATTTTAACGAACTGCTCACGATCAATTTGGGATATATTCTCTATTATCTCTGGAGAATTTGAGCACCACTTCTTGAGACTAAATCCGCCCTTATCCAGTATTGCCCTTAACTCTCGCTGAAGCGCCTTTGCTTCCACCAAAGAATTGGCCCCAGTTAGAATGTCATCAACATAAAAATCGGAGTTTATCGACTTTGCCGCCAAAGGAAATTGAGCACCTTCATCAATCGACAACTGCATTAGTGCACGTGTTGCCAAAAACGAAGCAGAAGGCGTGCCAAATGTCACTGTGCATAATCGATATACAGTGACGTCATCATTCGAATTAGTCCTCCACAAGATGTAATGAAAATTTCTATCAGCTGGGTCTAACTGGACTTGATGGTACATTTTTGTAATGTCTGCAGTGAAGACGTATTTATAAATACGAAATCTCAATACAATGGATAACAGGTCAGGTTGTATAACTGGGCCAACCATTAGAATTTCATTTAGAGATTTGCCTGAACCAGTTTTTGCAGAGGCATCACATACTACACGCACCTTTGTTGTAGAGCTAGATTGTTTGAATACACAGTGATGCGGCATAAAGTAATGCGGCTCAGTGAGGTCTACATTTGGTGCTATTTCCATGCGTGAGCGATCGAGGAGTTCATTCATAAATTCCGAGTAGTGCTGGAGTAGTTCTTCGTTTTTTCGAAATTTTCTTTCTAGAGAAAGTAGTCTCTTTAGTGCGACATCAAATGAGTTCCCTAACAAATTTGGATTTTGTTTGAAGGGCAGTCTCACATTATAGCGTCCGGATTCCAAACGAGAATAATGGGCAGAAAAGTGAGCTTCACATTCTCTCTCCTCTTTCGTTGAGGGTGGCCGTGGTGTAGTGGTAACATCAACGCTTGTCACGCTCTTGGTTCACGGTTCAAATCCTGATCTCAACAATCATCTATTTATTTCGTCTGAAATAAATAAAAAAATCGATCAATTGCAAAAGCTTAGTCAACTCTACTGCGAAGGCATATCACTGGCAGTAGGGTGGTCATATGGCTTAAATGCAACTTGATCGTGATGATGAGGTGGAGGGAAAAAATACTGTGAATCATGAGCAACGACAAAAAGCAAAACAAACAAGCTCCCCAGTTATCTGGACGCCACCCTTGGAGTTTACTGAAACTTAATAACACCTAAGTTTCAAACCCACTACACCAATCTTTCTTCCTCTCTCTCTCTCTCTCTCTCAATTTCTTCAAACGCCCGTGCCCTGAAATAATTTAATGGTTTTCATATCCCATTTGGCGCGCGCAAATTATAAAAAAAAAAAGCTGAGTGCATTGAATCAAAGTTCTCAATTTGCCAAAAGGCCTTTATGGAGTTGTTTAGCAGTTCATCCGATGGATGAGAGGATTCTTGAGCAAGTAGAGCGTAGGGAGAAAGTATATTTACCGTAGATAGCTTGCCTGCTACTACCCATCCAAGCAAAGTGTTTTGCAATATAGGCAAATTTGGTCCTAATTGAATTTGACCAACGCAAAGTAAGTTGTAGAATAGGTCAACACCAAGAAGTATGTCTATCAGCTGTGGGATATTAAAGAGTGGATCAGACAAGCGAATGTTTTTGGGAATACTCCAGTTATGAATGCTGATCTTGTTATCAGGTAGAAGCCCAGTGATTTGGTGCATTACGAATGCATCCAGGGTAGTGGTAAATCCGTTTAGGCGAGATCCGATCGTGATTGTTGTCTTGTATTTAACAGAGGTTTCGGTGTTGTTCGCACAGGTCAAGTACGTTCGAGATAAGCGACGAGGCAATCCTATACGCTGCAAGAGTCTCTCGGAGATCATATGTATTTGAGAACCGGAGTCTAATAAGACACGGCAAGGTATTGGCTGTTTAAGTTTATTGAAAACGTGTACAACTGCAGTTCCCAGTAGGTTGCTTTCGGTACAACTGGCGTGCATGGTGTAGCTATGCCCGGAATTTGTAGTAGCACCGGTGGATGCTTGAGGCTGATACGAGCCAGCAGTGGGATTTAATGTTTGCCTGACTGAGTGACTACCGGAACTACGTGGGGTTTGTGGTAACTGAGCAGGGTCGTTTTGACCTAGGTGCAATAATGTGTGGTGTTTATTTCCGCAGTGACGACAAGAACTCGACTGGCAATTAGCGCTGGAGTGCTCGGTAGTTTTCATGCAATTAAAACACAAATTTAGATTTTTAATCTGCTGAATACGTTCCGGTATGGACAGATTTTGAAATTTATGGCAACGATAAATAAAGTGGCCTGGGCTAGCACAAAAATTGCATGTGCTTTTGGTGGAAATGAATGAATTCAGGCCAGACTTAGGACTACTTTTATAACCCTTCTTAGTATCAGGTGTCGCAGAAATGTCAGAATTAAATAAATGATTTGTTATGTTACCTTCTAAATGTTGAACCCTCTTCTTTAGAAAATTTGTTAATTCCAGGAGACTGGGAAGCCGATCAACGGGTGCTTCATCGTTCCACTTACTGAGCGTAGATGCATCCAACTTTGATGTGATTATAAACACAATCAGATCATCCCAATGATCGACTGGCCGTTTGAGATTTCTTAATCCAGTTAAATGGTTGCCTATCTTATCCAATAGACTCCGCAGCTGCATTGATGACGCCTTCTGAACCTTTGGATGGTTAAAAATACGTTGCAAATGCTCCTGTGCGATGACCTTTCGATTCTCGAATCGCTCCTTTAGTCTTGCTAATGCCACATCGTAATTGGCGTCCTCGATTTTGAGCCTTCGATTGGCGCAACTGCAGTTTCGCTCAGCTTTGACACAAGGTAGTGAAATTTCGATTGCTTCGAAAGTGTAGGATTGTCGTGCACCAAGGATACGAAACGATTAAACCAACCCATCCACGTAGTCACGTCACCTGAAAATGAAGGTAATTCAATTTTGGGCAATTTAATCGAATCAAGGCGTTGAAAATTGGAATTATGCGATACGTCAGTTGGCTTAGGCCCTTCCTTCTGATTTTGATTGATTAGAACTTTCAGCGTTGCAAAAGTCCCATAATACATTTCCTCGTACTTAGAACGATCTGGCTTGGAGATTTCCTCAAAATCAATGTCCTCAATTTTTACCTGAACCCCGTTAAACGCATGAAAGGCTGACCCCAGGGCCTCCATGCGTATTTCATGGTTGTCGTTCGCCTTAATAGCAAATTCACTTACTCTATTGATTTGGTCCATAGTTACCGAGCGACGAATTTTGAGAGCTTCCAATGCTCTGACTTTCTTTGGATTCACCTTAGAAGCAGATGATGAAGACCTTTCAGGCAATGGTGGCTTTTCCGATGATAACTCGTCTTCCGATGTCATGGTTTCGGTAGTGCTGTATGAGCCACGTTTTAAAACAATTGATGGTTTCGTAAAGTGTGATGGAAATCACGTCGGGGTCACCAAAAATGTTGAGAGAAAACAAGCGTTTTTGCTTCCCTGTGATAATATTTTGTTTAAAATGTGTAATGAGCTGATCGATGCTCAAGATAAAAAAAGATTGCTTAGTAGACACGATCTGACCAACTCAAAGTTTATTAAAGAAGAGAGTGTAAAAAAGTTTGACAACCGGAAAGGCAATTTGACAATAAAAAAAATGTTGACAATTGATTGATTAGATGATTAGATTTAAAGAATGTAGTAGAATAATAAAAAGGCAATTATTTCTTAACACACAGTATAGGGTTATGTATGGAATAGATATACTATTATATACATTAATAAAAAGGCAATTATTTCTTAACAATATGTTTCTAATTGAAATGTCGGTTGATGAAGCTTTGACGAAATATTCTTGCTGTGATTGGTCTTCTTCCATGGTGGTTTTCTCCTTCGCTTACTTGTACTGATACTTCTCTTTCATCGAATACTTCATTATTCGGATCAAAAACTGTAAAAATTTATGTATATTAGCTGAATATGCTGGAAATAAGAAGTCTGTTCCTACATGAGAGATTCAGTTCTTTGGCAATGTTATGCAAAACTGCAACTGCCACAACAACGTTCTTAGCCGTATTCAAGTCAACTCTCAGCCTTTCGAAAATGGATCGGAACTTAGATTCAATTTGCCCGTTTAGACATTCTACTTTGCTTCTTGTTGCATGTGGCAAATCTTAAACTTTTCCTCCGGTCGACTCTGTGGGTTCCTTACTGGAGTGAGCAAAATATTAAACAAAGGGTAACCAGCGTCTCCCAGTAAGATTCCATTGTGAGCATTTCGTGTTACTGCAAGAGTGCTTTTCAGTCTACTGTTGTTCCATATCTGAGCATCATGCCGTGAACCCCGAGATCGTGCAACTATCTCTGTAATTTTACAATTTGCATCACAGACAATCTAAACATTTTGATCGTCATTATTACGAACTAAATGAATTGAATTGAGGTTCATACTTGCACGTTTAAAGAAAAATATCCTTCAAAAAATATCTTCAACAATTTTTGCAGCGCACTTAATGCGCACATGCGTGCAGTCAATCGTCCCGATAACTCCAGGAAATTCAGCGATTTGAAAAAAGTCTGAATTTACTTTTTGTACTTCGCGACTTGTGGATGGAAATGATATAAAGTTGAGAAGCTGTAGAGCCAGATTTTTTGATATTTTCGCAATACCTCGACTGAGTTGGGAAATGCCATGCAGGTCGCCTATATAGGAGGTAGCAATGTTAAACAATTGCTTAGCTTTTTAAAGCTATAATAAACTTCACGTTACCTATATCACTTTGATGAGCATTCCGACCAAAAAATCTCAACGCTGTTAGGACTTGAAGGCTTCCAGATACTGGCAAGCCTCTCTTAGTTGGTTAGTCTTGAATATTTAATAATTCGATAATAAATGTTGCTGTGTCCTTGCCGAATCGATATCTTTCATAAAATTCCTCGTTAGGCAATTCAAAGGGGTCGAGTCGGGTCCTGTAGCGCTTCCGTCTTCTAGTTGGTGGTACCATTCCATCTTCTATCAAATTGGTCAGTCGATGTACTTGTTCGATTGTTGTGTGTTTGTTTCTGAATCCAATTTGTGAGCTGGAATCAGATTTCTATCATTTATGATTTTTCTTAAGGCGATCTGTGCCGATATGATTTTGTATCTTTAAGCGGTTCTCCTGGTATGGAATTCATAAAGACTTCAGCGATTTTCCATTGTTTATGGTACATATTTCAGTCGAAAAGCTGCATTAATGATATGTTGAAGTTTCCTAACAGCTTTTTCCGGCAGTTGTTTGAGTATCTCTCCAGTTATCAGGTCGTAGTCTGGGCAATTTTATCTTGAATTTCCTTCTGGATGATCTTTTTTTAACTCTGCTAGGCAAACTGCTTGAATATCCAGATGACCAGATAAGAATGATAGGGAAAGAAATTTAAATAAGACAACAACGGTGTTAGAGATTAAATTAATTCTGTCTTTACTTTGAAGCTATATTTATGCCATTAGGTATGGAATAGCACATCATTTAAATAGCCGTCACTACTTCGCTGGCAGTGCTTCTAGCGGTCGGTCGAACTTTTGATGACTCGGTCCAATATGAGCGGCGTTATTCCGGCAATAGCGTCTCGAATGTTGGCCTCAAGTTCATCCAAGGAGGTTGGCTTGTTAGCGTAGACTAAGGACTTGACGTAGTCCCAGAGAAAATAATCGATGTGTGTCAAGTCTTATTGGAACCACTGCTCGGATATATTGATGTTGTCGAACTCTGGCTACAGAAAGTCGGTTAACATCGCTCTATACCGAGGACCATTGACGGTAATGGTGTCTCCTTCCCCATTTCGAAAGAAATAAGGTCCGATGCTGCCGCAGAGCCATAAACCGCACTAAATAGATAATCTGTGTGGATGCATTGATGCTTGGTCGAACACTTGTGGATTGTGGTCGCTCCAATAATGGCAATTTTACTTGTTGACATAGCCGCTGAGCCAAAAGTGGGCCTCGTCCGAGAAGATGATTTTTTTGGCCAAAATCCGGATCTCTGGCCAACATTACCAGCAGAATCTTATACGGATGTAGACCCAAATCCAATCGCAAAATTAGCCTGGTTGACTCTCTGGCGATGCCCAATTCAGCTGATCGCCGCCGAATCGACATTTCTGGGTCTTCTTCGATACTGGCTGCTACGGCGGCTATGTTTTCTTCACTTCGCACAGATCTCTGACTGGTGGCTTAAGGTCCAAAAGAGTGTACTCACGCTCAAACTTTTCCGCTTTACAACTGAACCGAAATTTCGATAATATTTTTAATAATTTCCACACTTACAGGAAGCATCAAATGATGTATGATGAAATGGCAAGCCTTACTGAATATTTTGACATATGGATGTCATTGGTAACTTTGACGGCTGCTGAAACATAATAATTGGAAAAACTATCATTGCTATCTGGTCACCCTTAAATATATAGTTTTTAATACGAATTAGGAGTTCCCCTCTGGCGTTTGTCTTTGAAATGGTTTGATTGAATCTTCAATGTATTTTAGGAAAAGTTAAGTTTTTTTAGACCTCCTTTGAAATACGGATTTTATTGTATTGGTCTTTTTAAAGCATTTGTTGTTTTCCACAGTGAATATTCCGTATCTTTTTCAGCTGTTAGGTTTCGAATGTATCTGGCAAAAGTTTCGTTTTTAAATTCTTTTAAGTGTGCTTTCAGCTCATTGCAGTTGTTAAATATTATTTTGTTTTCAGTCGGCTGGCAAGTTATTTCTACTTCTTTCTTGCTTTTCAATTTTTCTTTCGTTTTGGCTTCTAATGGGTACATTATGCCACTAGATGGTTTTCCTTTGGCGCTGCATGTTACTAATTAAGAGATCGAGTACTTCTTCAATTTGTAATGAGTTTTTTATTGGAACTTGTAGATTTATTTCTTCCTCGAGAATTGGTTCATTCGGAGGTTAGCCTAACTAGGTCCTCCTTTCCGATAATAGCAGCACTTACTGCCATCATTACAGGGGAGTGGTCTGGTTTTCTTTAATTTTCTGATATACCTTTTATAATAAAAAGTCTATGATATATTTTGTATTTTTTTTGTCATAATTTGCGCGCGCCAAAGAGTCTTATACAATTATAGGACTCGGGCGTTGTGAAGAAGAGAGAGAGAGAACGAAAGACTTAGTGTAGCGGTTTGAAACTCAGATGGTATTAAGTTTCTGTAAACTCCAAGGGTAGCGTCCAGATAACTGGGGAGCTTGTTTGTTTTGCTTTTGCCGTTGCTTATGATTCACAGTATTTTTTTCCCTCCACCTGATGTCATCATCACGATCAAGTTGCATTTCCAGCCATATGACCACTCTACTGCCAGTGTTATGCCTTCGCAGTAGAGTTGACTTATATTTCGCAATTGATCGACTTTTTTATTTATTTCATGCGAAATAAATAGATGATTCTTGACATCAGGATTTGAACCGTGAACCAAGAGCGTGACAAGCGATTATGTTACCACTACACCACGGTCACACCTCTGATTGTTGCTACGTACAAATTCACTCAACAAAAATGCATCCACTTGTGACAGATCCGGCAGACAGGGCAGATTGGGTAGAAAGCTGTTTGTAAACTTAGTTTTAATAATAAGAATTAGAATATGTAAACAATGCTTTCGCGCCCCTTCTCTATCACTGTAAGTTTTACACATGCGGGCAAACACATCAACATATTTGCCTTCGGTAGAAGCCCAAATTTCATCAAAATCCGTTGGATTTTAGAATAAGGCAAATACGATCATATGCATACATATACTCGTATTCTTTGGATTAACGAGGAATCCAAGTTAGATATAGTTAAAATACCGGTGCTGATCACTAATCGCGCAAGTCCCAACTCTTACTTAATGAATTTTATGTAATACTCGTACCACAGTTTTCGTTTCCATGAGCACAAAAATCTTTTCAATTCACCTGCTTCCTAGTCTAATAAACCTTATTAGTTAACAATTGACATTCAACCGATTTTTTGCATTTATAATTAGTTTCTCCCTCTGTCTATCTCTATATTTCTTTCTCCCTCCCTCACTTGATCCCTCTTGGGGGCATCTAAAAGCACACTCAACTAAATTGAAATAAAACGTTCATTAGCGCGTGAATAAACGATTTTAAAATTAATTGAAGAATTTATGATAACACACCTAATTGGGTCGTATCCCCGGGGACATAATGTGGGAAGGTATCTGCTGTACTCGTATCAACTAAATAGTGCTTCAGCGAAAAGTATCTTTTTTTTTTTTCTCGAATTGTAATGCAAACTAATTCAGAGTTGTACCCAATTTATCTTCCTAAATTTAAATGATATTCAGTGAAAATCATTCCAAATCCCATCCATATGCCATCCACCAATGCTTTACTGGAATAATCCATTTAGGGGAATAAGTTCTCACCGTTCGCCGCGTTTTGCGTCAAATACTTAGGTATTCGTATCTACACAAGGTGTAGACTACAAAACTCCTATTTCGTGCAGTTAGTAGTTTTTCCATCAGAAACTAAAACTGCACAGCTTACCATTGAAAGGATACTAAACCGACCCAAACCGTGCCGTATCCACCACAAAGCTCAACTCTGGCGAACTGCAATTAGTAACTGAATGGAGAACGGTTGTGTGTAGTGCGGTAGTTGATGGAAATTATGGTGTTTTGAAGGGTGAAGGCAAATCGTAGAAATGTAGGTGAAATGAGTTGAATTCGCATGTGGCAAATAAACTTGCAAATAGATTGCATTGCAACTGAACGTAGCGTGCTAGTGATACGTTTTGCAGAAACGGACCAAATGCAGGAATCGTTTTCCATGGGTTGCAACACCTGTTTGCCTGCACATTGATTGAATTTTGCAAACTGAAATACATGGTCTCGGTAATGGACTTGGTCGAGTATTGTTGGTGGAGCAGAGTGCATGGTTAGATCCTATTAGCGGTTATTATGTGAATATTTTTTTTTTTTTTTTTGACGGAACGCCACATCCATCTATTAAGTGGAATTATGGAAGCTCCTAATTAATCTATTTCCTTGTTTAGATAGAGGTATTAAAATAATTGAAACTGCATACACAGAGAGCGTTATGATTTCAGATTTCAAATATAATAGTTTTAACAAAAGCAGTTGCCTGAAGTAAAGCATAGCGTAGACAAGGCTATTTATAGGCTCCGTGCAGTAGTCGTGATTGCTTTTCGGACCTCGGTAGATTGGCCGGTACTACAGGCATCCTGAGAAATGTGTAAACAAAATGTGCACTCAAACTCACATTTTTCAGGGGCTCCCGTGCACCACAAGTTGTTATTGTGGCCTTGTAGCTGTTCAAATATTAAAGGATAGGAAATAAAATAAAAAGATTGAAATGTCGACTTGGTTTGACTTCAGTTTAATAAAAAAATAAAAAGGGCAGATTGATCGTGAATTCAAAATAGGTTAAGTAGAAAAAGTAATATATGTATGTATATATTATTTACAAATTGCGCTTTACAACGTTTAATTCCTTGTCTTCTGGAAGTGGTACAGCTAGGTGGTTTTGAAATAAGACGGTTTAAGCTGGGTTCGTTAGTTACAGGTCGGATTGAAATAGATCGATTGCAAACAAGGAACTTAGGTTGCTTATATCTCATATAAATAGTAATCAATATTTTCTTAAAAAAGTTTGACAATGGCCTGTCCATCTTTTGGTCTTTTGATTCCTTCCGTTTTTCTCACACTCCTAATTCAATAACCACTAAACGAGAAAATGCTGTGCTATCACTTTTCATACATATCTTCTTTAGATCTGCAATGCTTTCAAATAATTTGGATCCTGGTGTGAGTAGGTGTCGTTTTTATAAAAATGGGGGGAGTGAAATAGATTTTGAATGGATTCTACTTCCTTAACACCGAAGCTGTAGATTTCGTTCGACGAAACTTGCCATTTACTGAATATGGTTCCAATGGCATCTTCAGTTAGCATGCTGATTAAGACTGAGCGACGACTATTTATATGTTTTAGGGTTTGTGCTTAAGTAGGGCCAATGATTAGTTTATGCTGGAGGAAGTGGTCAGAGTTACATACTGCCAACTGGGTTATTCATTCCGTACAGGTCATGCTGGCATGAGAAAATTGGAAACATGCCAAAAGCTGTTTTCTGGATGTCTAACAAGCCTTCGATAGAGTTTGACACAAAGGGCTCTTAAGCAAGGTACAAAGACATTTACCTAATTCTTAGGTCATTACCTAATTCTGAAGCATGAAAATAAATATTCTATGCTGCGCAAATTAAGAACTGGAGTCCCCCAGGGTAGCAGTCTTGTATCTTTGTTCACAAAAGGTCTTCCAACTACAGCGAATATAAAAGTAGCCACGTTTGCTGACGATACGACTATCTTTTCTACTGGTAAATACTCTGCAGAATCAACCTTAAAACTCCAAAATGCCACTAATGAAGTGAGGCATCGAACTAAGTGAAGCAAAATCGACTCACATTAACTTCACGAATATGAAAATGAATAACTCACCTCTTCACATAAACTCTAATAGAGTTCCTTATGCAAATACTGCTAAATATATACTTATATACTGCAGTTATTAATTTGACTGTCAACCTGTTTGGACGTATTTTTCTTTTTCTCCCGTCTCGTGAATTTCCACTTACCGATCAACGCAGCATAATAATAATTCCCTGAAATTGCCCTCTCAGTATTTTTTTTTTGTTCAAAGTGCTCGTCTTTGTAATTTTTGCATTTTCCGTCGTTGTTCGTCGACCTCTTGTGCGTTTACCTCGCTGTTTATCTTTGTTTATATTTTGCCCGTCTTAGCGTTTTTCGCATTTGCCGTCGTTGTTCGTCGACCTCAGAGTGCGTTTACTCAAACTGCTCGTCTAAACTGACCTATCTCAATAAAGGAAAAGCAATGTGGTAACGGAAATTGTGTCGAAAGCAACAACGCTGAATTGGTGTCTTGTAGTGGCCTCTGTGGGAAATCGTTCCATCCCATTTGCACCGGCGTCAGCAAAAGATCAGTTACCTATATAAAAGAATTCTCAAATAACTATTTTTTCTTTCGTGATGAGTGCAAAGAAATTTCCCTCTCTCACATCATGCTCGCTATTAAGTGCAACAGTGATTCGACAAATAAGTGTGTTGACGACCTTAATAATGTTATCGAATGTGCTAGTGAACTGAACAAGTCTAAGTTCAAAAATATTGACAAGCAGTTTACGGAGCTAAACGAATCGACCCTAAAAAAATCCCGCGACGCGCTCACTAAATCCCACCTCAACGCAGAATTTGCTAAGATCACCGGCCCTCTCTCCATCTTAGTTACTCAAATCGACGAACTTAAGCTTTTCAATTCATGCAAATGTACAATTAGTGAGTGAGTCCCTGTCAAACCAGTCAGTTAAAATCGAATCTTTGGCTTCTAATATGGCGGTTCACATGAAACGCGTAGAAGAGATCGAATTTCACCTTAGATCTCTGAGAGACGAATCGGCTTCGACCAGGCTAGCTGTCATCGATATCGGAGAAGAATTGAAGTTCACTTCTAGCAAACTAGACTTAATCTCCTGCGACAAACAGCCACCTAATAACAAGTCCCTGCAAGAAGAGCTCTTTAATGCCATTTATCTCAACGTTACACCTACTGTACCAGCTCCACTTGCCAGATCTGTTTCACCCACATTACCTGCCCCCGTATAACCTGCTGTAACTTTCACTGAACCTATAACAATTCAAAAATTCAGCGCGCTCTGGACTGTATCTGAATGGAATAGCAGAATCCAAAAACTCCACTCAGCTTCAAGACATAACTCCGAGGACCTCACCAGTAACCACGCCTCCCGTCATAATACTTGCTGAAAGGTGCCCGAAGCTAGCTAACGTATTCTAGTTCCGGAAATTTTTCGAAAAGTAATTCTACATCACCGGTGTAAGATGCCTGTCGATCACTCGCTTAACGCCCAAAATGTTTCGCTGTTTTAAGGTATTGATTCCCTCTAAATACGCTTGGATTTTCAACTCTCCGAAGGATACACTCATACTCGGCAAAATAACGATTACCCTTTGGATAGATAAGTCAACCAATAAGCATATCAATAAGTCTAATATATAACTAATAAACCGAACAGACCCAATAATAGACCCTACTTCTCTCGCAAATCCAATGATCCTCCAAACCTCCCTTCAACCCAGTCATCTAATAAAAATACAAAATCCGATATTAATTGGTCCCTCAAAATGGGCATATTTCCAGATTTTAAGTACAAAACTGCTTTCAACCGCGTGTCCTTTGACCTCTCTCCCGTCTCCTCTTCCTCATCTAGCAAAACTCCAGCCGCCAAGGACACACCCTCCGTCAGCCAAAATAACTTCACACACTCTCACACTCTTAACCCTTCACCCTCATCATCGTCTGTCCCTTCTAGCAAAACTGCAGCTGCCAATGACACACTCCATCAGCCACCCTTACCTCATTCCCTCTTACACTCTAAACCCTAACAATTCCGCTAATTTACCCACCTCTTCACACACCAACGCTGCTAACTCCACGGTCGCATCGTCTGGCTTTTTAGATCTGCTGCTACCTCCCACTGTCAAACTTACAAAACAGTTTGCAGTTTCCGGAGATGACGGCCGCTACGTAATGTCACGTCTAAGAGACAATAGAATTTACGATAACGTCCGTTTTTATCTTGCATGCCTGCATGATAAAGCTGACTCCATCTGTATCGATGGAAAAACGAACATCAATATCAAGGTCTTAATCTCCCAGGAAGGTCTCCCAATTGATGAGCATGCTTTGATGAAAATTTTCGTTCAGTTTCAATATACCACCTCTCTAGGTAACAAGCGATCTCACCTCCTACGCGTCCTACATAACCTCTAAACACAGGTCCCACCTCCAAAGAACTTGCGCCGACTTCAATAGTTACTTTCGTCTCTGAACAGTTCCCGTCCCACTATCTAAACAAAGTTCTAACCCCTCCTGATTGCTTTTCCATATACTACCAGAACGTAAGAGGTCTTCGAACTAAAACCTTCTCCTTGTTTCTTAATTCTCAAAACCTCTCCTAAGACGTTTCTGCTCTAAACGAAACCAATCTGTCCAGTGATTATAATAACAACGAATTATTTAGTTGTGACTTCAATGTCTTTCGGGACGAGGGTCTTGAAGATAATTCCTCTAGTCGCGGTGTTCTCTTGGCAATACACAATCGCCACGACTCCACACTCTTTAAAACCTCACACACCGCTAATTTCGAGTTCATTTGTGTCAAAATAACTACCGCTGGTAGCAACATCTACATCTTCTGCTGCTATATTCGTCCATCTCAACCAATCCAATGCTGCCAACTTGCCATAGATGCGATTGATTTCCTGTTTAACATTGTAGACCCCCGCGACGTCGTCATAATTTTGGGGGATTTTAATTTCCCTGATCTTCGATGGGTTCTTTCTGACGATGAGACTCACTTTGCCGCTACAAATCCCTCCTCAGATAAGGAGGTCCTATTCATTGACTGTGTCTCTGATTCCCGCCCGCGAGCAACCACCTTCTCTCCAAATTAGACCGCTACCACCCACCTCTATCTCTCACATTTTTTTACAACAACGGTAATAAAACTGTACACTCTGAAAACTCATACAGTTTTAATTTTCATAAAGCAGACTTCATAAAACTGAATAACGAATTCACCAAAGAATTGCGCTCGCTTCGCCATATTTCGGCGCACGTACCTTAAATCTCGTTCGCACTCTGACTTTTCCAATTACCTCCACGCATATACCCACTTTTCCGAACTCTGTGAATCTCTATATCTCGAATATTTAGACCAAATCCAGCATACCTTGATCTCCGATTCGAAACGATTTTTCCACTTCATCAACACAAAAAGAAAATCTGAAAATTAATTTACTTTAAAATTGTCTAACACTTCCACTCGTGATCCTAAGATAGTCGCAAATTTATTTGCTCACTTTTTCAGCCAATCATTTTGCAATCATGAACTTGAAGTTGATCTTGAATACCTCTCCTACAGGAAAAGCTGTGCCCAAACCTCGTTAATCTCCGTTGACATAACCGTGGAACACGTGAAAAAAAAGATAAAAAACTCAAGAACGACTACTCTCCTGTTCCTGATGGTATCCCTTCAATAGTACTGAAAAATTGCTTGAACCATCAGGCCCAACCCCTCACGGCTCTCTTCCAAATATCTATCGCTCTTACATAATTCCCTTTCACAAAAAGGGTCCCAAGAATGAAGTCTCCAACTACCGGCCCATTGCTAAACTCTCCTGCATTCCTAAGCTCTTTGAAAGCATTGTTTACGATACAATGTTCTTCCATTGTAAGTCTATCTTTTCCCCTAACCAGCACGGATTTCTTAAGGGAAAGTCAACAACTACTAACTTAACGGAATTCGTATCTAGCACTCTGTGTGCACGAAATCTCTCTACTTCACATTTGTTCGATCAATCCTCGAATATGCTAGCCAAGTATGGTCCCCCTATCATGTTACCCTTCCCTTCGAATAGAGGCTGTTCAACGTAGGTTCATCCGTTTTGCTCTACGCGGTCTTCCTTGGTCTGACAGATATAACTTACCCCCCTATGAGAATCGTTTGAAATTAATTAACTTACAGCCACTTGAAATACGTCGAGAAAGTCAACACCAAATTGCATGCCGGCTTCGTAAAGTAGTCTGCCTTTCGGTGAATTGCATCTTGAACACCAAAAGGAGTGTTTCGCACCAATAATAAGATTCGGTTCAAGTGAGTTAAAGAGACTCAACCATTATCCATGGATGGTACTTGCATCATTGAAACCGAAAGACTTGTCATTCTCGGTATGTGTATTAATAACGCCAAAAATGCTGCGAAATATCTAGGATTCCTTAACGCTGTGCAAGAAATATTTTACCCCGTCTGAACTGGCCTCAATTTATAAGGCATTCATCCGCCCTAAGCTGGAATATAACGCCCATATCTGGTCTGATGTACCCAAGACCGTTCTGCACATTCTTGATAGGGTACAGAATCGCGCGTTAAAACTTATAAGTGATAGAGACATTGTGAATTCCATACATTCACTAGAACATCGGAGAAATGTCTCATGTCTCTCCCTGTTTTATCGTTTTTTTTTATAAAAAATGCTCCAACGAAATAGACAGTTGCATTCCTCCCCTTCAAAATTTCACCCGCAATACGAGTCATGCTTCGAATGCACATCAGTTCACCCTTAAGCCCAATTTCGGTCATACTGTTAAATATAGGAATTCGTTTATATGCCGAACGACACGAATGTGGAATGATCTATCAGGCTCTGTATTCCCCCACCACTACAACCTTCAAACATTCAAAGCCAACATGCACAGGCTCCTCCTCTGTTCCTCTTTCCCCCTTTCCCAACGCCCGTGCCATGATTTCATAACCTCTTCGGTGCGCGCAGATTATAAAAAAAAAAAAAAATTAAGAGGGAGGATCCGCCTCTAGCCCTTTAAGCGTGATTAGCAAAGTAACCTTTTAGAGATTCCTTTGTCAAGTGGGTTACAGGAATGAAGCATACGTCTATGTTGTCTTTCTCTAGGCATATTTCAATTTCGTCGTTTTTTTGCAGAAGGCCGTTTGTTTTAAGCAACTTTTTATATGCGTAAATTAGTTCGTGTTTTACGGGGTTTAAACTCGATTCTGCTCAATTTTTCAAATCTGAGTTTGTTTGTCTTGTTTTACTCCTTAAGTTTCGCAAGAATTGTAGAAAAAACTTGGTAGATTCGATCTGACGTAATACCCCTTTGCTTATTTTCTTTCGATGCGGCTTGTGCATTCGGTTGCACATCAACAATTGGTGGCTTTTCCTTTGGGAATCTCTCTTGTTTATCTTTCGTCTTTTCCTTTACGGGTTTATATTCTTTAGATGCCTTTCCTTAGCGATTTCAGGTGCATTCTTAGTGGGTTTCACGTTCAGGTGTAAGGTTTTTTTCTAAGCGTTTTGTGCCTTTTTTGGAGCTCTTTGACCACTTCATAACCTCGATAGTTCGCTGGATGCTTGGCTATGCAGTTTGTGCAAATCACTGGGACCTGCTTATTTAAGTCGCACGCTTCCGATAGATGTCTACCGGCAAATTTTACGCATCGCAGCTCCTGTTGGCAAAAAGACTTCGTATAACTCAAACCCTGAGATTTAATCTTGGATCGATCTTGTGCTTTTACTCATACGTTCGATGTTCAGAATAGTTTTAATATTGTAAATATTGTCTATATTTTCGTTCTTATCAAAACTAAGCATGAAAAGCGGAAGTCCGCGCCTAACTTGAGCTCTTGAATCCTCGAACCCCTACGTCACGAAATCTCCCTACTTCACATTTGTTTGGCCAATCCTCGAATATGCTAGCTAAGTATGGTCCCCCTATCATGATACCCATTCCCTTCGAATAGAAGCTGTTCAACGCAGGTTCATCCGTTTTGCTCTTCGGTGTCTTCCTTGGTCTGACGGGCATAACTTACCCCCCTGTGAGAGTCGAGAATTTGATGGCATAATCTTTGTACATCACATGCCCTATAGTTTTTAAGTTCTGCTTGAATTAAGCTAAGCTAAATAAATGAATAAATAAAAATAAATAAATAAATATTTAAGTATGACCTTAGATGCAAAATTAAGAAGGAAGGAGCATATTAAAAAATAAAGTACACGTACTTGTACCTGTATATGTCAAATATGATTGAAATATTGATTTCAAACAAAATCAATCGGATGGTAGTCGAGAAATAGTCAATTTTTAGAAACCGGTTAAACCATTTGTATCTGAATAGGTTTTTTCTCCCGGTTTTAATAATTTTTGAATATAATAGTAATATTAGTTGCTAAAATTGATATGTGAAGTTGAAATATTTTTCTTGTTTCTGCAAGTAAAGTTATGGTTTGCTGCGTAAACACAAAGCTGAGTCTTTGTACGTACAACAAATATAAATAATAATTAAGCAAGGCTATCTTTTTATTTCGTTTTATTTCAGAACTAAAAAAACTGATATAATTAAAGTATTGGGTTTATAACTTAATTCGTGCGGTTTTTTTTGTTAAAATTTTAACTTTTTTTTAAGAAAAACATGTACAATAGTATTATTCAAAGTATTGCCCATCTGAAGCTATGACTTTTTCCCATCTTTCTGGCAATTTGTGGATCCCATCCCAAAAGAACTGCGCCGGCTTTGCAGCCAAGAATGAATCAAGCCAATTTTTGATATTCTGCTCTGATGTGAACTGTATTTCAGTGAGGGCGTTCTGCATCGACCGAAACAAATGGTAATCAGAATTGGCAAGGTCTGGGCTATAAGGCGGGTGGGGTAAAACTTCCCATCCACTGTTTTCCAAATAGGTCTTAACCGGAATAGCAACGTGGGGCCGAGCGTTGTCATGATGGAAAATTATTGCCTCGTGTCTGGTCGCATATTCCGGGCGTTTTTCGGCTACTGCTCTCTTCAAACGGATTAATTGCGTTGTCCATTGATGGTTTCACCCGGTTTTAGCAGCTCATAATACAGCACACACTTCTGATCCTACCAAATACAGAGCATTATCTTTGCGCCATGGATATTCGGCTTTGCCGTTGATTTGGCTGGTTGGCCGGGTTTCACATATGATTTTTTGCACTTGGGGTTGTCGTAATGGATCCATTTTTCATCACCAGTAACAATCCGATGCAAAAATGACTTCCTTTTGTGGCGTTCCAGCAGCATTTCGGACATGCAAAACCGCCTTTCGACGTCTCTCGGCTTGAGTTCATGTTGAACCCAATTTCCTTGCTTTTGAATATATCCAGCTGCTTTTAAACTTTTTGAAATGGCTGCTTGAGTGACACCCAAAGATTCTGCGAGCTCTTCTTGTGTTTGGCAACAATCTTCATAGAGTAATGCTTCCAGTTCTTCATCTTCAAACTTTTTTGGCTGCCCAGGACGTTCATCGTCTTCCAAGCCAAAATCACCACTTTTAAATCGTGCAAACCACTTTTGGCACGTTCGCTCAGCTAGCGCATGTTCACCATAAACTTCCACCAAAATACGATGACTTTCGGCAGCAGTTTTCTTCATATTAAAGGAATGAAGAAGAACTCCCCGCAAAAATACTTTTTCAGGCACAAAGTTCGACATATTTGAGTGAAAAAAAATTATTGTTGTTTACCCTTCAAATGAATGACATATACTGAAATGACGTACAATGACAGTAGCTTTCCAACGCATGTTCCAATGGAATAATAACAATGGAATAATACAAGTTACGCCATCTCTTAGCAAACCTCACGAATTAAGTTATTGACCCAATAAAAAACAAACAACATCAAACTTCTTTTCCAAACAAACGTTTTTGTATTTTTTTATGACAAGCATGATAGGCTAAAAAGCATTTGTAATGATCTTCACCGTAGTTTAATAGTTTTGATTCAACAAGTGCGACATCGCAACCTTTTATCAGATATTTTGAATACTTTTTTCCACCAGATGAAAGATATTGTATTCGTTTTGAATGGCGACCACCACCTACTGGTGAACAGCCATACTTTGTCAGCATACCCAATACGACTTGACACCGAAACTCTAGCTAATCCAGTTTACTTCCAAAGCTCCTGGCTAAGTTCCACGTATTCACAACCGAAACGTCTATCATCCACATTATTATTGGGTTGTACCACTTTTTTCCACTTGGTACATTGTTATCAAGTTGGTCAACTTCACCCATGTATTTGTTGTATTTGTTCTTCTTTTCTTCCATTGTTATGTTCTTCAATCGGTTTCCTCTTAAAGTTCCTGTGCCACCGCATTCGACTTTTGTTACCATGTTTGTTAGGTCAGGATTTGTAACAAAATTATCATAAAAATATGAAAATGCTACATCAGGATATTCCCCTTTAATAACTTCGGCTAGGCTATGAACCACAAACTCTCCAAGAAAAACAGTGGGATGGAATGCAATAAAACTCGAGCAGGTGTCAAGCGCATAAATTATTTGCAAGAAATATAGAATCATGTCTTCATCAACTGGGTGCAAATTTCGCAAACATTTTATTTAAATGGTTAGCCAATGGTCTTATTTTAGCCATTTTATCGGCTGCATCAAGATTATTGTTATCACACATGTGTATGTTTATAAATATATCATTGAATCTTTTTTCTACGTATAGCATTTGAAACTATTTTATTATGGGTATCTTCAGGATCTTCATATAATAATTTTCTCCTTGGTAATGGTACGTAAGCCATGAGTACGACTATTCCAAAGAATGCCTTAATTTTTCCTCTTGTTACATTTAAATTTTGATTTCTTTGAACTCAATATATATAAGTTTTTGTAAACTTTTAAGGCACCTGGAAGCTTTAATCGGTACTTTTATTTTGACTTTTACATGTCAAGTGTTTTTTTTTTGCGCGAAAAATTAGGTCTGGTATACGTTGTGTTTTTTTGCATTAATAAGAGTGAAATTTAGCAAACCAATCGATCTCATAATTTTTTTCGTCAAAGGTTTATTTATTTAGTAATAAAATCAAGTTTTTTATTTGTAAAATTATCAAAATTGTGCGTTGTAGCAGTGAAAAAGTGATAAGTGTCTTGAGACACGCCTGCTTCGAGAGTAAACTTTTATTGGCAGCAGGTATTTTGCAAACTACTCGCGATTTCCGCGTTGATGATTGATTGACATGGTTTTTCTACATAGAAATTGAAAGACAACATATGAAATGGCAGAGCGAGTGCGTAGACACTACAAATTGTCGGACTTAACCGACGAACAGTTGCTAAATTTGTTCGATTCAGTCCAATTGGATGAGGAATTGTCAAGCAAATCAAGTGATGATGAAGACGACGAATTTGATGTGGTAGAAGCACTAAACGCAGCATTGGAGGATGCTGAGACAGTGGGATTCTTAGATGTAACAGCTGAAAACATACAAAATGTAGTACAGGAGCCTGAGGATATAGCACTCGTTGCAACAGTGGAGGATGTGCAAAATAGTGTACGGGGGTCTGAGCCCTCACAGAAAGCAGCAAAACGGCCTCGATCGCCACTGCCATCAATTCAAGATTCAGGAAGCATTTCTCCGCCTTCTTCTGGCGGCTTTAATGGTTCTGGTAAGAGATCACAATTAGGAAATGGTATACAAGTAACTAATTACATTATGTATGTAGGCCTTGAATCAATAACAAAGGAGCTGGGGAAAATAATATGGCGACAACAATCGATGCAATTGAATGTCAACGACGTAGCTTTTCGAGGAGATTCTTCGCTGCTAACCGAAATAATGGGGATTGAAACCCCATTACAATTATTTTGCTATTTTTTCGATGCAGATATTATGAACATGATCGGTGAAAAAACCATGCACGCAGTTTCTACCGATAACATCGCAAACAACTTGAAAATTAATGTTGAAGACATCTACCATTTCATTGGAATTTTGATTTATATGTCCATTTATCGGTACCCAAATTTGAAAAGCTACTAGGGAAAAAACGCGTTTGGACCTATTCAAAATTGCATGATTCTATAAAGAAATACTTCTCACTGCGCGACGAAAGCAGGCGGATGGAAAAGGGTAAACCAGGCTACGATCTACTGTACCGCGTGCGTTTATTTGTAGATCGTCTTAACCAAAGGTTTGACTCCGTCTCAAAGCAAACCCGCCTCTGTGTCGACGAACAAATGTGCAGCACAAAAATGAAGCATCACCTGAGGCAATATATACCCAATAAATCTCACAAATGGGGTATAAAGCTTTTCGTACTGTGCGATTCTTTTGGTTATGCCTACCGTTTCGAGATCTAAACGGAAAAGCTGCCGATACTTCAGATTCCATGTTATATCCATCTTCTCCTTGCCAAAATAGTATCTGGTATTGAAGCGCATCATACGATCGGTGTGCTTCAGTAACATGTTGTAGATTAGTATTTCGTTTGTAGATAATAATATCTCGCCGATCGAATTCTGTTCCTACCACGACTTCATCGATCGTTGAAGCATTGAAGCGTCTTTCACGTTCCCCAGATGGTGTTTTATTCGCTATGATAACGACTTTATAATCATTCGAGGACATTTGATCCAATGCGGTTGGAATAAATTCTGTAAACTTGAAATAATTTCACGTTTTGTTCCGGGGCTAATGATAAATAGAATAGAATAGAAGTAAATTTTGTAAAAACTTGGAATCGCTATTGGGTAGAGGAAGTAGTGAACCTATTTGATGATAAATTTATATTATACTTTGAATGTGGGCATGGAACCTGCATTGCTGACAATATCTGTTGCTCCAAACGATGTCATTTTTAAGCTTAAGTTGTACTCTCGAATGTTTTGTAGGAAGTGCTCCAGTGCCTCCGTCATGTCCATCAGCCGTCACCAATCGGAAGAAAAATTCATTAAAAAGGTAATTTCACAAGTACCTCACTGCTCACCTGTTCTCTCCCCCAAGGTTTACCTGAAATGCTTTATGCAGTACCCATCACATCGTCTAAGCATAGTCGCCTGAAAAGAAACCCTCCCGCAATTTCTACCTAAGCAAAAGTTTCACCGCACAAAAGAAAACAACCCCGATTTCGATAAAGAATACTTGCGCAATTGTACACGCCTGCACCTGCGCTGGCACAACCGCTGACCCCTCGATTCACAGCAACGATATCGGCTCTCCCCATGTCATAGGCCACCGAGGAATCCAGTTTCGTTTACTGGAACCAAGGGATCGAATACACCCGCGAAAAACACAACCGAGAAAGGCAATAATGGCAACAACAAAAAAGGTAAACAAAGATCTTAATCACTCACCTGTTGCAGAGGGTATCCAAATATAGCTGACAGCAAGTTGTGGCGTGTAGACAATTATCCTCAGATTGGAGTGCGGGTAGACTTCGTTCTCCTCCCAGTCGGAAAACACCCGGATTTATCGACCCGAAGAACGAACACTCCAAGTCGATGCAGTTCACCGCGCGGAACTGCTACCGAGAGGAACCGCACTCTCCTGAAACTTGGTGTCGGAAGAATGATAAATCATCACACACACTCCCGAATTAAAACAAATCACTTGTGTGGAAAAAAAAACTCCCGAAAAACACAAAAACATGAAAAATACCCGGCGCGGTGGAAAAGAAAAAAAAAAACAAATTGCCGAAAAAAAGGGAATTCTGACGTCTGTCAGCAATGTCATCCGGGGCACTTTCAGTGCCCTTTTTGATGCCGCGTTCCCATTCAGATATCTTGCGGGTTGGGTTACATTGATGTGCCGCGGGATAAAAGGGAAAATAGTGAGATGGTAAGAGAGGACGGATAGATTCAACGAGGGAAATTTTGGTGGAGTGTTGGAAGCTTTTAAAAGGAACGCGTTCAGCATGAGAGAGTGGCTTTTTGCTGGTGATAGTCATCGTGAGAAAATCGGTTAACGTCGCGATCGAACAAATACCGAAGTAGCGGGAAAAAGAAAAGACTCCAACGAACGAAAATAACGCGAAAATACCGGACTATCGGACCAACGCGGAGCAACGGAAGCAGCCAGAGAAAGGACGCAGCACGACGAACAACAAATTCTCTTTTTAATTAACAAAAAAAAAAAAAGAAAAAACCTCTCGGGAACCAGTAATATATCAAGTGAAATTTAGTTAAGAAGTGTTTTCTTTTATTCGCTGTGGGTTTTCTTTGCTTCTTTGATTCACCATTGCTCTTTCCTCCCTTTTCTAGGTACAGACCGGGGTCGCCTTCGATACCCCCTCCAGAAGTGTAACAATACATACAGAGTTTCACTTTTATATACATGCATATTTACATATGTATATAAACGAACAAACAAAATCCTTCAAAGTAAATTATTTATAATAGTCAGTTCGCTTCAACTCATCGTATTAAATAATGTTACAGTAGAAAGATATTAGAATATCAAATCTCTGTGTTGTAAAATGTGTGGTAGCAAACTTATTGTAAATTATAGCACAAAATAAATATCTATCTATCTAAAATCCTTCAACATTTTTGTTATGGAAGTAAACATTGTCGCTTACCGATATCATACAAAATCCAAAATAAGTTCCTCGTAAAGGCACCATGGTACATACGCAACGAAAACATCCACAAGGACTTGAATATAAAAAAAAGTGACTGAGAAAGTAGCATCGTTTGCAAAAAAAACATCACCAACGTCAACATCATTTCGAGAACCTCGAAATCCAGAACCTATTGAACTCACCAGCATCAAGATGACTCCAGAGATTGATTGATTGATTGTTGATTGTTCATAAAAACAACAATATATAATCAAACGTATTATAAATCAGTATAATATTATTGTAAATTAACAATTAAGGATAAGAGTAAAACAATTCTCAGCCCAACTGAACTCTCAAATGTAAATTGCTAGCTGGGTTTTTATTTCAGTTGTAATAAAATTATAGTTAGTAGTAATAAAAAAGATAGTTAAAGTACATCTTCAACTTCGCGTTGTGGTAGTCCAGCATATGAATCTCTAGTTCGAAGTGGTCATAAGTAGCCGCAGAACTCGTTTTAAGAAGTATTGCATATATTCCCAGACTTGCGATGTATTACGGATCGCGCTGTTGCTTCATATAAATTTCTTGTTTTTGTTTTGCTTTTATTTTCTGTGCATTATTAATATAAAATAAATATTTCTAGCACTAATAGTTCATACAGGGGGCCTGATCTCTTCTCTTGTTGTACGCAGCTTGAATGGTTGGGACCTACAGTGTTATACCGCTTCCGAAGTCAATTTTTTTCTATTGACAATTGTGTTTGTCAAATGTTCACGAAGGGTGGAACTTTGAGTCTTCGGCTCAGTGATTGCCCACTTAGCCACTTAGCCATGGTGCTCCGTTTGCTTGACTTAAGTTATGTTTAAAATACAAATTTAAGTCGTTTTATGGTGTCCAAGATACTCCGAAATATTTATACTTCTTCCTTCCAATAACAATAACCCGGGACTTTTGTTCATTGTGAGATTTCATACTTTGTAATACCCATCTATTTTTTTCAACTCGTTAGAATTTTAACTTGCTATTATTATTTGGTATTTTGTGGTTATTTTTCATAGAAAAGTACTCTTGTCTAAAATATTATATTTTCCGAAGAGTTTTAGAAAGCAATTGCTCTTGATTGCAAGCAAAATTTGAAAGATTTAAGGATAACAATACATCGTCAATCAAAAATCTCATGGTCCTGCTATACAAACTTCCTTTAATCAGCTGATTTCACATCTATCTACAGCACGAATTAAGTTATAAACCCAATATTTTAAAATTAAACTCCATAACTTTTTGTAAGCCCTTCAACTCGTGCAGTTTAAAATAACTCAAAACTAGGTAAATATACCCAGCATAATCCCTAACGGTTTAATTTTGCTGCCCAAACATGGCTAAAGAAATAGCTATTCATTGCCGCCATAAAAAAAGAAACTAATTACTGAATATATCTGAATATCTGGCTGGAACCGACAACAATGTATCATACTAACAAAGTCCAAAGTGCATAATGGTTAATGAATTTCCATGTTTAAATAACAATTGCTTCCATATTTAGGCACCTACTCGTAATGTCTTAAATGTTTTTTTTTATTACGTTCCCAAACTCAAGTCCTTGCTCTTCGGCCGTAGAATGGGAACGGCACGTGTTTTAAACACATTAAATTCCGACCTGGACAGCATAATCAAATGGGGTACAACCAACAGAGTGGAATTTAATGCTTCCAAAACACAATGCTGCCTTCTGTCTCTCAAGCGAATCCAAAACCCTCAACCATTATCCATGGATGGTATTTGCATCATTGAAACCGAAAGACTTGCCATTCTCGATATGTGTAACCATCTTCGATAGAACGATCATATATTCGAGGTCGCCAAAAATCATAACTGTAAAGAAATTAAATCATTTAAGAATTTAACTCATTTGATTTATCTCCTAAAATGTTTAACTCAAGAATTCATTTAGAGACTACAACTTCAAAGTATGAAATCACTATTTATTTTAAAGCTACTAATTGGGAATTCATTTTAGTAAAGTCAAAGATTCAACTGAATGCAATCTTCTATGATTTCAGTGAAGTGATTGAAGTCTTTTTGAAGTCATTGAAGTCATTTTGGAGTCATGGAATCATTGAAGTCCTTTATAAGTCATTGAAGTCATTTTGAAGTCTTGTGGATTCAATTGTATTGATTTGAATTAAAAACTATACATTAACGTTTTAAATTAGTTTATTACAATTTTTTTCCAAAAAATTAGATATCCCACAATAAAACAAAACAATTATAAAAACGTGAGTTTTTAGTTTTCATTTATAAAACAAATAAACAAAATAAATCTTTTTTTTTAAAAAAAAAATATTCATGTTTTGCGAAGCAGTAAAGACCTTTTCTTACTTCGCTCAAGCTAGTCAAAAAAGTTTCGTATATTGCCTGGTATCGCCAGCTATCTGTTCTATAAATCAACTCCATTGCAAAATTTTGGCATTTTGTTTGTTTTTTTTGCTTTGAGAAATCTTGTGTATTATTGTCGGTTAGACAGAGTGAATGAAAACTAAAACTTTAGTAGTCTTGCTCTTGAATGAGAAGAATTTTCAAATTGTTGTAAAATGAAGTGTTAAACGTTGAATACGAGTGGTGATTTTTTGATCCAACGTACTCTCCTAATTTGTCAATTGGGAAGAGAACTTTACATGATTGTGATGTTAGCAGTGCTATAAATCACCAAAGACGAGTTTCCATATCATCGGACTTGTGATGGAGTTGTGGAGTCGGAGGAATTAAACAACAAATCCCCTAACATTCTCTATTACCACCGGAGCCAGGCCAAGTTTTTCAATGTGCGTTTTAATAATTTAATCTTATTTATCAGATTTTGGTATGCGTCAAATTGAATTTATTACACTACGCACTGAGCACTTCATATAAAACCAAAATCAGCCTTGTTTTCTTTATCCCCACCTTCCAATTAAAGACTTATTATATTTCTTTCAAACATACAGTTAAAAGAAAACCAGTTATAGAACGGCTAAGTAATAACCAAATATATATTATAAAAAAAGCTCGTACACAGACTGGCAATTTTTTCAACTTTTACATAGTAATGTCAAAATTCATAAAAAAAATTCTGAGATATACATAGGTGCACCGAAAAAGCAGTGGACTCTTGGTTCAGTGTTGCTTTTGCCCGTCAAAATTACAAGGCTCAATGCAAGTGACATCTAACTTTCAAAAGTTATCAGTTTGAAAAATTCAAGCGGAGGAGAATGCACAAACTAAAAAATTGTCAGAAAAAAGGTAATTTTTTCGATTTTTCATTTCACGGTTTTTTATTGTACCAAATTATTCCATTTTTTTTTAATGCATTTCAAACATATTTTCAACTCGTATGCCAAATGATCCATTTTAATTACCTAATGTTGCAAACGCCTCTAGAGAAAGCGAATATTCTACATACTTTTCAAATACCTCCCCAGTATTGGAAATGTTGGACCAATTTCCAACAATTAAAATGGTATCCTCGTGGTATAATACACCCCTACCCTCACCTGCAGCAGTGGAACGCCTGTTTTCATTCGCAGGGTTAATAAAAATCCCACGACGTGGATCACTGTCAGATACCAATTTTGAAAAATTGCTGCTTCTAAAGGCTAATAACTTTTAAGGTAAAAATAAAGGAATTCTGACAAAGTGAATTATACATATCTTATTTCTTCCTTATTTCTTTCAAACATCGCAGGGATCTGTTTTTATAATTGTTATGTTTTATTGTGTGGTATCTAATTTTTTTTAAAAAACTTATAATAAACTAATTTAAAAAGTTAATGTAGGGTTTTTAATTCAAATCAATACAATTGCATCCAAAAGACTTCAAAATGACTACAATTACTTCAAAATGACTTCAAGGACTTCAAAATGACTTCAATGATTTCATGACTCCAAAATGACTTCAATGACTTCAAAAAGACTTCAATGACTTCACTGAAATCACAGAAGATTGCATTCATTTGAATGCAATCTTTGACTTCAATAAAATGAATTCACAACCAGTAACTTCACAATGAATGGTGATTTCATATTTTGAAGTTGAAGTCTCATATTGAATTCATATGATTGAAGTCAAAATGAAGAAGTTTTCCTTGTGACTTCAATGAATGCAATCCAAAATGATTGCATTCTTTTATAACTCTGCCAAAAATGTTGCAAAATGTCTAGGATTTCTTAAACGGTGCAAGAAATATTTTACCCCGTCTAATCTGGCCTCATTTTATAAGGCATTCATCCGCCCTAAGCTGGGATATAAGGCCCATATCTGGTCTGGTGCACCCAAGACTGTTGTGCACATTCTTGATAGGGTACAAAATAGGGCGTTAAAACTTATACCTGATACAGACATTGTGAATTCCATATATTCACTTGAACATCGGAGAAATGTCTCTTGTCTATCCCAATTTTATCGATTTTCTATAAAAAATGCTCCAGCGATATAGCCAGTAGCATTCGTCCACTTCAAAATTTCACTCGCAATATGCGTCCTGCTTCGAATGCACATCAGTTCACCCTTAAGGCCATTTTCGGTCGTACTGTCAAATATATGGATTCGTTTATAAGCCGAACAACACGAATGATCTACCAGGCTCTGTATTTCCCCATCAGTACAACCTTCAAACATTTAAAGCCAACGTGCACCGGCTCCTCCTTTGTTCCTCTTTCCACTTTTCCTAACGCCCTTACCCTGAAACAATTTAAGGGTATTCATATCCCCTTCGGCGCGCACAGATTATATTAAAAAAATTAGAAAATGTTAAAGTTATGAGAATATAAACACAGTCTTATCTCTTCAATGCACTCCATTCACAATCATTCACAATGCTATTCGGGAAAGTAGTAAATCTAACCAAAAGCATACATAAAAGTTAGAATGCATCGATAACAAATTGTGTGATACCCCGTCCACTAATAAAGTGAGTGTGGCGTTACGAATTTCTTCAAACCGAAGCAGTGATATTTTTCTATACAGAGGATATTTCCGCAATTTTTAACAAATTTTATTACAAAACTATTGCAAGATGAGATATGTGAGCAGGTGCGTTGTCGTGGTGAAGAAACCACGAGTTGCTTCTCCACAATTCTGGCCTCTTGCGAAGAACATTTTTGCTCAAACACTTTAATATGCTCACGTAATACTCCTTATTTACTATCTGACCTGGCGGAAGAAGTACACCACATCACGGCAATCAAAGAAAACGGTCAACAAAGCATTGATCTTGGATCGACTCTGTCGTGGTTTTTTGGGTTTCTGAGAAGCGTCATTCCGATGATTGTTGGTTAGTTTCGAAGTCATATTCATAGACCTATGTCTCGTTACCGGTAATGATGCCATCGATAACATAACCCAAAGAAAGAATTTCTTTAGCGACATCAATGCGATGCTGTTTCTGCAACAAATTCAGCGAAATTCCCAGAACACACAGCCTTGTTTACAAAGCTATCACTCACAAACTCCCGACAAATGGCTCTCAAACAGATATTTGAGCAGCAAACGACAGATGTACCAACCTAAAAAAAAAGCATTTGACAATAACTCAAGCGCTGTTGGTTTGAATGGGAAATTCGGAGTACTTTTTGATCAGAACTTATATATACACTTGGGGGCCTATCATTATTATTTCTCTGTGTTGCTATGTATCAAACTTCAAATACACTGGACAGGACGTAAACATTATTGTAAAAAATGGACTAAGTTCTTTTATACACAAATTCTGTCAGCCACGAAATGGAATGAAATATAATAGTTTACCAAGTTCAACTTCTTTCAGTGTTTCTCCAAATCAAATTTAACACTTGACAAAAGACTATTTACATATATGATTAAATAGACTAAGACTTAGGTAGATTCAATTATTTTTAATTGGGTAGCTATATATGTAGTTAGGACTTTTCATACAAATGCATCACGACAACCCCTCAAGCCAATATTTCAAACAAAACCCAGCAATATTTGATGTCAATAAAAATGGGATTATACGGAATGCAAGAAACCAAAACCTAGTTCTCCATTTCTAGGTACAAGCTACCACGTACCACAGCAAAATCTCTTTGTTAGACCATACAATTTGTACTTCATCACCATCAGTATTGGACGACATCATCTTCATCATAGTACAGGTGCAACAACATCATCAGCTGTGACACAATTTATTATCCACAGCAAGTTGATAATCTACCGAACCTCAAGTCATCATGAATTTTCGTGTATCTTTCCAAATGAAATTGTGGAATACATACTTTAAACCGGAAAGAGTTCTCCCACTGAACCACACAACAACCACACCATAGCTTTGCCTCATCCACAAGCTAGTTCTCTACATCTCCATCGTCGACTACTACCCATATAATAAGTTTTCCATTTCCATTGAAACTCCAAATTTTATAGCTGCAGAAGAGACTGCAATTCTGTACATGTTATCCTTAGCATGGACCTTCAGTGCGCGCTTCTTCCGACCCGATGCATTGAAAGATGATAATGGGTTTATCCACATAATACGCAGCGAATATGTCCATATTCGGGAAAAGTCATGGAAGTTTTATTGACATCGCCATTCGCTGCAAGGACAGTCTGAACGAAACAAATTGAATTGTCATTTTAAACGAATAAGAGAACCCTTATTCTACTTAGCAGTTTGAACACACTGAAATTGACTTACCGATTTTATAGTATAATACTCGTACATAAGTAAATATTTACAGCTAGAATAATAAGGCGATGATCTTTTTGCTTGTCTTTCTTGCAAGATATTACATACGGCAAAAAGAATACACTAACGTATGGTATAAGATGTACATACCTTCGATTGTAAGAAAAGGAAAAAAAAAAAAAGAACCGGTCGATTGCATGAAGGCCTTGGTAGACCAAGTAATGCCCGGAAACTTTTTTCTTACTAAAGGGTGACCAGATAGCAATGATAGTTTTTCCAATTATTATGTTTTAACAGTTGTCAAAGTTACCAATGACATCCAGTTGCAAAAATTTTCAGTAAAGTTTGCACGATTGTATCTGAGTTCCTTAAAGTTGATAATTTATTTAATGATTATTTCTCAAGCATTAGTCAAAATTTGATTGCTTTTACACCTGTAAACCGGATTAGTGATATCTCATTTATTGAGGATCCTTTTGTCCCCAACAGCTTTTTCTTTGAAAATTTGACTCCATTGGAAATACATAAAATTATAATGTCCTTAAAATCCTCGAACTCATCACCTGAGGATATGATTTCTAGTGCAGTTCTAAAACACATATCGTTTTATATTTCTGACGTATTAAGTTATATTTTCAGTCTCAGCTTGGTAAAAGGAAGTTTTCCTGAATCTCTAAAGCTTGAAGTAGTTATTCCACTACATAAAAAATGTGCAACTACGTGTTTGAACAATTATCGTCCCATATCCCTCCTTTCAGTTTTTTCAAAAGTTTTTGAGAGAGGCATGAGGTCCAGAATGATTAACTTTTTAAATAAATCAAACTTTTTCAGCGTTTACCAATATGGTTTTAGGAGTGGTAGATCCACTGAGGATGCGGTTCTAAAAGTTTGTGGTGATATTTATAATAGCTTGAATGATTCGGAGGTACCTGCTGCTCTGTTCATTGATATAACAAAGGCTTTTGATATGGTGGATCATGTTTTCCTACTTGATAAGTTGTTTAAAGCTGGTTTCAGAGGTATAGTCCATGATTGGTTTGCGTCTTACTTAAAGAACAGAAAACAAAAGGTTAAAATTCAGGATATTTTAAGTACAGAAAAGTGTATAAATATAGGTGTTCCACAAGGTTCCGTTTTGGGCCCTATCTTATTCTTAATTTTTGTAAACTTGCTTTTTAGCCAACCCTTTAAGGGCAAAATAACAGCCTTTGCTGATGATACTGCACTTATATATTCTTCTAAAAATAATTTCCTTTTATTTACTGATGTGAATTATGATTTAGAAATACTGCGGAAATGGTTTTATGTGCATAGATTTGTTATAAGTGGCAAGACGAAATTTATGGTTTTCAATATTATGGGCACAATCTGTGAAGATGCTGTACTCTATTATCATTCACCCAACTGTCTTAGATATCGGCTAAATAATGCTTATGTTCATGATATTGATAATAGCACAACTTACAACGACAACTTAAAGTGCGCAGATAGTTGCTTTGGAATTGAACGAGTTGAACGATTCAAGTACCTAGGTATTATGTTAGATTATAGGTTGAGCTGGAAAAAACACACTTCTGACCTTAAGGAATACCTTAAAAAGGTTGTAAAGCAAATCTACCATCTCAGTCTTTACTGTAGTCAACCAATTTTAAAGTTAGTTTACAACGGTTTATTTAAATCTAGACTGCAGTATGGTCTATCATGTTGGGGTGGTACTCATAACAATAAAATTGAACCTTTGCTTATCAAGCAAAAACATGGAAATAGGATTCTTTGTAGAGTTAGACGTAGAACTCGCAGCTTTGATTTATTCAAAAACTTAAATATTCTTCCACTAAAGCACTTATATTTTTATAAAGCATTAAAAATATTTTTTGAAAGTTCGGGATACACAACTGCAAGATTATATGGATCTTATAATTTACGGATCAACAATAGGAATCTAATAACTGTACCTAGCATAAATAAATCGCACTTTTCTCACTCTTATAATGTTACTGCACCTCGTTTATTTAATAGCCTACCAGAAAGTCTAAGATGCGAAATAGTCAAATCAGTTTTCTTAAGTAAGGTAAAACTTTTTTTCTTTTCGTGTAACCATGATGATATGAATTTAAAAAAAACATTGTTAGCTATAAGTTTTCGAAATGAAATAAAAAAAAAAGATCGCTACGCAGTGAAGAAAACATAGCCGCCGTAGCAGCCAGTATCGAAGAAGAGCATGTTCGGCGGCATCATCGGACCTTATTTCTTTCGAAATGAGGAAGGAGACACCGTTACCGTCAATTGTCGATGTTAACCGACTTTCTGTGGCCAGCACTCGACAACAGCAATATATCCGAGCTGCGGTTCCAACAAGATGGCGCTACATGCCATACAAGCGACGCAACGCTCGAAGTGGTGAAGGAGAAATTTGGCGGCTGAGTTATTTCAATTTCCCGCCGCTATAATGCGACTTGACACCCCTCGATTATTTTCTCTGGAGCTACGTCAAGTCCTTAGTCTACGTTAACAAGCCAACCACTTTGGATGAGCTCGAGGCCAACATTCGAGAAGCTATTGTCAGAATAACGCCGCACATATTGGACCGAGTCATCAAAAATTGGACCGACCGGTTGAAGCACTGCCAGCGAAGCCATACATAATGGCTTGTAGCTTCAAAATAAAGCCAAAATCAATTTGATATCTCACACCGTTGTTGTTTTATTTAAATTTCTTTCCCTATCGTTCTTATCTGGTCACCCTGTACTATGAATTTTCAGGTCTTTGGTAGAGCAGGTGTGTACGATCGCGGTTGTGACGCACATTGTGTCAACATGTTAGGATTATGGCATATGTACTTAATACATATACGAGTATTGTTTCTTGTATTAAATATTATCTCTAACTATTTCAGTGGCTGTGTTAAGTAACCTATATTATTTTGTCAACTTGATTTTTGTTTAATAATTTCATTTCTATATTGCTAAAATTTAAAATAATTAAAGTTGAGCCGCTGATGAATTACGAACAAGGTTCCCTCGGTACAAGTAAAATAGTATAGATAATTTTCTTTTTGCCGTTGGGCGGTGGAAATTTTGAAAGACACTAGTGAAGCCTGTAGTGTGGGACCCACACCAATAAAACCACCTACTCATTTAGTAAATTCTTCTTTAAATATGGTTTAGGAGTTTTGATGAGATATATAGCCCAATGGCTAGTCCCAAAATTATTTAAATTTATTTTCTTTCTTTGTTTCACTTCTACTCGTAATAGTGTTGGTTAAATTTAATTTAGTTAACTACATACTACGAAGGCGAGTGGATTGACAATTTAAAGGGAAAGGACAATGGATCATTACTATAATCAGTTAGTAATAACCAAATCATTTATTTTAAGATCTCTGTGTAGGTTGTCATTTCTAATGTACCATGGAGCATTAACACTACTGCTTAGCACTTTGTTTTGAAAGGTTTGTATCATATTCAAATTTGTTTGTACAACCCCAGAAATTATTGCCCTAAAAACAATCGTGATACAGCCTATAAGAAGTGGAAAAGATTTAAGCTCCAAGAATTTTATATCAGCTTTCGCCAACTAAGGAATTCGGTCAATTCCAAGATTAAGCAAGCCAAAAGAGTGTTCTACGCTAGACAATTTGACCATGAATTACCTTCAAAAACTCTCTTGCAAAATTTACGAGAGCTTGGTGTTGGCCGGAAAAAGAATGCTGAAATGAATGAAATCGATCCCAACCAGCTCAATAGAGAATTCACGAAAGTGCAAATGACATCCAGCACAAGTGCTGATCCACTAGATGTAACGCTCAGTGGCTTTGAATTCACTCGTATTGATATTCTTCCAGCCATAACCCATATTTTTAACAATACAATGACTACATCTACTTTTCCGACTGAGTGGAAAACTGCAAAAATTGTTCCAGCTCTGGAAAAGAAAGCGTCATCCAACTCGCCGGCTGAGTATAGACCCATTGCCATCCTCTCATTCTTGTCCAAGGTCATGGAAAAGATAATGCACAAGCAAATGTCTGTCTTTATCCAGCGCAATAAACTACTTTGCGGAAATCAATCTGGCTTCAGGCCGTATCATAGCTGTACGTCTGCTCTACTTAAAGTAAATGATGATATCCGAGTGGTGAACGATAAAGATCTAATAACTTTTGTGACTTTGCTGAACTTTTCCAAGGCCTTTGACACAGTGGATCATATGCAACTTCTCTTAAAACTCAAAAATGCTATCAAGCTCATCAAAACATATCTTGTTGGAAGAAAACAAGCCGGTGCTGTTAATTAGGTGATGTCTGATTTTATTGCAACCTCAGCGGGTTTACCTCAAGGGTCCATATTGGGACCCTTGTTATTCACAATATTTATCAATGATTTTCCGACCATAATCAAAAATTCATTGCTACACATGTACGCAGACGATGTACAGCTCTACATAAGTTGGAAACTAGACCTTATTAAAGATGCAGCTTGTAAACTTAATGAGGATCTACGTAAAGTTCTAGATTGGTCTGAATATAATTCGTTGAAGCTTAACCCAGCCAAATTTAAATTTCGCGTTATTAGCAGAAATGGAGTGAATGGCTGTGATCTTCCTAATATATTCCTCCAAAATGAACCAATTGAGTTCGTTGACAAAGCTTAAAATCTTGGGGTATGGTTTAACAAAACGTTAAGTTGGGGTGATCATATCTCCACTATTATAGGCAAAATCTATGGTTCTCTTAGGAATCTATCTATGTCGCAGTGTTTCACTTCTTTCCAAACAAGGTTAATGCTAGTAAGGGCTTTGCTAATTCCAATATTTACATACGGATGTGAAATTTTTTGCTGCAGCAGTGCTCTCATTCGACGTAAGCTCAACATTGCGTTTAACAATATAACTCGCTATGTTTACGGATTGAGACGTTTTGACCATATTTCACAATATGCTAAGAACATATTAGAATGCACTCTTGATAAATATCTCGAGTACTGCACAATCAAGTACCTACAAAAAATTATTACTAGCAAACAGTCTCCATATTTATTCGAAAATCTAAAACTTTAACGGTCGAGCCGGTCTTTAAGTTAAATCCAACAGCGTGTTCACTATCAAAACTCAGAGTTCATTTTAGTTTATTTACATTTTCACAATTACTTTAAGCACTGAATTGTATGAATTTTTGAATATTAGTATTACATATGTACCTCAGTTATAGCTCAAAGATGATGTAAAGTCTATTATAAATGATGTTACTTAATTAATAATAAATACTAAATACTAAAATTATGATAGATACGAAGCTCTCATTTAAAGATGACCTTAAGTATGTAAACTTAAAATGTGAAATAGCACTTTCTGCACTAGCGCGTATCATGCCCAACATAGGAGGGGCAAGACATAGCCGCAGGTTACTGTTGAGCAGAGTGGTTACGTCGATAATCCTTTATTGCCGCCCCGATTAGGGCTGGGGCATATACCAAGTATATGCATAAAGAGTTAGCTGCGCACTTCTAGCGATGCAGTCTGCGTGGTAGCGAGAAGGCTTCCAATAGATATTCTGACAGTGGGACTGCAACGTCAGTACTGCGCAAAAAGACAAAGAAATGAGGCAACCGAAAACCGGCTACACAGCATAGAAAGCCTTAGAGAGTGGCAAGAATACTGGAATGCTTCTGAGAAAAGCAGGTGGACTCATAGGCTCATACACCAAATCCAGTCATGGATTGATAGATGCCATGGAGAAGTTGATTTTTACTTAACGCAGCTCCTAACGGGCCATGGATGTTTTCGTTCGTACTTATTTTAGTATAAACATGACATTAGCCCCTACTTGCACTGACTGCATAGAAAATGCAGAACACGCGTTTTCTCAATGCCCAAGACTCCTCGACGAAAGGAATGCATTAAGGAGTGAACTCGACCAGACACTGACGCAAGAAAACATCGTTGGTGAAATGCTAAAAAGCGTGGAGGACAGTCGCAGAGACCACAATGTGCATAATTCTTAGAGCTTTAGAAAGTAAAATGATTAGATGCTTGTTGTCAGTACCATGATGAATAGGGCGGTCGTGGCAGGGGGATTTAGTGGGTGAGAGTTCCACAAAGACACACAGTACGTGCTGAATCTCGTCCTTTCAAGATTACAAAAATATTTTTAAAAAAATGAGAGAATATTCATCGAACGCAGTGGTTCAAAATGGAAGCAGAGAGCTGCGCTCAAAAACTTGACACGTTCCGCTCGAAGAAAAGGTTCGTCAAATATTTTGGAGAGAGCACATTGCTGGGAATCGTTCTCGATGGAGCGTAGGTGTAGTAGTTACTCTAAGATCATAAGAAAATTAATTGGTAGTCCCCATCAAACTTCGATTCGATTCAGTGCTATTGACTGAAAAGCATTTTATGTTGATATCAATAAATACGTATGTGCATATTAATTTTTCATAATTTCCAATTTGACGTTTCAGGGACCTACCTTCATTATCATCCTTCATATCCCTAATGCTTCCAAACTCTACATGAACTGCACGACCTCAAATTAAATTCGGTAATTTATGATCGACAGCATGAAATATTAAAATTAATAATCTTCCAATCCATAATTCATAAATCATTCGCAATTCACCCCCTCAAGGCCAAACCACTGCCTCTCAAGCAATATAATTAATTTCTAACTCAATATCCTTGAAAAAGTAATAAAAAGAAACAAATCGTTGCGAAGTTATTTTACTCTCACTTTCACATCAAATTCAATCATCAACTTCTGTCAAAGTATTAAATTTTGGTTTCGCACCAACCGTCTAAGCACCCAACCTTTATTGCTCGGGTGGAAATGTATAACTTTGTTAAATTTCGATAAATTGACCAAGCCAACACAGTATGGTTTATCCTGGTGTATACACAAAACTCTATTCTACCTACACTGTTTGTGTTAAAAACCTTCATCTTCTGCATTTGAGAGGATTTTCAAAGCCATCTCGACCATCATCATTATTATGAAATGGCAGATCCGACTAGGGACTTACTCAACCATCTCACGTTTCTGTGAAATGGACAAACGTAAGTTCAAGACCAAGAGGTACCGTCGGTGGTAAAAACTCACACAAGAACCCTCATATATCCCAAATGCTCGTAAATTGTGTTTTTGAGAAAAATATTGATTCAATTTACCCGGGATACAATTTAATCGAATTTGTATTTCCCTTCGATTCGGGTGATATCCGGAGGACGTCCTTCCCTTCTTTGTTGTAGTTACGGGCGCGTGTTTCTCTGTTTGAGGTGCGATAGGGAATAATACCAACAAAAAAGCAAATTTAAATCTTAGAATATGTCCTTTTTTTCAAATCCACTATCTAGATAATAGACCATCGGAAATTATGTGCGGTGTACCTGGACATAAATTTACCCAACGTTGCAAATTGAACGTGGCTTTACAATTTATCTTTTTTTTTATTACTTTAAAAAAGAAAAGAATGGCACTTATCCACATTTAACATTAGTATGGACAGTGTGATTGGAAAATTGACGGACTCATTTTTAAAAATTATACATATCATAAAGTCAGTTATATGTATGATACATATGCTGCCGTACATAAGTTTCCAGATAATACATTCTGTCAGCGAAGATATACAAATCTTTATCTTTTTCAAATAGCTTCATCAATATTATATTTATCTAGTCAAATGGACAAATTAATTGAACCTAATAAATAAAAAGACTCGGGTAATAAAATAGAGTTAGACCTCTTTTCCATCGAAAAAAGAATAGAAGAATACAGTGGACGTCCAGTATAACGAATGCTTGATATAACGAATTTCCAATTTAACGAATCAAAATTTGTTTTCCCATTAATGGTTCTATATAACGAATGGTTTAAAAATTTTACGCACGACATAACGAATGCCTTGCAAATTCCTGTAGGCGCTTTACTTCTGCTTGCAGTAACATCTGTTGAGTGTATCTATTTTTTTTTTTTTTTTTGTTAATTCCTGGTAATGATCAGTTTTGCTAACATATTCATATATAAATGTAATTTTAAAGGAAAATTAACTGTTTCAGTTCGTGGGGTTGTTTACGTTTTATTTTTACGCCTTTCATTTCGCGAAGTATTTCTAGTGGTCGGTTGTGTTTGCCGTTTGTTAAAAAATAAAGTAAAGTGTCTGCTAAGCGTTATCGTTTTTCCTAGGGCCACAAAGTGAAAATTATAAACGAGTGAAAAAAAAAAATTGTAAAGACATTGGATATTTCTAAAAATGGTTCCAAATCGAGACTTTCTACGACGACCGGTGAATTCCCAAAAATGGAACGAGCACTTTTAAGTGGTTTCTCAAGAAGCGCAATAACAACATTCCAATGAGCACGATAGTTCTAAAATTAAAAGCTCAAGAATTTCATAAGAAATTTAGTGAAGGATCATTTTGCGCCAGTGACGGTTGGCTTTCGAAGTTTAAAAAAAGGTTTGGAATCCGACTTCTTAAGCAATCAGGTGGTAAAACGTATGTTCATTCAGGCGAAAACAGTACACCAGGGCTAAAGTTGTCAAAAGAAAGACTGACGTTTTTGGCGTGTGCAAATGCTTCGGACACAAAAAAATAAGACCTTTGATCTTTGGAAAGGCACAAAAACCTCGGGCGTTTCGGAATAAGGTGCTACCGGTGGATTACTCCCACTCTAAAAGTGCTTGGATGAACGTCCAGATTTTTAAAGACCGGTTTTTCCATAGCTTCGTACCACAGGTTTGTCAGCCAAAAGCAACATAACTGATTAAGTTTTCTATTAAAATAAATGTGTGTTCCTTTCAGGTCGAGGAATTTTTGGATACTCAGAACTTACTAAAAAAAGCATTGCTTATCCTGGATAATATACCGAGTCATACCTGCCAACGAACTTATAAAGAAATCTGATGAAGGAAACATATGGGTAATGTTTATGCCACAGAACGTTTCTCTTCTTATCTAGCCGATGGACCAGAATGCTATTCAGCTAGTTAAGTTGCACTATAAAAACAGTTTGCTTGTTCACTTGTTTTTTATACTATAGTATTATTTAGCAAAAAAAAAAAAAAAAGATGATCGCTATAACGAATGACTGTGCATTATATAATTCGTTATACTGGACGTCTACTGTATTTCGGTTAATTATCTTACATTAATGTGAATCCAGGGCCTAATAATTCCAAACCCGATAGTGAGGTGTGCTTTTATAATATTTGTCTGTACTTCTTCTTATTCATGTGTACATCGATACGGATAAGGTCTCCAACACCGGCGGAAGAGAAACATCTGCAGACTATCATTGAACCACCTCCATGCTTGATTTTTGGGACCACACACCTAGGCAGCATCTTTTCTTCAGCAGAACGCCGAACATGAACTCTCCTTTTTTGTCCAAAATGTTCAAATTTAGACTCGTCCATCCATAAAACTTTCAACCAGTCGGTTGATGTCCAATCCTGGTCCTCTTTTCCAAATCTAGCCGCTTGACTTTGTTTTGAGGTTGTACCAAAGGTTTCTGTACTGTTACTCGACCGTGAAGGCCTGCGGCAAATAAAGACTTAGAGTGTGAACGGTTGAACTCTGCACAGATTTCTGGAGCTATAAACCGTCGATCCCTCTTGTTTCTTAATTTTATAGTCTAGTCCATTTGAGTCTTTCACAGATAGATAAACGTATACTTGTGGACAAAAGTGGTTTGCCGGCAACTTGTTGACGGCATTACATATCTGTACTACGAGGGCAAGGTGAAAAGTTCTCGGCCTGACAATGAAAGACTGCATTTTCAATTAAAAAATGATTTTATTTTTCTACATAGTCTCCCTTGACTTCAACACACTTGGTCCAGCGTTTCTCCAACATCGATATTCCTTCTCGGAAGTGAGAGTCTGGAAGGCTGTGAAAATATTCATCTACGGCCCTCTCAACTTCTGCATTGGGTGCGAAGTGCTTCGCAGAAACAAATTTCTTCAAGTTTGGGAACAGATGGAAGTCCGAGGATGCCAAATCAGGTGAATAGGGCAATAGCAAATCGTACCCTAAATCCCGCAGTTTTCTCATCGCCAACGCACACTTGTGTACAGGTGCATTGTCCTATTGAAAGATGATTTTTTTCTTCTTCAAGCCAGGCCTCTTCTCTCGAATTTTGGCATTCTGGTGGTCAAGAAGGTTGGAGTAATATTCGCCTGTAATTGTTCTGCCTTCCTCAAGGTAATCAATTAACAGGATCCCTTTCGCATCCCAAACCACACTGGCCATGACCTTTCCGGCAGATGCGATCGACTTCGCTTTCTATGGCGCTGATCCACCGGCTTCCACCCACTGCTTCCACTGCTGTTTCGTTTTTGGCGTGTAGTGGTGGACTCATGTCTCATCCATGGTGACAAATCGCCGCACGAAATCGGTCGGATCCCTATTGAATCGGTCCAAAGATTGCCGCGAAAATCGTTTGCGCATTTGGTTTTGATCGGCATTCACCAAATGCGGCACCCATCTTGCGCAGAGCTTTCGCATCCCTAAGTTTTTGTGCAAGATGTTTCGCACCCTCTCTTCCGATATACACACAGCTTCAGCTATCTCAGTCACCTTCATTCGCCTATCGTCCAACACGATATCATGCACTTTTTCGATGGTTTCGGGTGTGGTTGCGGTTTTTGGCCGTCCTTCACGTGGGTCATCTTCGAGAGACATGCGACCACGTTTAAATTCAGCTGCCCACTTTTTAATGGTTGACATGGAAGGAGCAGAGTCCTCGTTAACTTTTGTCAACTTTGGATGAATTTCCTTGGGGGTTAACCCATCCAAAACGAAGAATTTTATCACCGCACGATATTCAAGTTTATCAATTTTAACGAAAAACCAGCAAGACGTCTACTGCAAAAATTCGTGTAAAGAAACTACTTGAGAGAACAAGTTGAAACTTGTCATACGAACTAATGAGAAGTGCACTCAGGCAAGAAACATAAACTTTTGCTGATTGGAACGCCATCTCTGCGTCAGGCCAAGAATTCTTCACCTTGCCCTCGTATGTTTTCTCATTTCTCGGGGTTTTCACATACCCGGGATTCTGGAAAAAAATCAGAACGACCCCAGTATGCCCGATATTTGAAATTGCATGTGAGAGAAATGTAAAAGTTATATAAAATTCAAAACCAAAAAGTATTTCATTATTTTAAACATTAGAACAGTTTGTCCCCGAAAGTTGCGCACACAACTGGAAACGGACGTAAACCAACTTCATGTGAAAAACTGGAGGGGGCTAGAACAAGATAGACCCGTCCGGGGACGATTGTTGGTTAAGGCCCAGGTCCATCCCGGATTGTAGCGCCACCTAAATTAAGTAAGAACAATTGGTTCATATTTTCATTACACTAGTAGATGGATAGATAGGAGATGCTATCCCTATGGTGTCTTACAGATAGAATTACCTTCGACAGTCCACAGTTGACCATATTAGTCTTGAAGTGTTGCAATTATGAACAGAAGGGCTAGATTTTGTTTTTAATAAATAACATTTCTAAATCAAATTACAAGCATCAATACACATCCTTTTCCTCTATAATTATGGTATTTCAAAAGTTGGATGAAGTGATGCATCTCTTGTTGAGGTAAAAAAAAAAATTGGTTGACTTTTGTCTGATCTCTTAGCGTAATAAATGATTTGAGCGATTTTTCATTAGACTTTTCAAAAGTGAAATTTTAAGCTGAATTCAAATATTGAAACTTTAACTTTTACTTAACTTTGATAAACAAATTTCGTAACCAAATTATGTAATAAGAAGGATTGGAGCGACGAATCCATAATATACTCGTATATACGTATTGAGTTACCACCCAATAAAGTGGTATACAGACGACAATGTATGTATATATGTATATGCTGCATCTAGAGCAGAGCCAGGTGTACTTTGAAAAGTACCCGTGCAGCCGAGACAAGCTGTTCTTTGGAGTGTAGTGCAAAAGGCAGTCACATATTTACGCAAAAGCCCATTCCACCAAACAAATAACGCATATGTTAGTAGTCGTATAGATCCAGATAACTCTTTTCGGTGTTAAGCCCCATATCTTGCCGAAAGCACCATTATAGTACCAGAAAACGGAGAGTACCTTCGCTGTCTCCGATTTGACATGTTTTGACCAAAGGAGCTTTTTATCAAGGATTACTCCTAAATATTCCGCTTCATTAGAGATCCGGACGCCCTTTCGCACTGGCTCAGTCATCCCGGTTAAGATCCTCCTTCTCTTAAAAAAAACAATCTCTGTTTCGAGAGGATTGACCGAAAGCCCATTCCTATCTTTCATCGATCATATCTAGAGCCATTTGCGCATTAGCACAGAGCGTAGATGTTAGAACCATTGAGAGTGTTCAACAAAGAGTCGACCACCATGCACCATAACAGTGGAGACAGAACGCCACCTTACGGATATCCCCTGTTGACCACTGCCATTACATATAGGCCACAATCTGCATCAACAGCCAAAGTTCTGTTCATTAGCATTGCTTTAATTCACAACACCCCATGGTGTTACACATGCAGTTAAAAGCCGCATTGTAGAAAGTTCTCTCGATATCGATGAAGATGTCCATCGCGTACTCCTTCCTATCGAGCGCGCATTCAATCCTAGCAACCAGACTTTGAATCGCAGTCTAGCAGGATTTTTAACGCTGATAGCCATGATGCATCTCTGATAGAGGACACAGCCTCTAAGGAACTTTGCGCACGTGAATCTAAACTATCTGCAAATACTGGCAACTAAATTGTCCAAGCTAGATCACTGAGAGGAAGTCCGGCACAATTATACAAGTTCTAGGTTTTACAGACCGCTCATCACAGGGCACCGTTACACTACGAACACCTCCGAAACCTTGAGCTTGTTCTGCACCCATGGCTCCTGGATGGATGTTATGTGGGTACTAACTACAAGGTTACCCTCTATCGGGAATCCGGCAATGTCAGAATAGAGGGTAATGAAGAATCAGACTCCTTGACAAAACACGGAGCAGCAGAACCCTTCATTGGACCTGAACTATTCTGCGGGATAGTGAATCATACCATACGCGAAGAATTCAGAAAGATGGAGAAAGACGACAGGGATCAGGGAGAGCTTAGATTAATACTCCAGGTCTGAGGCAAGTTAAGAAAGTTATAGGATACTTACTTAATACTTACAGACGGAAAAGATTCGAAACATTCATCTACCTTAACAAGAATAGCCAACGTATCCTAAAAGACTTCCTTAAGGGGCACTGCAAACTCGGGGAGCATCTAACGAAAATAAGTATAATATACGAGTATTAATGCCTTTGCAGATTCTGCACTCAGTCCAGCAAAACTCCGGAACATCTTCTGGAGTCTTGTCGGGGGCTTTGACCCACAATATTTTTTTTTTTTTTTTTATAATTTGCGCGCGCCAAATGGGATATGAACACCATTAAATTATTTCAGGGCACGAACGTTTGTAGAAATTGAGAGAGAGAGAAAGAAAGATCGGTGTAGTGGGTTTGAAACTTAGGTGGTATTAAGTTTCAGTAAACTCCAAGAGTGGCATCCAGATAACTGGGGAGCTTGTTTGTTTTGCTTTTTGTCGTTGCTCATGATTCACATTATTTTTTTCCCTCCACCTGATGTCATCATCACAACCAAGTTGCATTTTAACCATATGACCACCCTACTGCCAGTGTTATGCCTTCACAGTAGAGTTGACTAAGCTTTCGCAATTGATCGATTTTTTTATTTATTTCAGACAAAATAAATAGATGATTGTTGAGATCAGGATTTGAACCGCGAACCAAGAGCGTGACAAGCGTTGATGTTACCACTAAACCACGGCCACCCTCAAATTGAAATATTTGGGCAAGTACCAACTATCAGATGAGGATATATCAACCACGGACCCACTTTTCATTCTCAAATTTCTTAGAGAAACCAGATTAGAGAGGGTGCTCTAGGGCGAATTATTCTTGCCAAGGCAAAGTAAGAGTGTTTGACCCTTAAGCACAATTCCGAAAACAATTGCGAGGGGAACTTTAATTAGAGGCACAATAGACCATTAGGTCACAGTGCAAGATAACCCAACACAATAATAATGATAACAATGATAACACTCATACATAGCTACATATATTTATGTACTTCACTTAAGTATCCAGCTATGATTACTAATGGAATGCGGAAACTGGAGAGGTATATGAGTTCTTCCGGCTGTAGCCAAAATAATAGCAAAAATAATTCTGGATCGAATTAAAGACCATTTAGATTCTACTCTCGACGTCGAACAGGCAGGCTTTCGCACTGGATCCTCCTGCATCGACCACATAAACACCTTACGGATCATAATCGAACAATGCGCTGAGTACAGATCTCCGCTACATCTGTTGTTTATCGACTTCGAGAAGGTTTTCGAGAGCTTAAATCGAGATGCTATTTGGCTGGCCTTGCGCAGGAGAGGCATCGCGGAAAAACTTATTGCTTTATCAAGACTACATACGAGGGCGGTAAATGTCACGTCTTAAACAACGGTAAGGTGTCAGAGGAATTTGGTGTCCAAAGTGGAGTACGTCAAGGATGCATACTGTCAGGACTTGGTGGTTATCAGCAATGTACTCCGTGCAGCATTGACGGAAGGAAATAATGGAATTCGTTGTACTATGACATCTTACCTTAAACACTTGGACTACGCTGACGATGTTTGTCTACTTTCACATCGGATAATGGACCTTCATCTAATGGCCCATAATCTAGAAACTGAGGCAAACAAAGTGGGGCTCAAAATAAACACGGCCAAAACAAAAGCCCTCAGCACTTCCAACACTAACGCTCAACTTAACATTGCCGGACAGGAAGTCGAAAAAGTTGACAACTTTCTATAACCGCGGTGGCACCCAACTCGACGTATGCAGTAGAATTGGGAAGGCTAAAGCTGCGTTCGGTATGCTATCCACTATCTGGAAAAGTAATGCTATCAGCTTAAGAACCAAGCTGCGACTGTTCCGCTCTAACGTAGAATCGGTATTGCTGTATGGGTGCAGTACCTGGAAGGTGGACACCACTAACACACGCAGGATACAAGTCTTCGTAAATAAATGTTTAAGAATCATCCTGAGGATTTTTTGGCAGAACCGGATCTCCAACGAACAGCTTTATATGAGAACGGGCCAAGAACCTATAAACATTACTATACGACGGAGTAAGTGGCAGTGGATTGGACACACCCTACGGCGCGAAGACAACTCCATTGCGAAATACGCCATGCAGTGGAATCCGCTCACCCAAGCATTCAGAATAGCGGGACGCCCTAGGCAAACATGGCGCAGAACAGTTGAGGAGGAATCGAGCTCTCTAGGAATGAGTTGGAGGCAGCTCAAACGCGTTGCAGAAGTACGAACAAAATGGCGCGCAGTCGTGGTTGACGCCCTATGCCCCCCGAGGGGTTAAAGGACCTAAGTAAGTAAGTAAGTAAGTATGATTACTATGTAACGAAACACGATATTTTGTGATATAATACGTTAGAAAACAAGATGAATTTTAGAAACTTCAACTTCGATTTGTTATAATTACTCACAGATTCAACAAGATGATGATGACTAATGAAATTTATTTTTTAAGAAACAATACCCGCTATCAAAGAACATTAGATGTATCCGTAGCACATTTGTCAAATGAAAGAAGCGCTCTTTACAAGTTGCTGTCCGTTAAGCAAGTAGCAGTGACTTTTAAGAAATTCTACTTTGCTTCCATGCTATTGCTTAGGAAAATTATTTCACCGTTTCGCGGTGGCTTTATTTTCTGACATGTGAAATATTTTCAAACATACATATAAGATATTATCAAAATTCGGTTTTGTCAACCTAGATTGGTGAAAATATACACATTGCTGCGGCTTTCTCGACTTGTCTACAGGAGACGATCCAAATTTTATTTCTTACATTCACTACCAAATTGAATTCGAAATGTTCCCTCTAGAGAAAGCTATACAAAATCCACTGATTTAATCCTCCATTGGAAAAGTACTTGAAAGCCGTAAGGCGTTTGTCAGAAAAACAATTCGGCTTCCACTTCACTGTCACATAGGGATCGAGTTGAAATTAGAGTTAGTAACAAAATGCCATGTCGAGGCAAATGCTTAGAGTACCTTTGTCAACTTATGATTGAAATTAAATGTCACATACTCGTACTTAGGAGAAGAATACATTCTCGTGCCGAAGAGATTTCCTTGGTGAGAAAGACGTAAGTTAAATAAAATATATTTTGGGGTGAACCGACAAGATGAGAAAAAGAAACGTATTTTCTCCCTCAAAAAAAAAAAAAAAAGACTTCTTAGCCGCCATATCACCTGTCAAGCTGTACGTTATATGTTAGTACAAAGTGAAGAACAAAGTTCTTCCTTAGTTTGTAAGGAATGGCTAATGGGAGACGTTGCACATGTTTGGTCTAGGACATTTTTGTTTTGTTTTAATTCAATTTTCACTTTCTTCCTCTCTTTACGTGCAATTTGTTGCTTTTGATTTCCTGAGAAAGGAAAGTTTTGCTTGTTGTGTATTCGTTCACCTGGAGAAGTTTGATAAGGTGAGAAAGAAGAACAACGTGACAGTGGCGGGTGCACGACGGGCGAGTTTAGAAAACTCCACTGGAAAGAGTATTCACAAAACAAGGATTTGCTTTGTCGGAAGAAGACAAATCTTCCGAACAAATGTTTGGCTAAAGTTAGTCGTTAGTCCTATGCGCCTGAAAAGTGGGGTTTAAAGAGCGGAAGCACAATATTGATTGAACTATATGTATTAAGAGGTGCAATGATGAAACAAAAGAACAGACCATAAAAATCTGTGATATCCGATATATATGTGATATATCTGTAATATCTTTGAATTTATATTCCGATACCATTAGAATCAACATGTCTTGAGTTCTAGTTCAGCTTATTAGTTGGCAAAAAAATCAATTGAATCATTTTATCAATGGTGCAATGTCAATACGGAAACAAATTATTTATTAGTTTATCTCTTGGTAGTTAGTTATTATTCATTTACAAATCCTCTCGATTGGTGCAAATAGCCCTAATTTGCATGCAGATGTTTTTGTCTGAAATATTCATAAAATGTTTCAAAAATGGTCCTTTTAACGCGGCTAACTCAAACAGCACTTTAAAGGTTTTTTTTATAAAATTTGACTCCCTTCGGAAAGGGGATAGAATATACCCGAGGTAGGCATACCTGTCGTAAGAGGGGACTAAAATCCAATCTCCGTATACCGAGCGTATATTGTATACAAAATATGCAATGAACAAAACGAAAAGATATATTACCAGCTTTACTGGAAAATCCACATTCTTCGGAGGTCGGCTCTACGGATTCTGGGGAGAGCAGCTTATTGTAATTCAATGACCCTTTTTCAAAAAGTTCAAGGATAGCTCGACCTCCTCCACCAAGATCGAATAACTCCGGGAAAAGAAGTCCACCGGAAGCGGCAGCGCGCGAAATTCAGGACTCAGCGAAATATAACAGCTTTGAGGAAGAAAATAAAATACTCCGAAGGAAACTTAACGAAAGGGATCTACTCTATCAAGAGCTCAAGAAAGAAATTGACTTATTAAAAGAAGTAAATAAGGTCCTAAAGAGCTCACGCATAGAGAAAGAACGCGAATGTACTCCAGTACGCTTAGCTAGTCGGGAATATCACACCGACGAAGAAGAGCTAGCACGCGAAACGTGTCGGGTCACAAAGAAGAGACCTAGTAAGAAACGGAGAGCCGGCTCTTCGCCCGAAGTCGAGTCCCTAAAAGAAAAAGAGAAAGAAGAGCACAAAGAACCGCAAGAAAAGCAACCTCGAGCGCAATCTCGTCCACCCCCACCAATTAACATCGTCGGGTTAACGGAATTTAATAAGTTGTAAAGCCTTCTTAAAGGAACTTTAATATCGAAATATAAGGTCACGTCTTTGAGGGACAATGAGTGGAAATTAACGTCGATGAATACGACGACTAGCAAGCAGTGCCCCAAAAGTTAAATACCGAAAACATTGAGTGGTATACTTTCGAAATCAAGTCAGAATAGCCACATCGTGTTGTTGCAAGGGAACTGCACCCCTCATGCACCAAAGAAGAGGTTATGACTGACGTTCAAGACAAAGGCTTTAAAATTCTTGATGCTGTTAATATCATCAAAAAGGAGAAGCAACAAAAGGAAATAGATAAAGACATCTTGGTAAGGCGGGGACTTCCGCTCTTTATGCTTACCTTCGATAAGTCCGACAATATCGACGATATCTACCGAATTAGGACCATACTAAATATCGTAGTCAAAATCGAGCCAATGCGTAGAAATATAAGAATGATTCCGCAGTGCAAACGTTGCCAAGGATTCAATCATACGCAAATGTACTGCAAAAAAGAACCGCGATGTGTGAAATGCGCTGGAAATCACCTCTCCCAAGTTTGTGAAGTAAACAAACAAACCTCCGCAACCTGTGCTAATTGTAAGGGAAAGCACCCGGCAAATTATAGAGGCTGTGAAGTAGCTAAAGAGTTACAAAAACGAAGGGATGCGCTCCTTAAGCCCCTAAATGCAAAATCAAAACCGCAAACTAAGCCAAAGCATAAGGTCGCGGAGGAGAAAGAGTGCAAATCAAAACTACCGGGTTCAGAGCGCAAAAAGGTGAGAGAAAGAATAACGAAAGAAAAGCCCTCGAAATCTGTTCCTAAAAGAAACGGTACAGAAAAGTTAGAATTGGAAAAGCGACCGGGTAATGACCTTCGAACATCAGGAGTGCAGACTTACGCTCAGGCTGCTGCATCCGAAATACCAAAAAATATTGAAATTTCGAAGGACCCTGTTTCTCATGTTTTTTCAGTTATTCTAGAGAAACTTGAAGAACAAAGCAAAATAAATAAAATTATTCTCAATAGGCTGATTAAGCTCGAAAGTAATTCAGGCAAAACGCGTACTCCAACTAGAATATGAATGAAAAACGAATGTTAAAAATATGTACCTGGAATGCAAACGGACTTTTGCAAAAACTTGACGAATTGGAAATATTCTTGCGTGAAAAAGATATCGATATTTGCTTGATTTCTGAAACCCACGTAAAAAACGAATCGCATTTAAAAATAAATAAAAGGCTATAATGATTACCACGCTTGTCAACCTTCGGGAAGAGCGAGTGGCGGATCATCATTGTTTATTAAAAACTGCATCGAACAATCCGAAGACCTAAAGATCGAGCTTGAAACTTTGCAACTGTGCACGATTCGAGTAAAAAATAGTCAGCGTACTCTTAAAAATTCATCTATCTACTGCCCACCGCGTTCCGCGATTGAAAAAAGTGATTTTAATAAATTGTTTAAATTGCTGAAACCCAATTTCATTATTGGCGGCGATTTTAATGCGAAACATACATTCTGGGGCTCAAGACACAGCTCGCAAAAAGGCAGAATGCTCTATGAGGCAGGTATGGAGTACAGTTGTGATTTCCATTCGACGGGTAAACCGACCTACTGGCTAACTGATACTTCGAAAATACCTGACCTGATCGACTTTTTCGTCGTGAAAGGAATTTCTACCAACCACATTAAAGTTGAAGAGAGCTTTGATCTGTCGTCTGACCATTCCCCAGTTGTTTTGACATTGAGCGAAAAACTAGTCTAACCGGAAGAATAACTAACTGGGAAGGCTTTAGGGACGAAATTGAAGATAATGTTGAACTGAGCGTTCCACTTACGACACCCTATGAACTTGAGATTGAAGTTGATCGCTTCGTTGAGATCGTACAGCTCGCCTCTTGGAATAATACTCCCAATCCAAGGAAAACTTCGGACAAATACGGTCTACGATATCCTACGGAAATAAAAGAATTGGTCAAGAAAAAACAGCGAAAAAGAATCGAATTATTCACTTTGGAAAGCTATAAAAGGCACCAAAAGACCCAAGATCCCCGCGCCGCCAATTAATTTAAATCACAATAAATGGGCAAGGGAAGATAAAGAAAAAGCGGACGTTTTTTATCCAAAATTTTCGAGAGGATATTACTAAGGCATCTCCAACTGGTTATAGAAGGAAATAATCTTATCCCTGACCACCAGTTTGGGTTCAGAAGTAAGCATTCGACGATTGACCAGTTGCATAGAATTACATAGAATGATATTTCAAAGACATTTGACAGAGTTTGGCATCAGGCTCTTTGCCGAAAATGCGTGTGTATGGCGTCAAAGTCTCTTCTTGGAATGGACTAGAAATTACCTTTCGGGGACGTTAAATACAAGTTGTCTTCGAAAAACAAATGCTGGTGTTCCTCAAGGCTCTGCTTTGTCTAAGAGTGCCTTTCTTATAAATGATCTTTTGTCTGCAACTTCTAATCCAATCCATTCCTTCGCTGATGACAGTACCCTCCGTTTTTCATGTTCGTTCTCTAACTCACACCCTTCCTCTTCGGCCGTAGAAGAGGAACGACAAAGATGTTAAACACATTAATTCTGACCTGGACAACATAATCAAATGGGGTTCAACCAACAGAGTGGAATTTAATGCTTCCAAAACACAATGCTGTCTTCTGTCTCTCGTTCGATCGAAGATGGGATCGAACGATCACGGTGCAAGATGCCTTATTTTTTAACGTTTTCTAAATTTGTTAGTATTTTATTAAACCATGGGAGCTTAATCTTTTGTTAATAAGATTAAGTTCCCATGGAAAGACGCCATTAAATATTAAATCTTTAAAGGTGGCATACATATCATCTAGAGATTTATTGCAGAGTCTAAGTTATCAGTCAATTAAACTATAGAAATTGTTTAATGCTAAGAAGTCGACCAACTTGAAGTTAAATTTAAAACAATTTTCGGCTAAGAGTTCAGAACTAAATTCATAAAATTAAAAAATTACATAAACTGTTTTATGATGAAATTGATTATTGACTAAAAGATAGTATTTCATATCATTATTTTTTACATTTTGGAGTGATTTATTTGAAATAAACCTAGCGTGGGTAGATAGTCGACAATCTCAGTTTCCATATCCGTTGTGACACCATATGGAACCAGATTTTCTTCTTCATCTATGTCACCCAACACACATGGAAACTGATCAAATTTCAAATCTTTCATCACTTCATTTATGTTAGACATAAGTTGTGCATATAACTGAAAACTACTATGCGGCCTATAAATACCTACAGATATAATCACAATAAAACAAATTTAATTTTTATGAGAGCTGACGTACACCCAGAGTTGCTCTAAGAGTGAAGAATGTTTTGTTAAATCACATTGTTGGCTAGCAAGAGTAGAACGTACTGAAATTAACACTCCTCCACCTCATTCCATTTCAGATGATGATCAGACGATCCATACAATAGACGACGTAAGACGAATCAAAAATGGTCATATGGCTAAAATGCAACTTGATCGTGATGATGACATCAGGATGACGAAAAAAATACTGTGAATCATAAGCAACAACAATAACAGCAAAACAAAAATACGCCCCAGTTATCTGGACGCCACCCTTGGAGTTCACTGAAAACTTAATACCACCTGAGTTTCAAACCAACTACACCAATCTGTCAGAGAGAAACTTCGTCTCTTCCCCTTTCCACAAAAACGCCCGTGTCCTAAAATTAGTATAAGGATATTCATATCCCATTTAACACGTGGAAATTACAAAAAAAAAAAACATACATAATAGATATATTTATATATAACTTTTATAATCAATACAGTAATCAGAGAGAAGTAGCTGCGTTTATCGATTGAGCTACATACGTATACATAATATTGACATTAGATTTAATTGATTTAATTGAGAGTAATCGAGTCGATTACTGATCAAGAATCACAATATTCAAATCAGTTGCCATGCCGCAGATATGAAATGATCACACGTAGACGCACAGCTTTTTACTGTCCTATTTTATGTATAATTTTTTTTAGAAAGTGGCAATAAAAATACGTTCAAAAATCATGTGAGTCGGGTATGAAACTAAGGAAAATTAAGTAGTTCGATGCGGTGAAAATCGAAATCATAACGCTGTTTAGCGAATATTCAAAACAATAGAGGAGCCGAGATCACTATTAAAAAGATTCTTCGGCAACATCGAGAAATCATCTGTGTTTGCTCTAAAAATAAAACCGTAGGTTAACATAATGGGAGAAGAGATAGTAGGTTAGGTTAGGTTGAGGTGGCTGTCAACTAAGAAAGCCAACACACTTAGAGCAGTAACAGGTCCATTGTGATGCCACATGAGTTTGGGACGCGGCCTCTAGCCTACTCGTTGATCCATTTGGAGCTTCAGATGAAGCGTAGAAGGTCCCTAACGTCTTTATTATTCAGATCGTTTAGGTCGATGAAACAGAAGGCTCCTAATTGCAGTTTCTTTCTTTGGGAGAGAACTGGGTAGGTGCAAAGAAGGTGAAGAATAGTCTCTTCCTCCTCGTCGTCCATGCAGCTTCTGCAGAAATCGTTTGAGAAGACGCCAAGCCTTGTTGCATGCTTGCCTATTAGACAGTGTCCAGTTATGACACCTATAACAGCGCTGATATGCTTTCTATTTAGCGAAATCAAGTTCCTAGAGCTTTTCAGATCCAGCATAAGCCGAATCTGTTTTGTCACTAGACAAGTTGTACCCCTGTTTCACCTAGAATTTGGCTTTACGATAGCATCCGTACTTATTTAAGTTTGCATGTAGCGATAGGCACACATAGTAAACTTTTGCCTGGAAGGATGGGTATTGTTGTTCCACGTCTGGCAAGTTCGTCAGCCTTACAATTCCCTGGAATATCCTTATGCGCCGGCACCCAAATTAGGTGAATATTAAACTGCTCCGCCATCTCTATAAGAGACGAGCTGTTAAAGAATTTATTGAGGACGGATCCAATTATTTGACTGCTGCTTGGCTGTTTGAAAAGATGCGGATATCAACGATATCAGGTTTTTATTTAGCCAAGACAAGACTTCCCTTACTGCCATTTTCTCCGTCTGGAAAACGCTACAATGGTTCGCGAACCGAAAGTGAAGGCGTGGCCATATACTTTCTTGGATCACTGTGAAGTAGCTTTAAGGCGAATAGCTGAGTTAGCTGATATTTGCCTGTCGTAAATGTTTTTAAAGTTTCCCTATATTTGAGCTGGTTAGTTTTACGGATATTTCTGTAAACCAATGGGCCTGGAGGATCGTCGTCAAGACTAAATTGAAGGTATCGGTGGTCAAAAAAAGAGTGTTCAGCAGATACCTTCCAGTTTTTGATCATTTGATTAATGTTGTCAAAGACAAGGATTATATCTAGAACCTCCTGTCGGTTTCTAGTTATAAATGTAGGTTCGTTACCGATGTTACACAAAATGAGGTTAGTTTTTAGAATATAGCCAAAAATCAACTCGCCCCTTTTGTTGATGTCAGAGCTACCCCAAGCGGAGTGGTGAGCATTAGCATCACAGCCAATTAAGATTCCGGTTTTACTTCTTTCAGCGTCTGCGACCAGTCTTACCATATAGGGTCTCGACGATAAAACGTGGTTCCTCGATCATCAAATAATGTATCGAACATAGGTAGATCTTCGTTAAATAAGCTTCCCATTGATTTCGAAAAGCTGATCAGTTTATTAGGGTCTAAAAGTAGATGTTAATTTGACATTGTCAGTTGCTCTAAAAAGCAACAAAAGAACAAACAATCTAAGTGGTAGTTGTAGTAATAGACCCCGCAACAAATCTCTTTGTAAAGTGAATGCACAACAAAAGAGAGCCTTTATGTGATGACCTTTCGGAGAAACAAATAAACTTGTGGCACGATAAGATCTTTAGAAAAGGGTTTTTTTCCAAACCCTTTGTTACTCTTGTAGTTTTTTTTGTTTTCTTCTTTGTAATGTCGTGTTTTTCTCCTCCCATCAGTTAGACCTACCAGTATGTAACACCATCTGATCAACATAAAAGTCAATACCTAAGCCTTTTCGTTTTCTTCGATAATCTCAATTCAATTCCCAGCACACTTTGCTCATCTCAATCTCCCGCATAACAATTTTCAAAAGAAATGTTACCACGATTCACAATCGCTTTCAACCGACAAACTGCGGAATATTTAATGTGATTAGTTTCCAATTGCTCCTTGAAGCACCTTCATGCTTCAATGGTCGACAGTCAATTCACTTACCCACTGTTATTCTCTGAGGTAATTCTTTGGCCCGTCCTAAGCCCTAAAGTACGGATTACTCAGGATTCTGCACTTGAAAATATTAAAATTCAACGTAAAACGGGAGAAAAAAAAATCCAATTGTGTCCAGTAAATTTAGGTTAGTGTCGGTAGTAGACCGCGCCGCACCGGTTATGAAAAATCTCTTGGATACTGTATTTTGTATGCCCGAGATGCATACAAAATCCTCCTTTTACCATCCCTTCCCACCCAACAACTGTGGCAAGCCCGAAAAATATAAAATGTAATTGCTTCAAACACACTGAGCGCCTAGTGATGGTGGGGCAGATAGGAAATACCTTTCGGTCGGTTGCGTCGTATATGGAAATTGCGGTTAGGATTACCATGGTTTTATCTTTTTTTTTTTAGGGTGTTTTACAACTACTGGTAGTGCATTCAACTCAGCCTCCTAGACCAACGCAAAAACTCTTTCACGCAAAGCAATGTGAGAGATGAGTAAGTGGAATTGCTTGTGGCTATGATCACCTAGCTGGTGATGGTGAGTGATTTCGTCTTTCATAAGATGAAAGGAAACTTCAACTAAAGGACGTTAGTTTCAAATATCTCGAAACAATTTGGAAGCGATTATAAAGAGATTTATTAAATGCTCATTTCGGTCAATGAGATGAATAGAGATACGTACCATGTACTAGTTTTAAGATTTAAAATTAAAATAAGAATCAAGTATCCTGCGAAGTAAAGCTCAGAAAGAGCTTTCAGATTATTATTATTTTTTTTTTTTTTTAGATTTTAGCATGAGTGCAAAGTTTTTTCTTTATAGAAAATGTTTACATTTTTAATTTAACACTCATCGACAACAAAAGTGGGTGCCGCTGGCCATGACACTTTTTACCATTATTACCGCGATAAATTACCATAAATATAATTTATTCCTCAGGTTTGAATTGGGGGTATAAATTCAAATGCGGAAAGAAAAAAAAGTATGGAAAATGTTTCCCTTATTTCCTTTCAGAGTGTAATTATGCCGCTGGGCATATTTGGTTAATTTTCACTCACTTGTGTAGGTGTCTTATTGAATATGCAATAGACACGCTAATGAAGTTTTAAGGGATTTATTCTTATGGCAATAAATGGGTTGATTTAGAATCATTAATATTTGCAAGATTGTAGGTATGATATGAATAGGCCCTTCACTTTGTTAAATATGTACATATGTATGTAGCTATTCTTTGTTGATAGGTTAGGTTAAAGAGATGTGTACCACGACGGTCCATTGTGATTCCCCTTAGAGTAGTGAAAACCATCTAACATCGTTGCTAGTCAGCTGGTTCTTGCTCGAACCAGCGTTTGGTCCTTATGAATCGCATAAAGTCCATCATCGAAGCTTGATCAAGCTCACTCAGTTATCCAAAGAATCTGTTTCCCATATGGAGGAGGCGAGTGTTTTGGAGATTTGGGCAGTCGCAGAGTGGGTGTTTGATGGTTTCTTTCTCATTCTGACAGCTTCTGCAGTAGTCCGGGGAGCTTATGCCTAGTCTATTGGCCATAGTGCCGATCGCGTAAAGCTCTGTCTGTACCCCTATCAAGATGTGCTCGAAACGGTCGGAAAAATCCTTGAGCGGATAATTTATAAAAGGCTTTTACGAGCAATTGAAACAACAGGAGGTCTCTCGGAACATCAATATGATTTCCGTAAGGCACGCTCCACGATAGATGCAATAAACGCGGTAATAACGAGAGCCCGAACAGCTATGAAGGCAGGCGCTGGAAAGGCAGCACCAAAAAATACTGCGCTGTTATAACAATGGTCGTGAAAAACGCGTTTAACTCAGAGAAATGGGAACGCATTATGAACTATCCGAATACAAACACTGTTATTATTTTGCAGAGATAATCTGCAAAATAATAACGAGCTATTCTGCGAACAGAGTCCTCCTCTACGTTTCTGAACTTAAGACATACAAAGTAACTGGTGGGGTCCCACAAGGTTCGGTCCTTAGACCCCTGCTGTGGAATACTATGTATGCGTCAATCATCGACTTTGCGGATGACATCGCGGTGGATTGCCGGATTGCAGCTTGCTGACCATAAAACCGAGGCGGTGCTTGTTTCAAGTGGAAAAGTTTACGAAACAATATCGTTAAGAGTCAGACGTGTATTAAGTACCTTGGAGTGATTATTGATGCTCGTTTAAGTTTCAAACACCACCTTGCGAATGCACACAAAAACTCTTCAAAAGCTGTTAGTGCACTTTCAAGGTTAATAGTAATATCGGACGCCCAAAACTGAATAAAACACTTCTACTTGCAGGAACTTTCATATATGTATTGTATATGTAAGCAGAAGAAATATGGTCAAATGCCGCGAAAGTTAAGTTGTACGTTCGTGGAGTTAAATCCGTCCACCGTCTTAGCGCACTAAGGGTCGCCAGTGCGTTTCGAACTGTTTCGAACGATGCTATACTGCCCGTATCTTTAATGCTACCAAAAGACTTACTCGCTGAAGAAAAGGCAAGACTAAAAACCGAACGAGTTCGAAATGGCTGGGTATACAACGAAAAAAATATTAAAGAATTCGCAGTATTGCAACCTGGCAACAACAGTGGAACGTATCCGTAAAGGGGAAATGGACGCATCGCCTTATTCCAACGGTCGATGTATGGATAAAACGGAAACACAGCGAACTGAACTTTTATCTGACTCAGTTTCTGACGGGGCATGGCTGTTTCAGAGAATACCTCTTCAAACGCGGACATGAAACTATCCTAAACTGTCCACATTGTGAAAATATTCCGGAAAACGCGGAACACTTACTTTTCATTGCTGACGGTATGAAACCGATAGGGTCATCCTTCGGGAGCAATTTGGGGAGTGGCCTACTCCTGAGAATTACATGCTCCAGAATGATGGAAACTGGACCATCGCAAGTAACGTGGCGGTACACATACTCAGCGACCTTAGGCGCATAGAGCGCCAACGTAACGCGAATGATCCGAACAATGGAGTACCAATCACCTACGAACATAGAAGGGGTAGAAGAGAACATAGCCTAAAAAGCTAACCAGCCCCGCGAAGTAATGCGGCAGTCCCGCGGGGAGAGTGGTTCGAAGGGTGCAGGGTGTGGTTTAGTACCTAGACGTAATCTTGGTTTGCGTGTCGTGCTACTGGTATTTTAGAAGTTAACACACACTTTGGCGCAACCATAAAAAAAAACCCTATTAAGATGCCATTCCCTATAGCTAATAAGCTTTTGGTTCTTCCCTTATTCAATTGTGGCCTTAGGCTGCGGGATATAACACAATCATTTCTCGATATCCAAGCGGTGTTGGTTACTTCCCCGATCCTAAGATCTATCTTCCCTTTCTCTACACCAATGGGGATATCTATTTGTGCGTATATTCTGTACCTATTTCTGATCCTTTCCTGTTCATCAGGACTCGACGTGAATATTGCTTAGTTTGTTCAGGTTTTGAATACATTTACATAATTTCCTAGTCCACAAAGATTGTTATCCAAGATAGATTAATTTTCTTTGTTAGGATTTTCAATGCTACTCTATCAATGGCGAAGATTCCAGCTTGATTCATCTGGGAGTTTGTATGACTCGTTAATCTGTACAAGACTGTACAGAATACTCCTGCTTCGGTTCGAATTTCCATTTTAGACCCTTCAGTGAAGAACTGAATGTCTTGTTCATTTATTAATGTGTTGGGCCTCCATTCTTGTCTATTGGGAATAAGAATGGAGTAATTCTTATTGAAATCTTGGTATGGAATAACGTAGTCTCAGTACTTAGTTGGGGTTAAGAATACTGTACTTGTGTGACCATAAGAACCTTGTTTCCAAAGCCCGGATTCTTCAAGCTGCATTGCGTCTTTGCCTGCCAGTAAAGTTAGCCCTACTTGTGATGTTGATTTCAGTGCTCCAGTTATTCTTATCTTTGTACCTTAGCGAGGTTATTGATATAGCTGATTTTTTCCATTGAATTCCACCATACCACTGCTCCATAGCTAAGCATGGGTCGGATCGCTGAGTACATCCAGTGGATTATATGTGGTTGCATTCCCCAGCGTTCACCGAAGCATTTCTTGTATGTGTAGAACGCACATAGTGCTTTTCTCATACGTTACTCTGTATTCCGCATCCAAATAAGCTTTGAATTAAGAATGGTTCCAAGATACTTAACTTCGTTGGAGTATCTCAGAGGTGTTCATTTAATTTTTGGTGGATTGAAAGATTTCATTTTCCTTTTTCTGGTGAATAGAACCAGCTCGGTATTCTCTGGATTGATCATTAGACCATTTGATTCCACCCATGAGCTAGTGCCGATTCCACAATACCGCTGATGTAAGTGCTGGTAAGTGCTTGTCATTTACCAGGATTGTTATGTCATCTGTGCTAGTCTTTATTCCTCTGTTCTTTAGAGTTTTCAGAATTTTGTTAATGATAAGCAACCACAAGAGAGGTGATATGACTCCTCTGCTTTCTTTATCAATTCTCAGATAGGCGAGGGTACAGCCTATTTGTGAATTGATAACTCAGCCGCTTAGCATTTTTTTCAATCCATTCCGTCATCATTATTCTAGCACCTATTCCCTCTAGATCCGCTTTAATAGAGTCAGTTTTTACGTTATTAAAAGCTTCTTCTATCTCCAGGAATACAACTAGAATGTATTCTTTGTAGTGAAGGCTTTTCTCAATGTTTGACACGACATGTAAAGATAACCGTGCTGGGTGTTGATTAAGTACGCCTCTCACATGTACTAGTAGTTCAATTAATCGTTTTCTGCCCAACCTATTTTGTGCTCTGTAATGATATCGTCTGTATAGTATTAGTACGAGGGCAAGGTGATAAGTTCTCGGCCTGACAATGAAAGACTGCGATTTTCAGCTAAAAAATGATTTTATTTTTCTGCATAATCTCCCTTGACTTCAACACACTTGGTCCAGCGTTTCTCCAACATCAGTATTCCTTCTCGGAAGTGAGAGTCTGGAAGGCTGTAAAAATTATCATCTACTGCCTTCTCAACTTCTGCATTGGATGCGAAGCGCTTCCCAGAAATAAATTTCTTCAAGTTTGGGAACAGATGGAAGTCTGAGGGTGCCAAAACAGGTGAATAGGGGGGATGGCCGAGCAAATCGTACCCCAAATCCCGCAGTTTTCACATAACCAACGCACACTTGTGTACAGGTGCATTGTCCTGGTGAAGATCTTTTCTTCTTCAAGCCAGGCCTCTTCTCGCGAATTTTGGCATCCAGCTGCCTTTCTCAAGGTTATCAATTAACAGGATCCCTTTCGCATCCCAAACCACACTGGCCATGACCTTTCCGGCAGATGCGATCGACTTTACTTTCTTTGGCGCTGAACCACCGGCTTCCACCCACTGCTTCGATTGCTGTTTCGTTTCTGGCGTTTAGTGGTGGACCCATGTCTCATCCATGGTGACAAATCGCCGCACAAAATCGGTCGGATCCCTATTGAATCGATCCAAAAGTTGCCGCGAAAATCGTTTGCGCATTTGGTTTTGATCGGCATTCAGCAAATGCGGCACCCATCTTGCGCAGAGCTTTCGCATCCTTAAGTTTTTGTGCAAGATGTTTCACACCCTCACTTCCGATATACACATAGCCTCAGCTACCTCACTCACCTTCATTCGCCTATCGCCCAACACGATATTATGCACTTTTTCGATGGTTTCGGGTGTGGTTGCGGTTTTTGGCCGTGCGCCCACGTTTAAATTCAGCTGCCCAGTTTTTAACGGTTTACATGGAAAGAGCAGAGTCCCCGTAAACTTTTGTCAACTTTAGATAAATTTCCTTAGGGGTTAACCCATCCAAAATGACAAATTTTATCACCGCACGATATTCAAGTTTATCCATTTTAACGAAAACCAGCAAGACGTCTACTGCAAAAATGCGTGTGAAGAAACTACTTGAGAGAACAAGTTGAAACTTGTCATACGAACTAATGAGAAGTGCACTCAGACAGGAAACTTAAATTTTTGCTGATTGGAACGCCATCTCTGAGTCAGGCCGAGAACTTTTCACCTTGCCCTCGTATTTATAAAATTTATTAGCTTAAATAGTAAGCATTGAAATCAAATTCGCTTTATTCAAAGTGACCGCCTTTTAATGTAACGCAGGCCCTCAAATGGTGTGGCCACTGGGCTACAATGGAAAGTACGGTTTCCAGGTGAATGGACAACGCTGCTGTAGTTAAAGCACTTTTGACGCACTCCAAATTTCGGCGGAGTCTTTTGCAGGTCATATTCTTCAACACTGACCACAAACAATAATACAAAGTATTTAAAGCTGGACTTCCTGAAAGCCAATCCTTGGATGCGATAAAAGCAGGAATATTTATTCTAAGCCACTGCTGACTTGTTTTGGCTTTATGTGCTGGAGCAGAGTCTTGTTCAAAAAAAAACATTTGGCTCCATTCGTTCGCCAAACCTTTAATGAAGCCTTTTAGGACATCTTCTTGGTACACCTTTGTCTCAGTTTTGCTCCCTTTTCACAAAAATATGGAGCAGTAACTCTTCCTTACCCTCCACCACACCATTATCGAAGCACTGAACACAAGAAACTATTTTTTTGTTTCTTTAGATGTCATTGCATACATTTTGTCGTTTGGTTTATTAACAACTTCCTCGACGGTGAAAAACTTTTCGTCCATAAAAAGGATGTTTGCCATACACTTTTCAAGCCTAATTTGCTTTAAATTGGGCACCAATATATGTCTAGTTGACATGTTGAGATTATCCCGAATGAGCCTTGACATAGATCTGGTGGATATATCCATCTCACGCGACATAAATTTCTGTTTTCGAAGGGGATTTCTTCGAATTCGTCCACGTACAGCTTTTACAACGGCGCTCGTATGGGCAGCGTACTTACGACCACTCCTTGGTCTGTCTTCTAACAGAGACAATTTAACAAGTCGATTTAGCATGGTACACACATATGTATGTTTGATATCCCGAGAGGTATTAATAATTAAAAAATTTGGTTAGCATTTTGTTCGCACTTAAGCAACCCTATGACAGCAACCCTATTTCATACCAAACTGGGTGATATTTATTGCGTTTTGTAGTATGTAGTATGTTCTGCACAAAAGTTGATGGTACTATTCCTAATGTTACCTACGTACTGGCAGTTTTGTAACAAAATTTATGGCAGGAGAATACGGGAAGTTATGAGATCATTTCTCAAAGCTAAACAATTTTTGATTTCAGATTTGAAACTTTCAATTAATCTTCCCATTTCTACCTGTCTGCCTGCTTGTTTGTCGCCCTGTTTTTGGTACTTCTTACGCTCCTAATTCAGGAACTACTAAACACATTTGAATAATGTGTATAAGTTTGCCTGGCACTTCAAACAACCATATTCAGTCTTCCCACCGCATTGCTTACAACGATGGCGAGTATTGAGCTTTCCAATGAAATGATCGGTACGCTCGTAACGCATTGCCAATTGTGCACCGGAAACCATCGATCTACCTGGATGATGATAATTGGACTTGACCATAATCGATTCGCAAAACTCCACTCGGAATTCGTATTGAGGCATCGGTGACTTCTTATCATAACTGCGACAAAGACAATGTAACTTCCACGCATTGACCGTAGCCGCGTCGAACGCATTTGTTATTAATGGCCAATACCACTTCTTTCCCCGAATCCGAATGCGGTAATTGTTGATGGCGTTGTCAAAAAGGTCCACACCTCCCATGCGATAGGGCTGTTCAGTCGTAACCATTTTCCATTGCTTTCGATCATACCGTTTCGCGCGAGCCATTGGTGTATGGCTCAAGAAATTTGATAATAAAGTCACTACCTGAAAAGATAAGATAATGAATGAAGAACATATGAAAGATGGACGAAAAGATAAGAATGAACCAATGGACAAAATGTGTATAACTTACCGCATTATCGTTCCAACGCACCGCGAGTACAGAATTGTTCATATCGAAACAAAAGTCAGACGTCCCGCGAGGCTTCTTTCGAATTTCCTTGATATTCATAAAGGGGTCATGGTTGGTTCGATTATCACGAACAGTTCCTAAGGCGAAGAATCCATCGTTTGACAAACGAGTCATTAGTTTGTGACTAGTAAAAAAGTTGTCAAACGTCACAGTGTGCTTGGCACGGTCCTCTAGATGCGATAAAAGCGATAGGACAACCCTTTCTCCCAGCCCGAATCCTGGGTCCTCCTGTTCCGATGCACCAGCGTATGGAATGGATTGGTACAAGTAGCCTTCTACTTGCACCCGAATCGAATGGGTTTTCCTTTTATGAACACTTTGCACGAATGCCGGCCATAATAGGCAATCATTTGTTCATCAATCGAAAGGTTGTGAGAGAATACACCGAATTGAAGGAATTTCTTATTCAATAAATCGTTCAATGGTGCCACTTTTGCAAATTTGTTTTTCGGATCTAATGCTGAGTTGTTGCACACGTGAAAGAATTGTTTGATTCGTCTGAATCTGTCCCTCGAAATGCATTCTTTTATCAGCGCGCATCCCAAAGACTCTTTATTTGACCAATAACTTTGCGTTTGCGGTTATATACAACACGCCCAAAAATGTTTTCATTTCGCTAACTGATGTAACGAATGACAATTGTTGACCGCAGCATATTGGTTGGTGGAAGTGACCAAAAGGTTCAACACCTCGTCATCGACGAACATTTGCCAAAGCTGAATAGGATTCATGGCACCAATCTGTTCATACAACGCTTTGTATAAAGCTAAACCATTTTGGTTTCATTCCTTCATCGATTCGGGAACGCTTCTGTGCCTTCCTTGATTTCGGTGTTGTCTTACGGCCTTGACCACTAGACGTTGATGCCACCGGCGAATCATGTTCTCTTCGGCAACCGTATCATCATCCTCACAGTCCGATAGTATGTGTTCGTTTGTATCATCGTAAACACATTCAATTTCGAATTGTCCGGCAATCTGACGAGGCAGCTCCGGTTCATCGCGCAACAATTGAACATTGTCGTCTAATTCCTCATTTTCACTAGTAGCATCGACGGCATCGGGTGGCGTTATGATAATGTTAGCGGCGTCTGCGTGTTGGCCAAAGTTCTCTTTCCCATCAATATTTCCATCAGACCAATTATCAACAATTACTTGCAGCTCGGCAGCAGTAAGAACTTTCTGTCATTCGGAATCCAAATAATCCAAAAACACTTTTTTGAACACTAGAACACAGAAGCGCGCGTTTTCAAAATTTCATCAAAATCGTACGAGCCGATCTATGGGCAGCCTTTAATGGGTTAACACTGAGCTTAGCAATCTTTTTCAATGCAAAACAACCTCGATTAGAAATCAAGCACTAATTAGAAACATATTACAACTCGTTTGGAAAGGATCGTAAGAGATCCTATGCATCATCTTCTAGCCCATCCCTAATAAAGTGGGCATAGGGACGCTGACTTCCTAACTGCAAATGCAATGATGTCTTTCTACTCGAAGGATATTTCCTCGTTTTTAAGAAATTTTATCAGAAAAACTTTTGTTACGCTTTTTGTTAGAAGAAAGACATTTGTAACCAAAGCTCATGGATTCTGGTGACATATTGACAATAAATCTAATTTTATTTAAAGAAAACACCCCCACATTGTGGGCGTGGACCTTTACAATGTATGGATGAATTGTAGAGGAAATATTTTTCAGTATCTATTAAAAATATTGAAAAAAAAAAACAGATTTATTGAATGAATATCAAAAATGTTTACACTTATACTACTTCAGATTCTAAAAAGCCCTTATGTAAAATTTCATGTTCTTAGCTCAAATTTGTAGACTTAAAAACTTGACATACAGACAGACAGATGGACACGGCTACATCGACATAACTCTCGATGCTGATCACATGCATACTTCTAGGGGTTTACCGTTATTTTTTTTTTTAATTTGTCGACATCTGGGACAGTGAAAACAATTTATTCACTTGTACTGTTTTGGATTCCAAAAAGCTTACGAGTATATACAAAATTCCTTGTTCCTAGCTAAAAATGTAAGGCACAAAAACTGGTGACATACAGATGAACAGAGTGTAATAACACAAATATTCTTTTAGTCGAAATGGGATTACTTGTCTTGGTTTCGAGCTGCTAAAAATTAAACTTAGCAGAATTTCCATTCGAATAACTTTATAAAGATTTTCCTTTCAATTGAGTTCCTTTTGTCTTAAATTACATATATACATTCCCATATACTCGTATGCAGATACTGTGCATTTGTAGAATCAAAGTGTCTGCGGTTGACTTTTCGCTGAAATCAAAATCTCATTCCATTTATGTCAAACAGGAAATTCTCTTTTGTAAATCTGCACTCTTCCGTGTAAGTGAACACTTGAGCTCTATTTTAGCGGTGGTGGTAGCAACGGTTGGGAAAGAATAAATTCCATGCTGACTATGCAGCACTAAAAATCTCGGATTTGACAAGACCATGATACCTACACCGCAGCCTTGTACCACATTTTGTCACATGTGTCTTGTGTAACAGGGGTGTGTGGTAACACTGTGGATAAATGCAGGAAGCTACATCAGTAGGGAGTGTAGAAGAAAAGGTTGGAGCCTGTAACACAGTAAAAAAGAAACAAATCAACTTTTTGTATAAAAAGAAGCCACACTGGTAGTAATAGGAAACATATGACAGAAGGCGGTATACGATTCTAGATACAATTTTAAGATGGTTGGTTTAGTAAAATATGGGTGAAAATAAATAATGCCAGAGATTTGTATGATAAATGTTATGTTTAATTTGAATGTACACATTTGCAGGTATAAGCAGAGTCACTGTTTTCGTTTATAATGTTGGATTTAGCATTTAAGGCAGTTAATGGCACTCAATCGCTTTAGAGTTTTTGTTTTAATTTTACGAAAAAAGCAAGACTTATTTAAAAGTACAGACTATATAGAGAGCATGACAGTCATGTGAAAACTAAAACAGCAAAACTGACGTAGGTCTTTTGCGATAACGTTAGATAACGTTGTGTTTTTACTAGGCGTTTTTTTTTTTTTTGGTTTTGAGTTTTAGTGTGGATTTTGGGCCCTTATTTATTTAGTCCACTTTTTTATCGGCGCGTTCGGTTTGCGCGGAAATCAGTTCGTGGACCCCAATGAGACGGTTACTATCGAGGATATTCAATTGTGACGGTTCGGTAGAACCATACCGTAGTTCTGGTAGTTTTGGCCCCCTCTATTTTTTTTTTTTTTTTATAATTTGCACGTATTAAAGGGGATATGAATACCCTTATACTAATTTTTAGAACACGTGCGTTTTTGCGGAAAGGGGAAGAGACAGAGAGAAAGACAGAGTGGTGTAGTTTGAAACTCAGGTGGTATTAAGTTACTGTAAACTCCAAGGGTGGCTGTCCAGATAACTGGGGAGTATTTTGTTTGTTTTCGCTAACATTGTCGTTGCTTATGATTCACAGTATTTCTTTTCCGTCCTCCTGATGTCATCATCACGATCAAGTTGCATTTTAGCCATATGACCACCCTACTGCCAGTGTTATGCCTTCACAGTAGAGTTGACTTAGCTTTCGCAAGTGATTGACTTTTTTATTTATTTCATGCGAAATAAATAGATGATTATTGATATCAGGATTCGAACCGTGAAGCAACAGCGTGACAAGCGATGATGTTACCACTACACCACGGCCACCCTCAATATATATTTTTCCTCCGGCGGGGGTATCCTCCTCTCGTGAAGTCTCTTCTGACCCTGCTATTTGCTGGTCTTAGGGCCCCCCTAGTTTCCATTGGGCTAAGACCTACTGGAGCAGGTACTACTAGGCTAATAGGCTTGAGTGCCGTGATTGGGCGTAGGAACGGAAGTTGTTATTTGTTTTCTTTATTTGGAAGAACCTTATCGGAGGCGATCTGCATTCAATAGTGGTGTTGTTCTTGATGTAGGAGTTTTCGGAGCTTGTGCAAGAGAAGTAGTTATTATCTTCAAGGATTACCCTTCCATCCTCCGAACATACCTTGTCGCCTGCTTTTCTGTCTTAATATTAAAGCCAGGAAGATATTGGTTGAGGTAGTCTTCGATCATTATCCCTTCAGCTTCTCTGCGGCTCTGAGCAGTCATGTCATCGTTGACATTTATTATCTGTTTTTGTTTTTGTTTTTTTTTTGTTTACTTACTTTAGGTGGCACTACAGTCCGGGGTGGACCTGGGCCTCAACCAATACGCCTCTCCAGTTAGCGCGATCTTTGGCTAACTGCCTCCAGTTGCGCACTCCAAGTAGGTTGAGGTCCCCTTTCACTTGTGCGCGCCACCTAAGGCGAGGTCTTCCTCTACTGCGTTGTCCCTCCGCATTGGAATCAAAGACTCTTCGGGCCGGAGCGTTGGTGTCCATTCGCTCTACATGTTCTAGCCATCTTAGACGACTGATGCGCACTTTTCTGACAAGGTCGATGTCGCTGTACAGCTCGCTGTTAAATCTTCTCCTCCAAAGCCCGTCAACGCAAACGGGACCAAAAATCACTCGAAGAATTTTGCGTTCGAAACGACCAAGAAGATCTTCATCCGCTTTTGCTAGGGTCCATGATTCTGCGCCATAGAGCAGCACAGGGATAATAAGGGTCTTATATAGAGTCTCCTTAGTGTTTCTTGACAAGGCCTTACTAATCAATTGCCGTCTTAGGCCAAAGAAACAGCGGTTGGCAAGTGTAATTATTCGCTTGATTTCTGCTGAGGTGTCATTATCAGAGTTTACCACGGAGCCGAGGTGGACAAAGTCCCTAACTACCTCAAAATTGTAGCTGTCTATCGTGACGTTCTGTCCGATTCGTCGATGTTGTGTGTCCCTTCTTGTTGACAGCATATATTTTGTTTTACCCTCATTCACCACCAAACCCATTTTTGCACCAGTGACAGCTCGCTGTGTTTTGCCAATAATGTCAATGTCATCAGCGTACGCAATAAGTTGTACAGACTTTTGGAAAATTATGGTGTTGGCTTGTGAGTTTCGCACAATTTTTGTCGAGAATGATGATGTGACAGCGCGTCACCTTGTCTAAATCCTTTTTTGACATCAAAGGTCTCGGTGAGATTGTTTCCAACCTTTATGGAGCAGCGAGCATTCTCCATCGTCATTCTGCATAATCTGACAAGTTTGGCAGGGATGCCAAAACTAGACATGGCTCTGTATAGCTCGTCTCTATAAATGCTGTCATATGCGGCCTTAAAATCGATAAAAAGATGATGGGTATCGATCTGGACTTCTTGGGTTTTCTCCAGGATCTGCCGTAGTGTGAATATTTGATCGGTCGTGGGCTTAGCGGGCCTAAAACCGCACTGATAGGGACCTATCAGATCGTTGACGAATGGTTTCAGGCGCTCACACAGTACAGCAGACATGATTTTATACGCAATGTTCAGGAGACTGATGCCTCTATAGTTGGCGCAGTTTAGAGGGTCTCCTTTCTTGTGGATCGGGCAAACGATGCTGAGGGTCCATTCATTAGGAATACTTTCTTCTGACCAAATCTTGGAGACAGGTCATCTCCCGCCGCCTTAAACAGCTCGGCAGTTAAGCCGTCCGGTCCAGCAGCCTTGTTGGATTTAAGCTTAGATATTGCTATCCTCACTTCATTTTGGTCAGGTAGACGGAAATCTTGGCTTTCATCGTCCAGGTTGAATGGTTCATTCTGCCTGACAGCGGAATTTGTGTCCTCTTCGCCGTTTAGCAGTCAGAAATGGTTTTTCCATGTCCTCAGCACCGACTGTGACTCTACTACAAGGTTTCCTTGTTCTTCGCTACAGGTCTCTGTTCGGGTCTTTTTGGCACGACACGTTCTTTTTACCTTTTGGTAAAACTTCTGAACATTATTCCTGGAGTAGCACCTCTCTATATCCTCGATTGCGTGCTTCTCATGCTCTCTCTTTTTTCTCCGGAGGAGCGGATGTTCTTCCCTCCTTTTTTGCTCGTAGAGCTGACGAGCTGCTCTCGTCCTTCTATGCAGTGACGCTTCGTAGGTACTTTGTTTTGCTGCATGTGCTTGCCGACACTCTTCGTCAAACCAGGGGTTTCGTGGGGGTGGACTGGTGAAACCGAGCACATCAGTTGCGGCGTTTTGATGGCTTTTTGGCATCGATGCCACTGGTCTTCGACATTTGATGCTGGCAGCATAGGACTTCTCGAGAGGTTTAAGGATACGCGATCGGCAAAGGTTCTTTTTTGTTTAATATTTATTTAGGTCCCACAAGGAGCTACGGAAGTGGTGGTCAATCTGCACAGAGCCCCCCCGTTGTTCTCTCTGAACAGAAGTCAATTACTTCTGGACCGTGCAGGCCATAGCAAATTTGGAAAGGCTGCCATATTTGAGAAGGACGGATTGACCTCAGAGGCAGACAGAAATTCACCCATGGCTGTTGGAGAATTACTAATTTTGAATTCAAGGCATATTCGAATGAACTCCAAGAGCTTCCATTCGAAATTGAATAACATAAGTTTACAGTCAAGATAGCTTTTTATTAATATTTTGACAAATCCTCAGATATAATTTCACTCCCTTTCTGTGTACTCATCGAGTTCATTTTCTTCACACATGCATTTTAGAAAGCCTATTACCGTAAAGCAATTTAAATATCAAACCTCTTATCGTGTACAGAAACCCCATTAAATTCATTATCAATTTCTATACGTACCCGCAGGTAAGTAGTAAGAACACCCACGACTCCGCCAGTGGCAATAATGTTGCTCGTCTTCGGAAAATTAACATTTAAATTTTACATAATTAACATTGTAATTACTAGCGATTATGGCATGCTCCTGACGTATCGCATACCATCCTACGTAGACTACCTTACTGTATTTACGAAGAGAAGTGGGATCCTTGAAGAAAACATACCTATAGCCTGTGTAGCCTTCATGGGAACTTAAGCTGCAGTGTGCTTAATTATCCTGTCGTTTATCCTTTACCTTGCAATAAATTCACACAATTAATTATTTAAGGGGATGTGACTGGTGTCTCAAGAAACTTTTCCCAACATTCTTTCCAAGTTTAGTGTCACAACCCGCGCTCGTAACGATGTTGCAACCAGTTTCGAGGATATCGTTCGACTATTTTTATTTGTTTTTAAACAGGATGTACCTTGACGGTAAATTGCCGAGGTAGCGCCAGAGACAGAGTGACATTTAATAGGAGTTCCCCACATACGGTAATATTTCTCTCGTTCATTTTAATACCAAACCACATCCATAAAAAAGGGTGACATTTATCTTACCTTCTCCTGCGATGCGAAGGAAAAGTGTTACGAAGCAGCAGTATCGCAGAAATGTCGTCGCCGCATCACTCGAAGTAAGTGTTCCGAGCACTGATTGACTTGACAGCCACATCCGTGTTGTCGTCATGCTATTTTCGAGTCATTTTTCTGTGCATTTTTTTTTTTTTTTTTTTTATCGCCCTCCTCACTACCCTGACAAAAGGAAGGACATTTCAGCGATAAAATCAGTGCACACATACACATTCACAACAATATTTTGTTTTTCATTGTTTTCTTTTTTTAAACTCAAAGTATCTCATAAAATTTTACAACCAACGATGGAATGAATGAAAGAAAAATAAAAAAAAAGTTTGGCTTAGGGAGGGGAGGTATGAAAGTTAAGTTATTCTTTATCTCGAAGAAAATGAAAGATGATAACGGTACGACGACGGCACACACGCATCACACAAAATTTTATTTCTGAGAGATTGCTTTATCTATCTTTTTCGTATCCTCTGCTGAACAAACAGAATTTTTATCAAGGACGCAAGGACACAAGATGCGGTTGGATTCAGTATTCATGTGTGGAAATCTAGGAAATCCTAGTTCTAAGAATGTAAACTACTTAATAACATGCAGATGGGTGGTGGGTGGCATGCATAAAAATGATGCAAATTACATGTCCGGGTATGTGCAATTGATTTCGTTTGCAACTGCTTTGTTCTACTCAAAGGCGTAGTACAAAGTCGTTCAAGGATTAAAATCTAAGTTATGTAAAACAGTAACGTGGGATGGATAAAATGCAAAAAATTAAAAGCGATCCCAGGTTAAAAGAATAAATTATGAAATTTGTATCTAAAATATGATCCTGCCTAAGTAGCAAAATGTGCTTTCGTATAATTATGTTGATTTACTAACATTGAAAGAGTAAATGTATTGAACTGTTGATGAATGTGAAATGCGGAAATATCTATAGTATATGTATATATAAAACTAAGTTGATATTTTGTGCGTTTACGTATAACTCACGTAATTTTCAACCAATTTACTTGGTTTTTCTTTTAAACTATGTATTCAGAAAAACAATGAGAAGGACATAGGACTTTTTTTCAAAAAAAAATTGACTTTTTCATTCAAGAAAATGCAAAATGTATATCTACTCGTACGGACACATGTAATTCAAGACGAATGGCATAAATTCTGTTAACAAAACATCGAAATACAAAACATACGAGGGCAAGGTGAAAAGTTCTCGGCCTGATGCAGAGATGGCATTCCAATCATCAACAATTTTTGTTTCCTGCCTGGGTGCACTTCTCACTAGTTCGTATGACGTTTCAACTTTTTCTCCCAAGTAGTTTCTTTACACGAATTTTTGCACTAAATGTCTTGCGTGTTTTTCGTTAAAGTGGATAAACTTGAATATCGTGTGGTGATAAAATTCTTCGTTTTGGATGGGTTAACCCCTAAGGAAATTCATCCAAAGTTGACAAAAGCTTACGGGGACTCTGCTCCTTCCATGTCAACCGTTAAAAAGTGGGCAGCTGAATTTAAACGTGGGCGCACGTCCCTCGAAGATGACCCACGTGAAGGACGGCCAAAAACCGCAACCACATCCGAAATCATCAAAAAAGTGCATGATATCGTGTTGGACGATAGGCGAATGAAGGTGAGTGAGGTAGCTGAGGCTGTGTGTATATCGGAAAAGAGGGTACGAAATATCTTGCACAAAAACTTAGGGATGCGAAAGCTCTGCGCAAGATGGGTGCCGCATTTGTTGAATGCCGATCAAAACCAAATGCGCAAACGATTTTCGCGGCAATCTTTGGACCTATTCAATAGGGATCCGACCGATTTCGTGGGGCGATTTGTCACCATGGATGAGACATGAGTCCACCACTACACGCCAGAAATGAAACAGCAGTCGAAGCAGTGGGTGGAAGCCGGTGGTTCAGCACCAAAGAAAGCGAAGTCGATCGCATCTGCCGGAAAGGTCATGGCCAGTGTGGTTTGGGATGCGAAAGGGATCCTGTTAATTGATTACCCTGAGAAAGGCAGAACAATTATAGGCGAATATTACTCCAACCTTCTTGACCAGCTGGATGCCAAAATTCGCGAGAAGAGGCCTGGCTTGAAGAAGAAAAAAATCATCTTTCACCAGGACAATGCACCTGCACACAAGTGTGCGTTGGCGATGGGAAAACTGCGGGAACTGGGGTACGATTTGCTCGGCCATCCCCCCTATTAACCTGATTTGGCACCCTCAGACTTCTATCTATCACAGCCTTCCAGATTTTCACTTCCGAGAAGGAATACTGATGTTGGAGAAACGCTGGAGCAAGTATGTTGAAGTCAAGGGAGATTATGTAGAAAAATAAAATAAATTTTTAACTGAAAATCGCAGTCTTTCATTGTCAGGCCGATAATTTTTCACTTTGCCCTCGTACGATGTTAAGTGGTATCTTGCATTCATTATTTATTTACAGTTTACAGTGAATTGCTTTGCTATGAAATCCATGTTTGGTTGTTGATTCGAATACGAATGATGAAATCACTCAATTTCAATTATGGCGCTACATCAGCAGCAACGAAGCTGTGTGGCGGATTTTCACATTTCCAATACATGAAAGGCATCCAACTGTTTATTAGTTGCATTTATCTGTCCATATTGAAAACGGCCAACGTGTTTATTTTACAAGTGAAACTCCGTTGCAAACAGCAATTACACCACCAGTCACTACATTGACTGCTTTTTTTGCTTTATGCCAAAGTGACACATTTGCCAGTCAATTAATATACACGGAAGTCCCGCAGTATTACACATGGAATAAATCGACCAAAGTTTTTGCAAGACGTAAGCAAGGGAAGCCAGTTCCAGGTCATCAAAATGTATTTCAAACCGATGCATTAGGAAGGCTTTATACAATTCATCCAAGGCATGACGAGTGTTTTTATTTACGTCTTCCATTAATCAACGTTCGTGGACCAACATCCTTTACAAATTTGAAAACAGTAGATGGATTAGAGTGCCCAACTTATCGTGAGGCACGACGTCGCTTACATTTGCTCGAGGACGATTCTCACTGGGATTCTACGCTCGCTGAATCGTCAATTATTGCACCGACTCATCAGATTCGTACACTATCTGCGATAATCATAGCAACGCGTAGCCCATCGAACCCATCTGAATTGTGGACAAAATATGCAGATTTTATGACGGAAGATATTTTGAATCGAATGTCTAGATCAACATCGAATCCGCATTTGCTAACAACACCAGAAATGCATAATGAAGCTCTCATAATGATCTAAGATATTTGCCTTACAATTGCAAACAAAGCGTTACACCAATTAGGCATGCCATCGCCAAATCGGCATTACAAGATTTGTATAATCGAGATTTGCTGCGTGAATTTCGATCGCAATGATTTAACTCAATTTGTTCTAAGAAATGTTCCAAAGTTAAACGCACAACAAAAAGATGTTTACGACATTTTGATGCGAGCAATGGCAGACAAAAGTGGTAGAACGTATTTCTTAGATGCGCCTGGTGGCACTGGAAAAACTTTCCTTATTTCAACATTTTTGGCCACCATTCGTTCGCAAAATAAAATAGTATTGGCTATCGCATCATCTGGAATCGCGGCGACGTTGTTGGACGGCGGCAGAACAGCACATTCTGCGCTCAAGTTGCCTTTGGACATGAACTTCAACGTAAATCCAACATATAATATTACCAAAACGTCAGGAATGGCCAAAGTGTTGCAACAGTGTGAAATTGTCGTATGAGATGACTGTCCTATGGCCCACAGGAGATCATTGGAGGCATTCAATCGTACAATGAAGGATATGAGAGGAAATCAACGGCTCTTTGGTGGCGGCTTAATATTATTAGCTGGTGAGTTCCAGCAAACTTTGCCAGTGATTCCTCGATCAACCGCTGCTGATGAGCTTAATGCGTGTTTAAAGTCATCCACTCTGTGGAGATATGTGAGAACACTCACATTAACCACAAATGTGGTTTACAAAATGATCCACCAGCCAATGAATTTTCAAAGCAGTTGTTGAAAATTGGAGATAAAAAAATGCCGATAGACAATAAAACTGGCTTAATAACATTACTAACCAATTTTTGCAATGCAGTTCAATCAAAAGAAGAATTGATTCGAAAAGTTTTTTTAAACATTGTACAACAATACAAGACACATGTTTGGCTGAGTGAAAGAGCTACATATATTGCCGGCAAAAAACAAAGACGTTACAGAAATTAATGAGGCCATTTTAAAAGAGATACCAGGAGAAGTGTTCATATTCATTTCAGTCGATACCATTATGAATGAAGATGAGCTGGTCAATTATCCCACAGAATTTTTTAATTGGATTTACCAGGCCTGCCACCAATTGCAATTGAAAGTTGGAGCACCAATCATCATGCTTCGTAATATCAACCAACCAAAATTGTGCAATGGTACAAGACTTGCTGTTAAGAAGCTAATGACCAACGTTATTGAAGCCACTATTTTAAATGGGAAATTCAAAGGTGAAGACTTAGAACCCAATTTAGATTTTCGCTACCATCTTCAAATCTAGTTTTCTCATATTTAAATGGAAGATTTCAAGCAGTGGCTGCTAACAATACGGTATCCTCTTTTCTGCCTTTAAGAAGAGGTGTTCCTCAGGGGTCTATATTAGGCCCGCTTCTTTTTTCTTTGTACATAAATGAGCTCCCATCACTTTTATTAAGCTCCCCCATTCATATTAATGCTGATGATGTTCAGTTGGTTAACAGTTATCCATTGGGTCTTGTGGAAAATGGAGCATGCGAAGTAAATAAAGATGTAAATATAATTCTAAACTGGTCATGCGCAAAATCAAAATGCCTGGTAATCTCCAGAAATCTTATTGATACATCCTATTTTCCACAAATACGCCTCAATAATACAACCATCAAGTTTGTTGACTCTGCGGGGAATCCTGGTATAATATTCAATAAAACACTTACCTGAAATGACCACATCAGATTGACTGTAGGCAAAGTTTATAGAGGTCTTCGTATGCTATGGGCCATTCAACGAATAACACCTGTTAGAACAAGAATGATGCTTGCTAAAACTCTACTTATTCCCATTTTCTTGTACGGACTCGAAATTTTCTACAACTGCGACTACGAACACAGACGGAGACTTAATGTAGCTTACAATAGTATCGCACCGTATATTTATGGACGGCGGAGGTATGATCACATTTCCTCCTTCTCTAAATCGATATATAACCTCACTCTGGAGAACCATTTTATATTTAGAACGATATCGATGCTTCACAATGTTATGCAAACACGTCAACCGCCTTATCTTTATAACAATATACGTTTTCCGCGTTCTAGCAGAAGTTGCGACCTTGTTCCTATACGCTATTCATTCCTAGTATCTGAGCGCCAATTCTTCATAAATGCTACTCGGCTATGGAACTCCCTTCCCCGAACTGTTAGAATGATAAGTTGTACAACCCGGTTTAAGGTGAGACTTAATTTATTTATTTATTTATTCATTTCATCAAGCTGAGTTACATTAGCGTGTACTCTAAGGATTACTTAAAACAAAAATAAATACCTATTAACTACCACCAAGGCAATTTAGAGTTAATAATAAATTATTTTTAAATGTATCACGATTTTCATCAAAATTTGATAAGTTACAAATAGTGTTTGCTTCTCTTAAACATCTACCTATAGGTTCATTAATACCATAGTTTACTCTATGAAAAGGGACATGAAACAAAAAACGATTTCTAAGTACTCGCAGGAGCATAAAATCCAATTAGAGACAAAAGATAGGATAGAGTGGTTGAATTCCAAATAATTTATATCGAGTGTCATATGAAGGCATATGTACCAGCGGAGTCTCCGAATAGCTACTCTAGTAAATCTTTTTATATTCTCTATTCTTAAGGCGTGAAGTTCGTAAAAAGGGTTCCAGACTACACTACAGTACTCTAGAGTTGACCTTACGAATGAAAAAAAGAGACATTTAATGTATGAGGATCCGAAAAATTCTTTGAATTTAGTAAAACAAAACCGAGCATTGAGTTACCTTTTGCAACTAAAAAGTCCATGTGACTTAAGAAGTCCAGTTTTTGTCAAAAATGACACCAAGATCTTTTTTAAAAGAAATAATAGACAAGGGCATATTACCAATCTTATATATAAAACAAACAGGGGAGAGGTTACGACAGTAGTTAAGGCTTTGACATTTCGAAATATTCAAGTATAAAAAATTCTTACTACACCAAATTGCTAATCTCTGAAGATCTTCTTGCAAAAGAAGACAATCTTGCTCAGATTTAATTGGTCGAAATATTTTTAAGTCGTCGGCATACATAAGACATTCTGAATTCAAGATTATATCAGGATATCATTTATAAGAAGGAGAAATAGCAAAGGGCCAAGGTGGCTACCCTGAGGAACTTCAGAAGTAACGTATAATCCGAACATACTTAAATAGAACTTCATCCATTTCAAGAAGTTAGAGTGCGTGCCCAATCCAAAAAGTTTTAACAAAAAGTTTTAACAATAGGGCCAAGGTGGCTACCCTGAGGAACTTCAGAAGTAACGTATAATCCGAACATACTTAAATAGAACTTCATCCATTTCAAGAAGTTAGAGTGCGTGCCCAATCCAAAAAGTTTTAACAATAGGATGTCATGATTTACTCTGTCGAATGCCTTAGAAAAATCTGTGTATATGACATCGTATTGTAAACTATTCTCGAGGCTATTCAAAACAGAATTGCAAAAAATTGTTAAATTCGTGCCAGAAGATCTACCAGTAACAAAACCATGAAAACAGGTGAGAGTTTGTCATAAACGAGTTTTTCGAACAGCTTTGGAATGGTAGAGATTTTGCAGATCGGGCGGTAATTTGATGCCTCTTGCCTTGAACCAGATTTATGGACAGGTAATATAAAAGAACTTTTCCACACAGGGAGAAAGTTGCCATTGTCAAGAGAACGGTTAAAAATCAAGTGAAGGGGTATAGCAAACGAGCTAGCACACGTTTTTAAAATAATAGGAGGTATGCCGTCTATCCCTGGGCGTTTATCAAGTTTCAAACTAGTTAGCGCTGATTCAACATCGCATATTGAAAAGTTCATACTACCAATGTTGACGAAATTATAACTTGAAGAATCAATGTCTGTACTAATAGTAGGTGTAGCTGAAACTCCATTCGTATAAACGGACTGAAAATGTTTAGCAAACAGGTTGCAAATAGTTAACAGATCCGAAAATGTATCGTTTTCATAACGCATGCAGGTAGGAATGTCATTCGAATGTTTTTTTACTATTGATGAAGCTCCAGAAACATTTGCTATTAGTTTTTAAATTAGATTCAACGGAAAAAAGATATTGTTTGTAAAAAAAAATTGTTTAAGACTTCAAATTGTTTCTGTAGAATTCGATACTGTTTGTACAGCTCAGTATCATTATTCTCTTTTCGAAATTGCTTATAAATTTTGTTTTTTTCTGTTATTAAGATTAATTATTCTCTTATTAAACCAAATAGGCTTAGTCGCAGTAATATTTTTAGTTTTGGGAGTATACATATCAATTGCCACCTTTACAACCTGAGTAAACACATTATACGATTCACTTAAATTATCATTAAGCAGTAGTTGGAGGCCCTGTGATGATGATGATTGGTTTTACTTTATTTTTTTTTTATTTTTATATACAAATATAATAACTAAACTTCTTTTTATTATTTGCTAATTATTTAATAAATTTTTTATTATTATCTATTATTATTGTTTATATATTTATTTTAATTAACTTAATTTTAAATTTTTGTTTTTAATTCAAAATTTTTTTTTTTTAATTTTTAGTTTATAAACGCTACACTATCTTTTTTTCTTTTTTTTGTGTGTCACTTAGTAATGTAACATTAATATATTATAGTATTGTAATAAGTACTTAAGCTTGCACTATTTTAAAAGATTTGTATCTTCCTGTGGGAGACTATAATTGTACAATTGCGTACATATGCAACTTACGGGAAACAGACACCGCGGAAACCCTTTATCATTGATATGAGTTTTGTTCAGCGCCGCCGAGTCAGCAGCAGTTCCCACGTATTTTAAGTTTTATGTAATAAGAGATCAGGTAATATTAGTATGCGTGTCAGCATAATTTATACTATAAAAATGTGTGAAATAAAATTTTACGTGGGATTTGAATACGACAACTCCAACAGAAAGGTGTATTAATGTTAAACTATAACCACCCCCCACCAGTGGTAAGGTGGTCTTAGTTAGACATAATAATATATCAACATAATTGGTCCTTCGAGTTACTGAACTACGACTAGGAGAATAGAACAAAAGTGTGAAGTTTAAAGTTTAAAAGTAGTGAAAAGTGTAAAAAAAAAAAAAAAACGAGATACGAGATAAAAATGACGATTTTAGACGATTTGGTTCAACTACAACGTGAGAGAGCGGAATGGATAAAGAAAATATCCGAAAAGTACACGAAAGAACCCAAAATAAGACGAACAAAGGGATTCGTCAAAGAACGATTAGATGACCTCGACCATCACTGGAAGGAGTTTGAGAACGGAGATAAAGAAATACGAAAGCACGAGCATTTCAGCGAAAAGCATCCATACATTGAAGCCAACTTCTACAAGCAAGTAGAAGCAACGATGACGACAATACGGAACAAGTTAGAAGACAAGCTGAGGGAGGTATTGGAAGAAGAATCTAAGGCCCAAAACGTGAATCCATTACCAAGAGCAGCAGGACTAGTTGACAACTCGGATACAGCTGGGCCAATAACTACGCACTCAACATCAGGATACAGAAAGTCACCGAACGACGTTAAGGATCAGCAAGATGAAGAATGAAACGCCAAGAAGCGCAAAAACAAGCATTCTTCAGATCAGTGGGTAGGATGGAGAAATCATTGCAGACATCAAAAGCATACTATGTCCATAAACAACAGGCAATGCAAAGTCAATGGGAGAATATAGTTGGAACGCATAACGACATAATAGAACAGGAAATAGAAATACTTGATGAAGACTACATGAACGAGCATGAAGAATTAGAGGAGATTTACGAAAATATTATGGTGAATGTACAAAAGAAGATTGATGCATTTGAGATCAAGCATGCAGTTGGTACGAGGCAACACGGCACTACAGAAAATACGCACCACGAGCTGAAATTACCCGTGTTAAAGTTACCAACATTCAATGGTGATTATAAACAATGGAAGTCATTCTTTGATTTATTTGAGCAAGCTATACATAAAAACGATAAGCTTGGGAATGCTCAAAAAATGCATTACCTAAAAACAAACGTGACGGGGGAAGCAGCCAAGATCATTCAGCACTTGCAGATAATGGACAGCAACTACGAGACGGCAAGGGAAGCTTTGGTAAACAGATGTTAGTGAATGCGCAAATTCAAGCATTGATTAACCAAAAGGAGTGCCAATTTGAATCTGCAGAAAATCTGAAAAGACTACACGATACTTCGATGGAGTGTGTCAATGCCTTAAAGGGACTGAACATCGATACGGAGAGCTGGGACCCTATAATACTGTACATCATCTCGCAAAAACTAGACAACGAAACGAGAAAGGTGTACGAACAGTCTTTGAAAAAACCGAAAGATTTGCAACCTCTGAACAATTTTTTTTCGTTCCTGGAGAACAAATTCCATGCTTTGGACAATTTAGAAGAAAAGAAGAAGAAAGTGGATATTCAAAGGGACAAAAAACCATTTGACAATAAGCAGGGGTTCCTCAAGAATTTGTATGCAACTGTTTTGGAAAGCATGCAATGGCGCGCATTGGTTTCACACTTGCAGTACATTTATTCAAATGCCAGTTAAACAAAGGAAAGAGGTTGTGCAAAAGGAAAAACTGTGTAAAAATTGTTTCAAGCCAAATCATGAAACATCAAGATGTCCGTCAGGAAAGACTTGTCAAATATGTCATCAGCGTCACCACACACTACTCCACATTTCGCACTTAGATAGGCAACCTCAACAGCCGCAAACGAATTTTTCTGCGAACAAACAACATAACAAAACATTCTTAGCAACAGCGGTGGTAAAAACCAATTGGAAAGGTTGTGATTACTTCCTTAGAGCTCTTATCGACCAGGGCTCTCAGTCTTCCTTCATCACCGAAGAAGCAGTACAGCGACTGCAACTACAACGGAAACGAGCAAATGCTTCCATTACTGGCTTAGGAGCAACGCATGCAGGAACGGCAAACAGTAAGGTTGATCTACAAATTCAGTCCATATATCCGTCAGAATTTTAAACATGGAGAGAATTCTTAGTACTAAACAAGCTTATAAGGGTACTACCGGAAGAATCCTTTACAACTAACGATTGGGATCATATTAAACATTTACCCTTGGCGGATCCATCATACAACAAGAAAGCGGCCGTAGATATGCTGATTGGAGCTGATGTGTTCCAGGACATAATTCTTGAAGGGGTGATTAAAGGCAACCACGGCACCCCAGTCGCTCAAAACACGCAATTAGGTTGGATATTGTCTGGAAGTATTCAACATCACTCAAAGGCAAATGAAGCAACGGTTTGCTTAATATCGAACACAGAGTTAAACGATCAACTTAAATCATTTTGAGAAATAGAAGAAGTACATGAAGAAAGAGGTCTGACTGAAGAAGAAGTTCGGTGCGAAGAGATATTCAGGGCAACACACAAGAGGGACGAAGCTGGAAGGTACATTGTTCGACTACCGTTCAAAGAAGACACATGCAAGTTGGGCGAATCAAAAGACAGAGCGCTAGCTCGATTTCTTCAGATGGAGAACAAATTTACGCGAAATAAGCAACTTTATGATGACTATGTACAATTCATGAGGGATTACATTGAGCTCGGACACATGGAAGAAGTCAAACCAACATCGGTTATGAAATCAATGAAAGAAGTGTATTACGTACCGCAAAATGCAGTCATCAAGCCAGATAGGTCATCAACCAAGGTTCGAGTTGTCTTTGACGCGTCGTCACGAACGAGTTCAGGAGTAAGCCTAAATGACACAATGCTTACAGGTCCATTTATACAACAGGATTTATACTCTATACTAGTGCGATGGAGAAAACATAAAATTGCATATAGAGCGGACATTGAAAAAATGTACCGCCAAATACTAGTGGCTCACGAAGACAGAGACTTTCAGCGTATATTGTGGAGAGAAAGCCCAACACAAAATATCAAGGAATATCGGTTAAACACCGTGACTTACGGAACCTCATCAGCTCCATATCTGGCGATAAAAACACTTCAACAACTCGCGTGCGACGAAAAGGAGAAATTTGAAATAGCTTCAATGATAACTGGCCAAGATTTCTACGTTGATGACTTACTTTCGGGAGCGGATACATTAGACGCAGCAGTAGAGGCACAACAGCAATTGGTACAACTCATGGCGAGCGGAGGATTCAGACTGCGCAAATGGTCTTCAAATACAAAAGCCATTTTGAAAAATATAACATCAGAAGATCAAAAGCAAGGAAGATTCAAAATAAATGGCTACTACCCCATTAAGACCCTGGGAATATACTGGCGACCGGAGTCCGATACTTTTGAATTCAAAGTTAATATTGCAACAGGGAATAAAAATCTGACAAAAGAGTAATTGTGTCAGAAACAGCTAGGCTATTTGACCCATTGGGCTGGCTAGCTCCAATTATAGTAAGAGCAAAGCTAATCCAACAACAACTCTGGAAGTCGGAAAAAACTTGGGATGAAATTCTTTCGGATGAAAACGCTCACAAATGGAAGGTATTCAGAAGCCAACTGTCTTGCATAGAAGAAATTAAAATACCACGATGGATCCAATACGAATCAAAACACCGCATAGAATTACATGGATTTTGTGACGCATCGGAGAGGGCATTCGCAGCCGTGATTTATACAAGAATTACAACTGTTTCTGGAGAAATTATCACAAGATTACTATGTGCTAAGACAAAGGTAGCACCAATTAAGAAGATATCGATACCGAAACTCGAACTTTGCGGAGCAGTCCTGCTGGCAAAATTACTTGAAAAAACCAAGGCCAAATTAGAAATAAAGGATCTGGAAATACATGCATGGACAGACCCATCAATAACATTAGCATGGATCACCGGAAACCCTAACAAATGGAAGAGCTACGTAGCGGCCAGAGTTACGATAATAACCAAATTAGTAAGCTCAGACAAATGGCATCATGTAAAGGGTAAGGACAATCCAGCGGATTGTGCATCTAGAGGACTATGGCCTTCAGAACTCAACGCACACTCAATTTGGTGGACAAGTCCACCATGGCTAGCGCAGGCACAGGTGAACTACACTGACTCCACAACTCGCAGCACCAACGAGGAAGTTAAGAAACAGCACACAAACACCTTCACTTTAACGGTGGAACCAGATGTCGTAGAAAGATTGCTGTCGCAGTATAGCACAATTAGGCGAATAACAAGAATACTCGCGTTTTGTAAACGATTTGTGCACAACTCACGATCATCAAAAAATAAATTGCGGGGACAAATCACATGTCAAGAAATTGAAAGCGCTGCGAGGGTAGTTATACGACACGTACAGCAGACAACGTTCAAGGATGAGGTCGTCAACTTAAAGAGAGGAAGGGAAATTGACAGGAAGAGTAAACTTCGGTGCTTCAACCCATTCCTGGATGAGAACGAGGTGATGCGAGTAGGAGGACAATTGGCGAAAGCAGAACTATCATGCTCGCAGAAACATCCCACAATCATCCCACATTCCGGGGAATGCATTGACCACCATGTTGATAGACGAGGCCCACAAAACCACCTTACATGGAGGCTACGCTCTTACCCATGCACATCTACGGCAACAATACTGGGTTCTGAGTGGTCTAAGTGCAGTCAAACAACGAGTCCGTAGATGTACTACATGTTTTCGACACAGATCGTCAACGAGAACTCAAATGATGGGAAATCTGCCACAACCGAGAGTGTAAAAAGCCAGACCATTTTTAAATACCGGAATCGACTATGCAGGACCTATAGATATGAGGACAGCGAAATAAAGGGGAAACAAATCATATAAAGGATATATAGCCGTATTTATATGTTTGGCAACAAAGGCAGTTCATCTCGAAGTTGTTAGCGACTTAACAGCAAATACCTTCATAGCGGCTTTTAAGAGATTGTGCGCCAGGAGAGGACATGTGGGACACCTATACAGTGACAACGGTACGAATTTCGTGGCTGCAAACAAAATTCTTCAAGTTGACATACGAAGAGATGTCTACACTATTAAGTCAGATCGAAGCATGCTTAAACTCAAGACCTCTTTGTCCAATTTCAACCGATCCTGATGAAGTAGATGTCTTGACGCCAGGTCATTTCCTGATAGGAACAACCTTACTGGCACCCCCGGAAAAGCATAGACTCAATGAAAGGGAAGGTTTAGTGACGCGATGGCAACTGATAGAACGATTACAACAACATTTCTGGAAAAGATGGTGTTCAGAATATATAACGAAACTGCAACAACGTCCGAAATGGACAACAAAGAACGAGAATCTTAAGGCTGGCAACATTGTTTTGGTGAAGGACGAACAACTTCCTCCAACAAGATGGATGTTTGGAAGGATACTAGAGATACATGCTGGAGAAGATGGTCTGGTGCGTGTAGTAACCATCAAAGCAAGGAACAAGATCTACAAAAGACCAAGTCACTAAGATCTGTCTGCTCCCAATAAGCGATAACGAAGAACAAAGCGAAAAACAAGATGACAGTAAGCGGACTGATCAGCTTACCACAACAACCTGCTTGTGAACATGTCCATGGTCGGAACCTGTAAACCAAAGTCAACCGATAAAACTGCCAGACGAAATTCAGAGTAACAATCCAGAAAGGAAGAAAATGTTGAAGGACGGCCTCTGGTTACAAATTCAGTACACACTGTTGGTGATAATAGCATTAGGCAGAAGATGTGCAACGGCATTAGATACAGAACCTGAAGGTTTCAAGGTTACACCGTTTAGAAACCGCCCGGGAATCTACTTTGAACAAATTGGAAACATTAACCTCATAGTTAATGACTGAAAGATAATCGCATATTATGATCTGACCAACTACTGGCGGGAACTTTCAGGATTCGAAAAACTGATTAACAAAATGAACGAATTCTGCAAAATGAAAGCCGCTGATGCACTGACACACCACATAATTCAACAATTTAACCACCAACTGGCCATTATAAAGGGCAATAACGACCTCCTATTAAAACAAGGAGCTGGAAAAGAGCCAGCTACCAGAATGAAACGATCACCGTTTGACTTCGTTGGAACTGTTGCGAACAAGCTTTGTGGGGTTTTAGACAAGTCGTATGCGGAGCATTACGAGCAGCAGATTCAGCAAACACGATTGAATGAGAACCATCTACTCACGCTGATAAGGAACCAAACATCGATCGCAGAATCAACCAGCAACATCTTGCAGAAAAATACACAAGCCGTGACTGCACAACTCCAAGTATTTCAGAACAACCTAGAAAACTTGAAAAGCTATGTAACGCAAACTAGCAACCAGACGGCGGCAGAACAGAAGTTCTTAGCCATATCAACTTATACCACGTTAGCAATGGTAAATTATCAGCAGGTTCAAAATTCGTTATTGGACGTTCTAACGGATCTTCATCACGCTAAAGTAAATCCGCTTATAATTACGCCAGACCAACTTCGCGCACAGCTAGAGTTGATAAGAAAGCACCTACCTCCACAGCTGTCCGTCGCAGAAGACCGAACGGATTCGAATCTGCTAGCACTTTACAGGCTGCTAACAGCAAGGGCCCGAATAACCCAGCAAACCATCATATTCGACATAAGACTTCCGCTAATCAAGTCTGAAGACTATGAAATGTTCAAGGTTATACCAGTACCGACACCCCACAAAAATAAGTTTGTCTTCATTGAACCATCATTAGACTACTTAATAGTCAACTTACTGAGAGAGTCATACAACAGAATGGCAAGGGAGGAGCTCAACAAATGTATGAAAATCAGCGACAGATACTTATGCCAACAACAACATCCCATGTTTAATCGCCAATCCAACGTCAGCAGATGTGAAATGGACCTGCTCACCCACACCACGAACTTATCACCGTTCTGCAAGCTACGAAGCATAAGCCCATCTCCTGTATGGATCCAGCTAAATAACGGAAATAGTTGGATATACGTTTTGGACAGGAAGTACACCTTTAACATAATCTGCGGAAGACGGATTCTAGAAGTCTCACTACAAGACGATGGCATTTTAACATTAGAGTCAAACTGTATTCTAAAACAGGACACGATGAGCATAACAGCTTACGAAAGGATGTCCAGCAAACTTAATACAGCTTTCATTCATTTCAGACGACCCAAGAAATGTTTCAAGACCATTGGTCATCTCACATACCAGTCTCAAGAATAACAATGAGGAGTACGACACACTAAACAAACGGATAGCAGATCTCCAAAACAGCGAGGAACTACCAGTTGATTCAACGGCTCACCACGTGCACTACAGCATTTCCTACAGCCTGATTGGCGGATTATTCATCACCATCGTGGCATATATAGTGTGGCAGCGTAAAAGGAAAAGAACTATACTGGCACCACAGGCCCCAGTACCTGCTTCAAGGCGGTTCACAACATCGGACTTTAACATATAAGTCAGTTCGGCCCGGCAGAATGTACAATTGCGTACATATGCACCTTACGGGAAACAGACACCGCGGGAAACTCTTTATCATTGATATCAGTTTTGTTCAGCGCCGCCGAGTCAGCAGCAGTTCCCACGTATTTTAAATTTTATGTAATAAGAGATCAGGTAATATTACTATGCGTGTCAGCATAATTTATACTATAAAAATGTGTGAAATAAAATTTTACGTCGGATTTGAATACGACAACTCCAACAGAAAGGTGTATTAATGTTAAACTATAACCACCCCCCACCAGTGGTAAGGTGTTCTTAGTTAGACATAATAATATATCAACAATAATGAATAAATTATTTGAAAATTTGAATTTGATGTTTTAATTCCCCGTATACCGATGATACCAACAGACATGCCATTCGAATTCAAACGTTTGCAGTTTCCAATGCGACTGGCTTTTGCAATGACCATCAATAAAGCGCAGGAACAATCTTTGCAAGCGTGTGGTTTGAATTTGGAAAATAATTGTTTCTCACATGGACAATTGTATGTAGCCAGTTCACGTGTAGGGAAACCTGCTGATTTGTTTGTGTTCGCACATGAAGGAAAAACCAAAAATATTGTTTATCACAGAGCTTTACAATAAATTCATTTGAAAGAAAAAAGAAATGTTCTCTAATTTAGCAAACAAAAACGAGGAAAGGAAACGTTTAGCGAAGCGGACGGGCTAACGCTAGTTTTCTAATAAATTTAGTTTATCATGCTAGCGATGTCGATAAATTGGTGTATTATATTAGTCATGAACTGAGACATCAGTAGGGTATTTCCGATGAAGTTGAATAGTTCTGGCCGCGTCGTATATAATAAGAGAGACTTGATTATATTTCAACCAATCAACCTAAAATTTTGGTTTGGTTGTCATAAAATGACAAAAACACCAAACGATACTATTAACTGGTCTGGCAAAAATAAGTTTTATTTTATGTCTATTTGTTCTAACGTTACTTTCTTGAGAACCACTGAAGAAATTTTGATGAAATTTGATTTTTATTAGTGTCAAGCGAGAACTTAAAGCTAAACTTAAAACTAAAAATAACTAGACTAATTAAAGGAATGGAGTGCGTTTCTCAGGGAAGCTCTGCTATTGTGAAAGCCAAAAACGGTGATTAGCTCTGCGGAGCATTCTGGACATTGGTTCATGGTATCCATAATTGATGCGGTGAGGAATACGAGTAAGACGGAAGAGGGGTGAGGAACTGAGGTTACGTGGGTTGGTGTTGAAAGAAATCATATGCAGCAGCGTGGGATCAATGTTACCATCTAATAACTGATAAATAAACAAGTTCAATTTGAACCGCCAAGAAACCAAGTTGTGTTTCTAGTCCACATTTACCTTCTGTTTAATTATTGCCTAACTTTGCAATCGCGCTCTTCTTTTTATTTTATAACTGTGTCATCGCGTCAGCCAATTTTTCACAACATAACTGTATCATCGCACCTATTTATGCGGTTTTGCTTAGTTTTTGCAATGTTTTTCTTTTTTTTATTGACTCTTCACCGTGGTTTGTTGTGATCATTTTTCTTTCTGCCACTGCAACGTATCTATGTCACTGTGTATATTCACCCCTGCATTTTTATAAACAATCGTGCAATCGTTTTTCTTTTTTTTCCATTTTACCGTATCTGAGTCGCTGTGTCGCTTTGAACATTCACCCCGGCTATTCACCATGGACGTCTTGTGGATCCACTAACTGCACCATGTTCTCCAACTCCGCCGATATGATAGAATGCAAAGGTATTTGCAATAAATTTGTCCACCCTATCTGCATTGGCGTAACCAGAAATGCCAAAGCCCATCTGCAGAAATACACCAACCTATTCTGTCTCTTCTGTGATGAATGTAAAACTATTTCTATGGCACACATAATGCTTGCTATCAAATGCAACAACGAACAACTTTGTACGCTTACTAATTCGATTGCTGAGCTGAAATCGGAGCTGCGTCACAATTTTAACAAAACGATGGAATTATGTAGCAATTACTTGATTCCATCAACAACGCCTTAGAAAACTGCGCTTCTGATCATAGTTCCGTTTTAAAAGAGATAAAAGAATCCTCCCATAAGACCTAAAAAAGATTCGATCACTTGCTTACTCTCATAATATCAACCAACGCTGGAATTGACGAAATTAAGAATAAGAAAATCAAAACCGTTAACCCCAAGTGCTCTATCTCCTTCCCAGTTCTCAAGGATATCCATGTCGATATGTCATCCATATCTGAGACACTTTTCGGCCACACCAC
>OY720432.1:44408912-44475080 GCA_963082735.1 Pocota personata | reverse complement strand
AAAAGCAACATGATCAACCGAAGAAATGAATCTCGCTCGCGCTTAAAAAAGCTTTTTCCCACGTGAAAGCTCCCACTGCTACACCAGTGCATAATGTGCATATTGATTTGCAATCAATGACGGATTTCCCATCTCTTTCTTTCGCACCGGAGGCAAACGGTCGAGAGCAACAACCATCATGCAGAGGCCAACAGCTGCGTTCAGCCACCAACCACTTGGGGAAATGAAAAACATCAATCAACATTGGGTAAATGCAACAATGATCTTTTTTCTATGGAAGAATTAAATGTGTTAGTTATGGAAGTGATAACCAAGTTAGTTTCCTGTAAGACAAAACTTGATCAATTTAATGCCATCGCACAATTAGCTACTAAGTTTTTGTACTCCAATGTCAAGTAATATAATAGATAATAACTTAAACATTGTTACATGGAATGCCAGAGGTATTTTTAGTAAGCATGTTGAATTTATAAACTTTTTAAATACTAATAGAATAGATATTGCGCTAATAACTGAAACTTGGTTAACATCTGGAATTAATATTTCAACTCCAGCTTTTAAATGCTATCGGATAGATAGAAGTAATAGAAGAGGTGGAGGTGTGGCAATTCTAATAAGGAGATCGATTCAACATGAGCTTTTGCCAAGCATGCAAACTCAGTTTGTGGAAAATATAGGTATTGAAGTAAAGCTGCAAAACGGCCAGGCAATAAAAATTGGCGCTTTCACAGCACCAGTCCTCAAGTAAATCGATGTGAAGGAAAGTCGACGGGCATGTTACTCCTCGACATAGAGAAAGCATTTGACTCCGTCTGGCACAATGGACTTATATTCAAAATGCTTAATCTCAATTTTCCCCCTTTTTTGTGCAAAGTTATTCAAAGCTTCTTGTCAAACCGTAATTTTAAAGTGTTTGTGAATAATAGCTCGTCTAATTTGTTAGATGTGCCCGCTGGCGTCCCCTAAGGCTCTGTCCTAGGACCACTTCTATATAATTTGTATACATCCGACTTTCCAGATCTACCAGGATGTGAATTTGCGACGTATGCTGATGACACAGCGATACTTTCGTCGCATAAGTTCGGTCTTAACATTGAGTCGAATCTTAAAAATGCGGCGGAAGTATTTAGTGATTATTGCAAAAAATGGAAAATCAAATTGAATGTGGGAAAAATTCAAGCTATCTTTTTCTCCAGAAAAAGAAAACCTTGTTTCCTCCCATCTAATCAAATCATGGTTATTGGGAAGCCGATAGCCTGGGAGAACACAGTTAGATACCTGGGTATACATCTTGATAAAAGGCTGACATTTCAAGAACATATAACCAAAACTCTGCACAAAATAAGCATTGCTATAACAATGTTATACCCATTTATAAATAGAAGATCTCTCTTATCCGACCAAAATAAAATAATTATACATAAAGTCGTTTTTCAAGCACTCCTGCTCTATGGTTGTCCTGTGTGGGGAAATTGTGCTAAGTGTCATATCAAAAAGTTACAGATTCAACAAAATAAACCTCTGAATTGCATCGACAAGCTGATGTTGAATTGGTCTCTGACAGAATAGAAAGGCTAACTAACTCTTTTCTTTTAAGATGTAGCATACCTGAAAATCCCCTCGTTAACGAGCTAAATGTCACTTAGCTTAAGTTGAAATACAAATTCTACACAAACGAAATCGTACTTAGTAAATCGTTATTTATTTATTTATCTATGTAATTATTTATTTATTTATTTATATATATTTATTTTTTTATTTATTTATTCATTTATTTATTTATTTATTTATTTATTTATTTATTTATCTATTTATTTATTTATTTATTTATTTATTTATTTATTTTTTTATTTATTTATTTATTTATTTATTTATTTTTTTTAATTATTTATTTATTTATTTGTTATTTATTTATTTGTTATTTATTCAATTATTTATTTATATTTTATTTTATTTATTTATTTATTTATTTTTTTTTTTTTTATTCTTCATATGAGGGTTTTTTCTCGTTGTTTCCCCTCGAATATACTCAAAAATACAAAAATAATTCATAAACAATATTGTAAACTATTTTCTCAGTTGAAAGATATATTAAATATCATATCACTGTATGTAAATTGTGTGGTGGCAAACCTTGTACAAATTTTATAAACGAAGTTAATAAATATCTATCTATCTATCTATTGTAACAATTTTTCAGATCGATATGGGATCTATTACCTTATTTGGAGGAGATGTTCCTTTTCTCTGACTAAACTTCTACATCTGGTAGCTCATTTACCTTATTCCGCACGCATTTTCGACTCACACTACCGACCCAAACTTTAACGGCAGTTATTTCTAAGCTCATGAAGAGCACTGTCAATTATCTACGTATGGGCTACCTAGAATATAACAATTTTCTTAAAGACTGGCAATATGGTTTAAGTCACAAGTATGCCACTCGCGATTTAAGAATCTTCTTGGCTGAAAAACTGAAACAGTTTATTCACCGATGTGGCAAATGAAGAGTAGTTACCATAAATGTCTTTTAATTGAAGTTTCAATTTATTTTTTACCCGCAAAGCTTATGGCTTATCTGCAGGAGGTTATTTTGCTGACAAAATTGTTAAAAAAGAAAAAGCATCTAAATTTCATTCAGAATTTGATTCAATGAGAGGAAGTGTTGTTTTATTAAGAACTTTCTTCTTTGTTGATCTCTGGTGTTGATGAAACTTCTGGATAGTTCCGTTTAGGAGGCTAGGAACCATATGACGCAGTTCAAATTTTCCATACACGTTATAAATTCGAGGTAACTATATGTAATTGACGTTGGGTTTGTCCTTGTGTTGACATCGCGTTGTAGAGGGGTTTGGAAACGGGTGTCATCGTAATATTCTAGCATAACTGCCATTTTGGATATATTTGAAACGGCGAGAATTTTAAAATCGTCGCGTTCTATTCTCCAATTTCTCCAGCGATTGCATATGTGTCTTTGCTGCACCACCCCATGCAAGAATGCCGTAACGAAGCTGTGATTCTATCAGCGAATAATACACTGGCTGCAGTACCGGTTGTAGTGTGTACTTTTCAGATAGAATAAAGCAAACAAGGCGCTTTTTTGTTATGTGAGTGTCCCATCTAATTTGCAGTCGATTGTGACTCCTAAGTACTTATAGGTCCTTAGGTTAGATTAGGTTGATGTGGCTGTCCGCAAAAAAAGAAGCCAACATACTTAGACCAATAATAGGTCCATTGTGATACCACAAGGGTTTGAGACGCAGCCTCTAGCCTACTCGTTGAACCATTTGGAGCTTCTGATGAAGCGTAGAAAGTCCCTAACGTGAATATTATTCAGATCATTTAAGTCGTTGGAACAGGAGGCTCCTAAGTGGAGATTCCTTTTTTTGGGAGAGAGCTGGGCAGGTGCAAAGAAGGTGAGGAATAGTCTCTTCCTCCTCCTCGTCCATGCAGCTTCTGCAGAAATCGTTAGAGAAGACGCCAAGCCTTGTTGCATGCTTGCCTATTGGATAGTGTCCGGTTATGACACCTATAACAGGGCTAATATGCTTTCTATTTAGAGAAATCAAATTCCTATAGCGTTTCAGACACAGTATAGGCCAAATCTGTTTTGTCCCTAGACAAGTTGTACCCCCTGTCCACCTAGAATATGTCTTTTTAATTCAAGTTTGCATGTAGCGATAGGCATACCCAGTAAACTTTTGCCTGAAAGGATGGGTATTGTTGTTCCATGTCTGGCAAGTTCGTTAGCCTTACAATTCCATGGAATATCCCTATGCGTTGGCACGCAAATTAGGTGAATATTAAACTGCCCCGCCATCTTTATAAGAGATATCAATGGACGTTTTTCTTTAGCCAATACAGGACTTCCCTTATTGTCATTATCTCCACCTGGAACACGCTACAATGGCTTGGGAGACAAAAAGAGAGGTTTAAATTAAGCCGGTCTAATGACCGAGATATAGAGCCAATGAGTTAGTCTGGGTTGTAAGCCCCATTTGTTCCCAAAGGCTTTTTTGCAAGAGAAGAGTGCGACAGTGAACTTATAGACCCTTACTTCTTCGATACATAATGCGATTGATGCAGCTGGACAGTGGTTGTTCTGATACATGATACCTATATTTACCGGTTGACACTGAGGTCCCCGGATATGTATCAGTTTTGTTTTTGAAACATTAATAACAAGACCGTTATCGTGACACCATCTTACAGCCTTGTTGAATTCCGCCTGCATTATTTGCTTAGCGGTATCCAGGGATTGATGTTTTACTACAATAGCTGTATCATCGACATACGCGAAGGGAACGCTTTCTGTAAAGACTCGCAGCAGTTCGTTCGTGTAGGTTATAAATAGTAGTGGATCCAATTTTGATCCCTGTGGTACCCCATATTCTATCCCTTTCGATTGACTATGACTTCCAGAAATTTTAACTTGGAACTGAAGTTCGGTGAGCTAATCTAACAGCCAGTTGCCAATGTTCCCCTTATTCCTGCCCTGTACACAGCTTCCAATAGCTTATGGCGATTTAGTGTGTCAAAAGTTTTACTAAAGTCGTTGAACATAACCTGGACGTGATGATTTTTGTTGAGGCTCTCATTGACCATGTACGCAAATTCACCTAAAGGGATGTTCGTACTTTTATTTTTTTGAAAAGCATATTGATTAGCTCCAATCACGGAGTACATTTCACCAAAATCGTTGAGCCTATTCACAACAATTTCCTCAAGATATTTTTCTATTTACAATGGGCAAGATTGAAATTGTCCTGTAGTTTTCAATGTTACTTTTTGCTCCTCCTTTGTAAATCGGACGTACAATAGCTGTTTTGAGCATTTTTGGAATAACACATTGTTTCAAACTGCTATTGATCTAGTATTAGTCCAAAGCTTCCGACATTCGCTGTTAAGTTCACTGACCTTATTTTATCGATCCCAGGTACCTTATTCGCATTTAACTTATGTAATATATTCACTACCTCATTAACACTAGTGTGCTGCACATATGTATATTGAATTCGTGATGTATGAGTACGGAATAATAATGACTTTCTCAGTAATTGATCAATAAAAGTTGTAGTGGGTGGATGTGTTTCTACCAATAATTGTCTTCATTTATTTCAAAGACCCACTCTACGGCAAGGATAACAAGTTCTAGAATCCCAACGGCAACGAATAATTACCGAAATCAATCCTGATATCGATGTTATCATCAAAAATCCTGTTTGGTGAAGGATATTAATAAGAAAAAAAGGGCATGTCTCTACTCAGGACCAAAACAAGGAAACTCTTTAATAGAGCTAAGCAAACAAGAACAAGATGACCGGTGCGAATATCGCAACAGCTTCAACGTGTTTAAAAAGAAAACCAGAATTCACAACAGAGACAGCTAGGCTTCGGAAAGTTCTTGCAAAAAAAAACCACCCTCTATTAGGTGTCTCTCTAAAGAAGATAATTGGTGAACAGCGAACAACTTAGAGACCATAGAATTGTTCCTCACTTCCCCGGGTGCAATAACATTCATTATCTGCCATATAAACTTATAGACACTTCACCCTCGGGGGAATAAGTGGTTACTAGCAGAGACTGTACGAGTACTAGCGAAAATAAAATTGCATCGGCTTCGGAATCATTCCAACACTTTAAATCAGCAATATCAGCCTCATAGGATGCCAGACACTAAACTATATCCCACATAAATGGAAGGAAGTATGTATGGTCTTCATTACGAAGACAGGAAAACCTAGCCACTCTATAGCGAAAGACTACAGGCCAATAAGTCTCTCATCGTTTCTCCTTAAAACTTTGGAAAGACTGTTGGACCTCCACGTAAGGAACAATCTCGATAGAAAGATGTATTTATGTAGCGCACAACATGCTTATATCAAAGGCAGATCCATTGAAACAGCACTACATGAGGTAACAAGTACGAAGAAATCCCTCAACCACACGAATTTACGTTGGTGACATACCTTTACATAGAAGGCCCCTTCAACAACTTGAACACGAATACCATGATCTCCTCTTTAAAGAAACACGTTTCAGCTACCTTTCTGACAAACTGGGTACTGACAATGCTTAACTGCAAAATCATCTACACGAGTTAAGGGGACTGTTCGGTTAAGAAGTCAGGCAAAGCTGAAAAGTACTCGACAAAGCCTCTCCATCAAGGCTAAGTACTTGGGGGTAGTATAGTTGTACACTGCGGTTATGAGATCCATTAAAACCTACGGTTCAGTTATATAGTGGGAGGCGGCAAACAGAAAGTCTTACCTAAAAAATCTGCACAAAATGTAAAGAATTGCTTGCCTAGGCACAACAGGTGCATTAAAATCCACACCGCAATCCGGTCAAAGAACGTTGCAGCCAAAGGGGTCCCAGACTAAGAGAGAACAAAATTTGAAACGCCTCGTACATTCGGACACACGCGAATACTGGACATATTTAATCAAGCAGGACTTATGCCCTAACCAGATTACTAAAAACTCCAGAATGACTTAACTAAGAACTTCACGGTATCTTAACCTGATAGATAGGACTGGAATAAGCCTACCACTATCATTAAAGGTAAAGCCATTTTCACAAATTGCTCGAAGACAGAGATAGGAACGGGAGTAGGAGTTTCTCAGAGGCACTGAGTATTAACAAGACATACAGACTAACCGACTACTGCTGTGTTTTCCAAGCTGAGATCTACGTGGTTAAAAAGGCGGCATAAGCTGTCCTAGCAATGAAACTACCAGCTACAGGTATAACCAACTGTATGGACAGCCAAGCAGTACTTAAAGCGGTGACCTCCAATCTCGTAAACTCAAAATGTGTGAAGTACTGCCTTGTGGCACTTGGAGCTATCATTCACCACACATCTCGCTCTGCTGGGTCCCTGGACACACATGAATAGTAGGTAACGAAACGGCAGACTGCCCAGGGATGGCAAACAGACTGGCTCTGACGTGGATATACTGTTTGCAGCCACGTAGGTTCCACCGGCCTTCAAAGCAGCTCAGAGCATTATAGATAGTGTCACCATAAATACGACTGTGGAACAATGGCAGCACATTGGTGGCTGTGTGATAGCCCGCAGCTTATGGCCCTCAATCGATGCAAAAAGATCAAAGTCTCTATTGTCTCTCTATAGCAGCCTAATTCGACGTAATAACCGGACCCTGTATTATTGGAAACAAGGCCAAACGACTAGGTATCTTCATCAACGATTTCTGTAGAAGCTGTAGGGACTAAAAGAGATATAATCAGTAGAATACCTCTTATGCTACTACCCGGCTCTACAGGAACGTTAGCCTGGACGGCTTAGCAAAGTTACCTCTAACTGGCTTTAAGAACTCTATTAACAGATCCGAATGGTTTTGTTAGTCATATGTCTTCCCTGTACTTTAAGGGCGATATACAGCCCTCCTAATCTAAAATAGACTAAGGGCATTGCGCACTAACTTGCTCATATATGCCCAAATTACTTAGGTATCAATTTTGAATTATACCGTTTAACAAATAACTTAGATATGCTGTCTTACTGCAAATGTCTGTACTATGATTTCCTCAGATATGAATTGAAAAGGTTGGAACTGTTTGCGAGACAACTGGACTTTTCCAAAATTGATCTGAAGTCAAGTATCATTAATCTGGAGGTTACTACTGCGTAGCAGTCTATAGACCACAGATATGAGGTTTAAAAGAAATCTGTCCAGCCATTTTGGCTATAGTCGGAGATAAAGATGGACAGACCACATTGCGAAAAACATTTTTTTATTAACTTAATTTATAATAATAACTTCTCCAACTGCTGATTCAGATGAACTCCGACAGCGTTACAAAACTGCTCGAACCGAGTCCAAAAAAGTAAAAGAAACTGTTTCTTAGAAATGTGTAGCGAAGCCGATCAAAATCCATGGCGACGAGCGTATTAGGTGGTTTTGAAAAAGATTAAAATATGGCAACCATAGATCTCTACCTCTGTCCGAAAAACAATACGGTTTTAGTAAGAAGATGGAAAGGAGGCTCCAAGAAATATTGTGCTGTAATAACCCTCAACATTAAAAACACGTTCAATAGTGCTTATTGGAACTAAATCTTACAAGCACTCAGAAATATGAGGGTGCTACCCTACCTAATAAAAGCGGTGGCAGACTATTTTAGGCACCGAATACTTCTATATAAAACCGACCGCGGTCTGAAGGAATACAGCGTGGCTGGTGGTGTACCATAGGGATTCTTGCTGGGTCCTCTACTGTTGAACATAATGTATGATGGCGCGTAGCGGATCTCAATACCCGAAGAGTCGAAAATGGGTGGTTTTGCTGTTGACATCGCAATTGAGGATATGAGGATACAGCCAAATTGTTAGAAGAGATCGAGCAGATTGCACTTTACTGCAGAATGCAACCATAAGGATCGTCCGGCAATGGCTTACTTCGGTTGGCTTGTCGTTAGCGGTACACAAGACGGAGACAGTCCTTATAACCTACAGGAAGACGATGGCAACACCATAACTTCGAAACCCCGTATCAAATACATTTTAGTCATGCTAGATGCAAGACTAACATTCAAAGAACACCTGTCGATTGTTGGTAATAAAGCGGCAAATGCAAGCAGTCCCCTAGCGCTCATTAGGCTAAACACCAGTAAAATTGCACAAGCATACCGAGTAAGTGTACTGTGAGCGTGTAGCACCTACTGCATTACTTCGCGTGATGCAGTGTGCGTTGTGGCAAAAATGATTCCACGGTATATTAGTTGAAGAACTGCAACGGCTATATTATCTAAACCACCTGGAAAACCAAAGCAGTAGTGGTACTAGCAGGGAGAACCAACAGAAAATTGAAAGAGCTCAAAGCATAATAAAGTGGCAAGAGCACTGGAATGCCTCGGAGAAAGACAGATGGACAAACCGACACATACCGCATATCCATGGATCCAACGATGACATGGAGAATGCGACTACTACATAACCCAGTTTCTAGATGTTTCCGTTCATACGAGTACTTGCACAAATTAAAGCATGATAATAGTCCTCACTGTCGTCTATGCACAGACTGTTCGAAAGGTATGGAACATATCTTTTTCCAGTGCCCACATTTTATAAATGAAAGACATTCACTCAGAAATAGCCCTGGAATACAACCAACCCCTGAAAATATCTTTGGGCAGATGCCTATTATTTTGCACCACATGAAATGTCCCACTTTATAAAAATAAATTAAAAGTCAATAATATTTGCCCATAAAGTTTTATTTAATTAAAATAGTAATATTTGTTAATTTTATTTTAATTAATAATTCTAGTTGGTTTACTTTAATTACTCATACTTAACAACTTAACTTAACTTTGACTTTAATCGCGTGCTTAATATTTTTTTTAATTTTTATAAAAAGTTCAGTAATGACACTTCTTTTTTTTTTTTAATTAAGAACTAAAATTAGTGGACCCACGCGGATTCCCCAATGCCAAAATAAATTATTGATTGTGAGTTACTTATTGTTCTGCAGTACACGTCCTCGCTGACTTTTTTGAAAACTTTAGAAAGTTACATATTTATCGCCCCTATAACTTTTTGATATACAAATGTATCTCCTATTCTATTTGCAACACTCAAAATTGTTTATCCATTAGCAATCATTTTTTGCGACTTATGACCAGATCTCTGCTCAAAAATATGCTAAAGGACACGCAACGAAAATCGCATTAAAATCCATTCTGTGGTCTTCGAGAACGCTTTTAATCAGACAACCCGGAAGACTTCCCACGAACAAAACATAAAAAAAGATAGTTGCGAGTTACCTATCGATGTGAGGTTTTTGCCCCCGCAGACTTTTTGTAAAAGTAACTCCTACAGTTCTGGCAACATGTCTAGTTTTGCATGCTTCTGGCGGGTAATAATGTACATCAAGAAAAAAAAAATATTGTGCAACAACCAAAAATCATAGAAATTACGTATCTACCCCCTACGTAAATTTATAAGAAAGTAAAGAACAAATTATAATAAAACTTCTGGCACAAGCAGTTGTTTTTTTTTTCAAAAAAAAAGTTTTTGGACTGTACTAATAAATGTCCTGTCCAACCAAGTCAGCAAGATGACAAAAAAGAATACCTCACAGATGAAGAGGAGCTTGCACTAGAGACAGAAGGACATGAAAGAAACATGATACTATGGCTACTGCAAAACAAGCAAATTCACAAGCTGAGTCTAAGGATAGAAGGCTTGAAAAGGCAACCATTGCCTTAAAAAACAGCCATTACCACCACCAATAATGATCTCCGGAGTAGACAGATTTGGTGAGTTAAAAAGAATAATTGACCAAAAAGCAAAGAAAACATGCAAACCCACATCATATAGCAACAATAATTGGATGATAGTGACACTTATAGAGAAATCACTGATGTGCTAACGAAAATGAAGTTGCAATGGCACTCATAAGAAAATAAGGCTACTAGACCATTGAGAGTAGTAGCCAGAGTTCTTCACTCCTCGTGTGATGAACATGATATTGTTGAAGACTTGACTAGTAAAAATTTCAAAATTTTGGAGGCCAAAAACCTAATCAAAAAAGAAAGAATAAAAGATAACGATGGGGAACCAATGACAAGAAATAGGAAATTACCTCTTTTTATACTCTCTTTTCACAATCAAGACGATATTGAAAAGGTATACGCTATTAGATCACTTCGTAGAAGTTCCAACACAATACCTTAATGCAAAAGATATCAGGCCTACGGGCATACGCAAAGCTATTGTAAAAGGGATTTTGCATGCGTTAAATGTGAAGGAAAACATCCCACAGTCGACTCTCCACTAAAGAAGGATGAAAAAGCGAAATAAGTATATCTACTGTCATAGAAATCACTCATCTAATTTCAGAGGTTGCCCGATCGCGAAAGAAAGGAAGAACAGAGCTACTAGCAAGCACCAACAAAGCTCGCTCAAAAATAAAAATGACAAACAAGTAAATGTTGTAAACAATAAAGTAGACAAAAGATCAATTGCTTCTAAAGCAAACACGTCAGCTGTAAATAACAAATCGTATTCCGAAATTGTTAAAAATACACGAAAAGAAGAAGAAATATCAGTAAAAGGAATGCTCTTTACTATTATCCAAAGATTGGATAAACAAGATAAAATAATTGAGCTACTAACGAAAGAAGTTTCTACAGGAAAAAATCAACAAAGTAATAATGATTAAAAATGTGAAAGTCGCAACCTGGAATGCAAACGGTTTACTCCAACACATTTCATTTCAGGCTTTTCTATGCAATGAAGACATTGATGTTTGCCTGATTTCTGAAACCCATTTTAAAAAGGGAACAAAGATTAGAATCCCAGGGTATCTCTGTTACCACTCTCTCCGTCCAGCTGACAGTGCTAGGGGAGGTAGTGCTGTAATTGTAAAAAGTAGTTCGGAACCTTATGAATTGCCAAAAATAGCAAAACAAACCATGCAAGTAGCGATAATAAACATTTTGGCTAAAAGCAAGGAATTTAAAATAGCTGCCATATACTGCCCACCCAAGTATTCGCCGACAGAGGAAGATCTTAATAACCTCTTCTGAACTCTAGGCAACAGCTTTATCATTGGAGGTGATTTAAATGCAAAACACACCAACTGGGGGTCAAGATTAATAACGACAAAAGGCAAGAAGCTTTACATAGCCGGGCGAAATTTTAACTGTGATTTCATTTCGACTGGATCGCCTACTTATTGGCCATCTGACGCAGCGAAAACACCGGATCTTATTGAAAAGAAGTAAAAGTTGAAAACAGTGATGATCTGTCGTCGGATCATACACCCGTAATCCTGGCGGTCAACGGCATGTTAATACAAAAGATAATAAATGTAAGACTTACCAACAAAAGAACGAACTGATGTAAATTCAGAGAATTACTCTACGGATTTATTAACCTTATATCCCCTCTGACCACAACAAACCATATTGACATCGAAGTGGAACAATTCATTGCCGATATAAAACAGACAGCAGAAGATAGTACACCGACCTTTTAAAAAAAAAAAAAAAACAAGCATCGGTAAAATATCCCACAGAAATTAGGGAACTACATAATATTAGAGGAGAGAAGAGCTCGCAGGAGGTCGAGGAGGTGGCAAATGACAAGATATCCCGGTGATAAAGTTGTATTTAATAGACTGAATAACAAACTCAAAAAAAGTATCAGTGAATTTAAAAATAGATCCTTAACTAATTACCTTTGTAACTTAACTGCTGACAAAGCCACAGACTAATTCCTCTGGAAGGCAGCCAATCATTTAAAGAGACCTCAAGTGCAGGATCCCCCGTTAAAAACATCTGAAGGGAAATGGATCGGCGACCCAAAAGAAAAGATTAAATTTTTTTCGGAGCACCCAACAAATGTGTTTAAACCTTTTCCACCTAGCGTGGCAAATGAACTAGAATTCTCTGATAAAATAGATGCAGACGTAATCCCTTATGTTTCGCTAAGAGAGATCAGCACATATATTTCTAAACTATCTAGTAGAAAATCACCAGATTACGACCTTTTAACTGCCCAAATTCTGAAAGAAATACTGTTTTGGCAGCTGAAAATATTATTATTAAAGACCAATTACCGCTGGTGGGGGGAAGTCTATTAGAAATAAAAAGTATTTTCTTTGCTGCCTGGTTCAAGTGAACTGACCCGTTTATTTTATTTTAATATCTTAAATACTAAATTAATGCTAACTTTACAAATATATACAGAAGGTGCACATTCTCAATCAGCGATATGACACCTTTGTTTTCATGGGAACATCATTTAGAAAATAAAAAATGCTGACTAGCTGGGAACATAAAATGAAAATAAAGATATACAACTACACTTCAAGCTTATAATTAATGCCTGTTTTACACAAAGATATATCCCACATCACTGGAAAAGAGCAAAAATTATTGTTATACCTAAACAAGGTAAACCCCTATCAGAAGTTACCTCATATAGGCCAATATCGCTTTTACCGATATTATCAAAAATTTTTGAGAAACTGCTTCTTAAAAGGCTGGATAGAATCATAGAGCAAAGAAGGCTTATTCCCACACATCAGTTCGGATTTAGAAATAAGCACTCGACAATAGACCAAGTGTAGCATATAACTAATGTTATAGAAAAAATACTAGAAGAAAAACAAGTTTGTTCTACTATACTTCTAGACGTTGCTCAGGCCTTTGATAAAGTTTGGCATAAGGGCTTGGAATATAAACTACATAGGGATCTACCTAGACAATACTATGAGATACTTAAGTCATATATAGCTAATAGATTCTTTAGAGTTCGCTATGGTTCAGCGTATTCTGAACTTAAAGAAATACAAGCAGGTGTTCCACAGGGAAGTGTTCTAGGCCCCACCCTATATTTACTATATACTAGTGATATTCAACATGCGAATCATACCATGTTAGCCACATTCGCAGACGACACTGCTCTACTAGCACCTGATGGATGCGTGGCCACAGCAACAGAAAAGCTACAAAACTCAGTGAACGAGATATGTAATTGGACGAAACGATGGCGAAAAACTTTTCCTGACGTCATTCGATTTTAATAATTTTCAAATGTGACTACTAAAATCTTAATCTAAGCCAACAAGCCAAATTCAAACAAATCTGTTCAGATTCTCTTCAGTTAGTCAAACAGCGCCATAACATATCGCTTAGACTTCATCCGTTTTTGACAGTTTTTAGACAAAACTATCTATGTATAAGAACAAACATTCAAGTTAAATTTCATCAGAATCTCTTCAGCGGTTCTAGAGTTGTGTGATTTGATTCTTTGAAATCACATCATAGCCTTTTCTCGGAGCCCGACTTGCACTTTTCGATTTTTTATTTAAATTAAACTTTATCAACTTCAATATTTGCTTGAATCTTGGTTGAATTTTTCACTTTTGGAAGCATAGCCCTATTATCAACGATATTTATTACATAGTTTCGCTAAAGCTGTGCATCCTTCAAAGAGCAGTTCACAGCCAAGTATTAAGAGTATTCCACTTTAATTAAACACTATGATGTTTAATTTTTAATTAATTTATCCAAATCCGCTATCACTATCAAATTTATCTTAGCGCCATTGAACGCCAATGGAATGATCTGTACTCGTCTCTAAATAATCGAACCAATGTGGTAATGTACCAACTTTTTTGTTATCTGACTTTCATTGCAAACTCTATGCAAATTGACCGAGTTTTAAACTCTATTAGTTAATTGTGAAATGGAAATAATTGGCGCATTAGCATCCCAAATAAATTCAAAATTTGAAAAGCCATTCCTATGTACCCGTACCTATCCACCATTGCAAATTATTTTTGAATACATAAATTATTCATGTCCTAAAATAATGAGCACACTGTCTGACTTTTTGAACTTTTCTGCATTTTAGTTGCACGAGCTTTTAAGTTGGGTGCTTAAAAGTATAAATAATGGTAGCTAATTCATTTTTCAACATCCAAATAATACTTAATTTTGAGTCAGAGAATAAATCGATATACAAATTTTAAAATTTGAGTGCATTTTGCGGCAAACCAAATAACATTTGGAAAAGTCATGCATCTAAGGGTTAAAATGCCACGAAATCAAATTTCAACGACAGAACCGAATACTCGTATATTATCCCCCTTATATTATTTGACTCATCAAATTTGTATGTCCTTTGTTTAGTGTACCATACTGAAATCTAGTTCTCTACTATAGGGTGACACCTGATAAGAATGATAGGAAAAGAAATTTAATTAAGATGCGTGTGAGATATCAAATTGATTATGACTTGCCATTATGTATGAAATCATTTAAATGGCCGCCTCGGCTTCGATGGCAGTTCTTCAAGCGGTCGGTACAATTCTTGATGACTCTGTCCAATATGTGCGGCGTTATTCCGGCAATAGCGTCTCGAATTTTGGCCTCGAGCTCATCCAAAGTGGTTGGCTTGTTAGCGTAGACTAAGAACTTGACGTAGTCCGAGAGAAAATAATCGAGGGTTGTCAAGTCGCAATGATCGCGGCGGCCAATTGATGAATGCTCGCCGTGAGATGATCCAGTCGCCAAATTTCTCCATCACCACTTCGAGCGTTGCATTGCTTGTATGGCATGTAGCGCCGTCTTGTTGGAATCACAGCTCGGATATATCGATGTTGTCGATCTCTGGCCACAGAAAATCGGTTAACATCCTCTATTCCGAGGACCATTGACAGTAACGGTGTCTCCTTCCTCATTTCGAAAGAAATAAGGTCCGATGATGCCACCGTGCCATAAAACGCACCAAACAGTCTTTCTTTGTGGATGCATTGATGCTTGGTCGAACATCGGTGGGTTGTGGTTGCTCCATTAACGGCAATTTTGCTTGTTGACATAGCCGCTGAGCCAAAAATGGGTCTCGTCCGAGAAGATGATTTTTTGGCCAAAATTCAGATCTCCGGCCAACATTTCCAGCGCCCAATTAGCGAACTCATGGCATTATCTGTGGTCGTCCGGCTTCAATTCTTGCGTCAGCTAATCGGTGCCGAATCGACATTTCTGGGTCTTCTTCGATACTGGCCGGTACGGCGGTTATGTTTTCTTCACTTCGCGCTGATCTCTGTATGGTTGGTGGCTCAAGGTCCAAAAGAGTGTACTCTCGCTCAAACTTTTCCATGGTGCGACAAATTGCCTGCGCACTGAAGCCATGATGACGACCGACCTTGCGTATTTGCAACTGATCCGGAATTTCGATAGTATTTTTTAATAATTTTCACACCTTCGGGAAGCGTCGAACGATGCTTTTCTGTGAAACATAGGGACACGCTCATTTTGCGGTGAATGACTCGGCATGGGTCTTAAACCGATGGTATGTTATTTTTTCGCGAAAATGCCTTCTATTCGTGGTCTATGTCAAAGTAGCCCATACTGGATTTTGATCCTGTACATCCTTTTCCATATTCCATAAAATGCAGTGTGTCCGCATTCTTTTGTTTCAAAATATCAATGGACCAACGTATTACATTTAGCTATGACATTTGTTATAAACTTTAATTATTTCGCTATAAAATGCTTCTATATCACTAAAGGAATGCATTTCTTTATCGATCTGATGAAAGCCTTCGAGAGTTCTCGTATGGACGGCGGCGGGATCTTAAAACCCGAGACGTGCGAGAGAATGATATGGGACATGTACAAAAAAGGAAAGAAAATTACATGGCAACCGGGGAATTTAAAGTTAAAGTAGGAGTGTACCAAGGCAGTTGCCTAAGTCGGTGCCGTGAAATAACGCTAAGCGAAATAAGGCCAAATCTGGGAATTTGGCATTATTTCACTTTGAAATAGTGAAATAAGACCATATTTCAACATTTGGCCTTATTACACTTTGGTAAACATATTCAACTGTTATACATATATATATATTATATCCACAATGCATAAACAGTAGAATTTGGGCTTGTTTCAATTCTTTAAAGTGAAATAAGGCCAAATGAGGTAAAAGCGAAATAAGGCCAGATTGGCTTTATTTCACTTTACCGAAGTGAAATAGGGCCAAATGTCGAATTACGGCTTTATTTCACTATTGCAAAGTGAAATAAAGCCAAATTCCCAGATTTGGCCTTATTTCGCTTGGCGTTATTTCACGGCACCCCTAAGTCCTTTATTTTTCAATGCATTGCAAGATTTTGTTTTGTTGAAGGAACACATCGATGAAACTGGAATGACTTGTCTTCTCTTAGTAAGCAGGTTTTTTTTTGTTTTTTTTTGTAGGTGAAATCTCGAAAGACACTTGGTGCTGTTCGATTACCATAATATGTAGAGTGGGATTTCAACTCCACTAAAAACACATTTTATCATGACCAATATGGAAGACTAACTAATGATTTTCATTTCTATTATTATCAATTCATGTTTTGGGTATTATCAATATTCGAAATAAATTCCCATAGCTTTTATTCCATAGCCTCATGCGGCTTAGTTCTTCACTATCGTCTAGTATTATTTCGTATATTTAACACGGTCTCAATTTCAGAGTTGGCATGAGTCTGCAATTGCTGATTGTGAAGTACAGCGTGCTTCTTTACAACTTCCGTTACCGTGTCAATTTGGAGGTCAAGGTGTAGATCGCTTTTACAATTCCACGAAGGACTTTGTTTTGGGATGTTTGAATTTATTTGGGCATTCGCTTTCTTTGTGCATCATGTAATTGGATGCCATAAGTGCAAACAGGTTTCAATATTTGATTAGAGCATAATTTCGTTCTGGTTGGATGGGATGCAACTGCGTCCCAGTAACCAGTTTAATATTTAACTCTTCCCCTTTCTTCTGTATATGCTCCCTTCACTTTAACCTAGCATCTATCGTCATACCCAGGTATTTACCGGTATTAGCTACCATCTGATTTTGTCTGTATTAGCATTTGGCAGTATTGTTGATATAAATAGGAAATAATACGATCCCGGATATCTTGAGACGGATTTATCGTTCCGAAATGCGATAAATTTAATTACCTGGACTCAATCGTAAACGATCAGGGAAATTGTGACGACAATATTGCATAACGAGTGGGCGTAGGGCGCGAAAATTCCGTAGTCTTTTGTAACCAAAAAATGCCACTTAAACTGAAAGATTTGCTCAATAGTTGTGCAGAGAAAGAAATGTTAGGAATGCCAGCGGGAGTATCAAAACGAGAACTAATAAGAAGTAAGAATATCTCGAATAAGAGGCAGAAGTAGAAGTAATTTGATTACTCAGATGCAACACCAACAGCAAATTTTCAGCCTTAGTGATGGTGTGATCCATAATAGAGCGGTCTGTAGAATGATATTGAGGTCCACAAATTTACCTAATCACACAAGCGGTTCAGAAGCAAAGCAGATACATAAGTGGGAGAAATAGTTAGCATTAGTTGTACGAGTTTTAACGCATTTTATATTTCGGCGGTTAATACGAGTAATAGATTGCAAGAAGTAGAAGAAGTACTTGCAATTGAATTAGGCTCCGTTCACATTTCTAATCGTTTATTTCCGAAGCGTCCTTTATACTAAAAATCGCATTGCTCATTATGCTCCGACGTCGAAGGTTACCCTTCTTATAATACGAGTATAAGTTGCGAGAAAATAAAATAGTTTTATCCAGTACGTTAATTAATGAAAGCTTACTTGAAAAATATTAAGTTGGGTGTATGTTTCTTTCTTTAAGATAAACAAAAAAAAAAAAAAAATATGCAAGTCTTTGTGCGATTGCTTACCTTTCTGGAGTTATATATGTTTATATGTATTTACCTACCATCGTTTTCATTTGGCAATAACTTCACCAAGTCTGTACCGAGTTTAGCTATTCTTTTTTTTAGTCGTACAACAATTGTATTCTTTGTAAGTTTTTGTCAAAAATTACTGAACAACTGCTTGAGACCATCTGTCTAGCATCGGTATATGTTCATGTGTTGAAGGCTATCTGGAAAAATTAAATAATGTTGGTCATGATAAACGAACGGATTGTGATTCACTTAATCCAAGTGGATGAAGACACATACTCGTATAAGACATGGCCTCTCAGTATTTTTTGGGACCACTTAAACACTGAGCCACGGCGCCCACAAACGTATATCGGCGGCAATATTGCAGGGAGATCGTTAGTCATTGAGTAACACAGAGAATCAAGAACTGTTGCCCTGAACATCTTAAAACCATTCGAGCTTGGAATAGAGACTTCTACTGACTACTGGAACAGATCTGTGCCTGGTTGGAAAGTTTTCTTCATGAAAAATCAATTCAAGTTGTGGCAAACGATGTGCGCCTCAGCGGTCTATACTTTCACCAGCTACGAGTATGTTTCTACTCCATCTCATTTGAATATTAAAATCTATGATCAACAAATCGCAGCATCCTAATACAAGTATAGAGAACAACTACAAATTAGAGAAACAAGATAGATTTGAGGTAGATTAAAAACGTAAGAGAAGTAGAAGCTTTTCGTAGCCACTCGTTTTGGGTCGGACGATTCGGATTGGATCTTGGCACGTTGTTTATTTTAAGGTATCTGCACGTCTTGTCGATATTGAACCCAGGTTTATTTAGTTCTTAATAGGAAATCGCTGAGCCAAACTGCAAAGCCCTACAAACCTATCTAATATCAACTGCAACTAACTAAAAAGGCTTCTGTAGGTCTTAAACAAAATACAGTTAGACCTTGACGATATCAAAAATAAAATTCATTTGTACAATATACATCTGTAGAAAAATGTTTGCTAGGAGGTATGAAAGTGCGGCAGCATTGATTATTCAATCTATTATTAAACTTGTTTATATCACATATGTACATATGTATGTACTACAACTAAATTTTAGTACATGATAGATAATTACAATTTGGAAGATTTGTTTGGATTGAATTTTATGGAATTTGAAAACTTCAATGAAACAAAGAATGAATTAAAAAAAACAATTTTTTCGTTGTCTATGTCTGAATATTTTATTATTTATAAAAAAACTAGGATGCGTTTTGTGCTCGTGTTTGTCCTAGTTTGAGTTGTATTGATGTGATTGTTTTAGTCGAAATTAATAACAAAAAATGAAAATAGCCAGTACTATCTGGGAGGGTTCCTGCACTAAATTAGAAAATACAGTGCATAAAAAAAGTGGAAGAAATGGAAGTAGTGATGTTTAATAAAAAACATATAAATTACGAGAGATTAAATATCGAAACAGCAGCTTATGAAAACCTGTCTGTAAAAACTCTATCTAACTCAAAAGGAAAAGTAATAAGTGCAATTTATAGACCGCCAAAGAACTACTTATTTTGATTGGAGATCTGCATGGCGATTGATCGGGAAACTACTGACTTTCCAAAACATGTATTGGACCAGTAGCGCAACAATCAAGTTCGTAATGTAGTGCTTGCTTTACCTCCTCGCGGTGGTCCCCGGGCAACTGCATGTATAAATGCTTATACAGTAGACAAAAAATCCAAGTGCGAGATTGTCTAGGGTCTTATGCCTAGGCTAGGTAAGCTGGGCCAGCAACCCGCGTTACCGAAACTTCAATCGCTACGGAAACCGACACAATGCTTCGGATAAGGACTGATAACACGTTGACGACCTTTGGCTATCGAGATATGATGGCTAGATTCGGGTGAGTACCAATCCCCAACACGTAACACTGTATTACTCTACTCCGGAGACCAACCGGAAACCCCCGTGGATATGGAGTTGGACTGCTGTTAATGCTCACAGCACGCAGAGGCCTAATTACCTCGATTTTAACGGCCAGATTCTGGACAGTACAGTGTTACGCCCCCACGGATGGTTCGTCTGAGGAAGAAAAGGAGAACTTCTACAACCAGTTGGGAGCTGTTTATAATGCAACACCCAACGGCGACATTGTCATTGTGATGGGGGACCTGAATGCCAAGGTAAGCTGCGACAACGAAGGGCTCAAACATGTTATGGGACGGCACGGACTAGGCAATCGTAATAACAACGGCGAAAGATTTGTTGATTTTTGTAACGCAAATCGTCTTGTCATAGGTGGCACCATGTTTGAGCACAAAGCCTGCCATAAAATCAGTTGCCTGTCAACTGACAGGCAAGCAACCTCCAACCAAATTGACCATTTTGCCATCAGTCGCCGTTTTGGAAGTAGTCTGCTAGACGTCCGAAACAGACGAGGTGCCGACATGGGGTTGGTACGAGATCACCATCTTATTATAGCTACTCTCCGATTACGCACTGCTGCCGTTCGTAGATCTAACGACACAAGAATACCTAGGTTCAACGTAGACCGACTGAGAGTTCTCTCAGTGCGCCAAGAATTAAGGGACCATCTCTCACGTGGAGTGGAAATGATCAGCAGCTCACTGCCCGCCACCATCCAAAACCATTGGTGTGCTGTGAAAACTGTTTTCATATCAGGTGCTGAAAGGATTGTCGGTCGATCGCAGGGAAACCATAGGGCGTGGCTTTCCGAGGATACCTGGAGAAGGATCAACGAACGAAAACAGCTAAGAGCTCGAATTGCAGCAACTCCAGCAGCAGGGAGGATCGAACTTGAGTCTCTATATCGAATGAAGATGAGAGAAGTACAGCGTAGCGTGAGACGTGACAAGCGCAATTACACCAATGTGCTGGCTATGGAAGCAGAAGTAGCAGCAGCGAGGTGCGACGTTTATAGAATCACTAAAGAGCTTATAGGTGGCCGAAGCTCTACTCAACACCCAGTGAAAGGCTTAGACGGTTCGTTGCTAATATCGGATGAGGATCAACTGAAGAGATGGAAGGGGCATTTTGCTTCGGTTCTAAATCGAGTATTCGCCAGCAATATGCGCCCAAGTCAGACTGAAGTGTCCGTAAAAAGAAATTCCCGAATTCGCACCACAACCCCCAGTAAGGAGGAGATTATTACCGCAATCAAAGCACTGAAAACTAATAAAGCGGTAGGACTTGACGGCATACCCGTGGAGCTTTTTCAAGCTGCGCCAACAGCATCGGCAGAGCTACTGTTCCCACTTGTCGGGAGAACGTGGGAAGCCGAAAGTTTTAGGGATGAGTGGAAAAAAAGAATGATTGTCAAGCTCCCTTAAAAAAGGCAACCTAATGCAGTGCGAAAACTGGAGAGGTATCTGCGTGCTACCTGCTGTGAATATATTTCGCGTGCCTTGCGCAGGAGAGGCATTCCTGATAAATTAATAGCAATTATCAAGGCTACATATGATGCGATGTGCCGAATGCGGCCTTATCAACAGGAAATGGAGGAATTCGATGGACTCTCACATCTGAACTCAAACAACTCGACTATGCCGACGATGTACGCCTACTGCCTCACAAAATAATGGACATTCACCAAATGACAGCAAATATGGAGAGGGAAGCAGACGTCGTTGGGCTGAAAATTAACTCGGCAAAAACAAAAATGATCAGCCTAGGACCAAACTCATCAACTCATACATGCATTGCTGGGCAAACGATTGAGAGAGTAGAGAGTTTCCAATACCTTGGGAGTATTGTGCCGAATGGGTAAAGCAAAATCTGCGTTTGGGATGCTATCCATAGTTTGGCGAAGTAACGCAATTAGCTTAAGCACCAAGATACGAGTGTTCCGTTCTAACGTTGAATCTGTGCTGCTACATATATGGATGTGGTACCTGGAGAGTGACCGTCACTATTCCGAGGAAGCTGCAAACGTTTGTCAATAGGTGTCTACGCTACATCTTAAGGATATTCTGGCCAAACCGTATCTCTAACGAACAGCTTTATTAGAGAACGGGCCATGAACCTATAGGCAAAACCATACGACGACGAAAGTGGCAGTGGATCGGTCATCCTCTCCGAAAGGGTGACAGGTCCATAGCTAACCAAGCGATGCAATGGAACCCGCTTACCCAGGAAGGCAGGATACGCGGCGGTCGTAGGAGTACGTGGCGCAGAACAGTTGAAAAGGAAGCACGACAACTGGGAAAGAGTTGGGGAGAGCTGAGGCACATTTCCAGAAATCGCACACGATGGCGCGTAGGCGTTGTAGAGGCCCTGGGACCCACAAGCGGATACAGGACATAAGTAAGTAAGTAAAGAACAACTTAACTGACTTTATGCATGAATTCACACAAATCAAGCACACAAAAGGAGCAGACACTGATTTGGTAGTTTTGCGCTAAATAATATAAACAACTTCGTCCTTAGCTACCATGAAATGCTGGCTTCAGAACGGTTATGCAATATCATTAAAGGAGCTACTAGAATCGACCTAAATAGAGGCACCTGTACATTTTGGTCAATCTACTAAAATCCAAAACTTTTTCGGCTGTAGAAGAAAATGATATTTCCGATCATTATAGTACGGCGAAATTTCTGAAGAGAGTAATACTCCTTTGCACTTCTTCATAGTGACAAGCAAAGTTAACCAGCTAATTCGATCGATATACAAGCTACAGAAAAACCCTGTATCGATTTTAAACTATCTGATGGATAAAATGACTGAAATATACTCAAACTCAAATATTACATTGCATAAGAAAAAAATCGGACTTCATAGAGACCTGTAGAGAACTGAATGTTCTATATCGCAGCAGGAAGCCACCACTTCAACAAGAAATCAGTATTACAAAGAAAAAATTGAACGAACAAGATACGATCCAAAGAAAACATGGCCGTTAATAAATGCAGTACCAGGACGAAGAAAACCTGATCTGAATGATTTTATTACAAACAAGTTTTCGCCACGAAACTATTGGATGAATTCGGTGATCTTTTTTCGCGACTTGCAGCTTCGATCATCTATAGATATAGCATAGCAGCATCAAGTCTTCAGAACATTAAGCTATGCGACTCAATGTATTTGGGATATATCAAATGCGCGGAGGTAGGAAACCTGTTGCATCGTCTAAATGTGCAAAAAGCGCCAGAAGCTCGGACGGGATCAGAGCCACAGACCAAAGATCGTTGCTCCTGTAATAACAAAGTTAGTAAATCCAAGTTTTGATACTTTAGCTGTACCAGAAAAACTTAAAGAGGCAGTTATTCGACCGATATGCAAGCGAGGTAGCAAAAATCACACAACAAACTATCGTCCGATTGCAGTCTTGTCAGCCATCGAGAAGATAACGGAACAAATTGGGTCAAATCGTATATGAGACTTCATCCAAAAACAAATATCAATATGGATTCCAAAGAGGTAAAAAACACTAACCAGCTTCTTAGCGATTTCACGCGTTTAATCCACATAAGCCTCAGCAAACGTCATCATACCCTAGTTCTGTTCTTGGACTTAAGAAAAGCATTTGATACCCTCGACCACAACAAACTTATCGATGCAGTCCAAAGGGTTGGAATAATTGGAGAGCTAGAATACTGGATAGCAGACTACTTGGCAGAGAGGACCTTTCAGGTGAGAATCAAAGATTGCTGCAGCAGTGCTTATAGAATGCTGTATTGAGTAACACAAGGTACCAAACTGGGTCCTCTACTTTTCGTCTTGTACTCGTACATATACTAATAAAATTCTGAACTGTTTTTAAAAAAAGTTTCCCATTCGCCTACGTGGATGATACGCCAATTGTTGTGTGTCATCAGTCGACAATGGGCTAGTTATGAATGCCTCAAAAACAAAACTCATGCATATCCGGAGCCCAAATTATCCAGCGTCACAAGTTTCGCTGAATAGCTATAGATATGCCAATATGACCGTTGTGAAGATATTAAGTCATTTTTTTTATTTTTTTTTTAATCTGTGCGCACCGAAGGGGATATGAATACCCTTAAATTGTTTCATGGCACGGGCGTTAGTAAAAGAGGGAAGAGGAACAGAGAAGGAGCCTGTGCACGTTGGCTTCAAATGTTTGAAGGTTGTACTGATGGGGAAATACAGAGCCGTGTCGGTCGGCTTATAAACGAATCCCTATATTTGACAGTACGACCGAAATTGGGCTTAAGGTTGAACTGATGTCCATTCGAAGCATGTCGCGTATTGCGGGTGAAATTTTGAAGTGGACGAATGCAACTGGCTATTTCGCTGGAGCATTTTTTATAGAAAAAACGATAAAATAGGGAGAGACATGAGACATTTCCCCGATGTTCAATTGAATGCATGGAATTCACAATGTCTCTATCAGGTATAAGATTTTGTACAGTATCAGGAATGTGCAGAACGGTCTTGGGTGTACCAGACCAGATATGGGCGTTATATTCTAGCTTAGGGCGGATGAATACCTTATAAATTGAGGCCAGATTTTGCAGCATTTTTGGTGACCTCGAATATGTGGTCGTTCCATCGAAGATGCAAGAACCATCCATGGATAATGTTTGAGGGTTTTGGTTTCGCTTGAGAGACAGACAGAAGACAGCATTGTGTTTTGGTAGCATTAAATTCCATTCGGTTGGTTGAACCCCATTTGATTATGCTGTCCAGGTCGGAATTTAATGTGTTTAACATACGTTGCCGTTCCCCTTCTATGGCCGAAGAGCAAGGACGTGAGCTAGGGAACGAATATGACAAACTGAGGGTACGGTCATCAGCGAAGGAATGGATTGGATTAGAAGTTACAGACAAGTGATCATTTATAAAAATAAGAAAGGGAGTCGGAGACAAAACAGAGCCTTGAGGAACACCAGAATTTATTTGGTGAATTGTAGACTTGGCGCCGTCCAAAACAACTTGTATTGAATGCCCCGAAAGGTAATTTCTAATCCATTGAAGAAGAGACTCATCGATGCCATATGCACGCATTTTCGACAAAAGAGCCTGATGCCAAACTCTGTCAAATGCCTTTGAAATATCAAGCGCAACCATCTGAGTTTCGCCGAAGTGATGGAGAGATTGGTTCCACTTCTCGGTGCGATATGCCATCAAATCACCAGTGGACCTGTTGCTACGAAAACCATACTTTATATGGTACTTTATAGATATTTTATAAGCTGACGATTTATCAGCGTTTTCATGACCTTGGAAAGAAGGGACGTAAGTGCAATGGGTTGGTAATTGGACAAGGAGGAAGATTCTCCTTTTTAGGGACGGGCTGGACAAATGCTGTTTTCCATCTATTCGGAAAGAGCCCTGAAAAATAGGATAGGCAGAAAAGCTCACGCAGAGGTTTTGCCAGCATAGAAGAACACTTCTTCAAAACTATGAGGTGGATACCATCTGGACCAACGTATTTGTGTATGTTAAGACCTTTGAGTACGCTTGCAACTGTACGAGTGCGAAAGTGGGTTTGTCCCATGGGAAAATTGACGCTTTTAAATAAAGGTGGAGACAAAGCATTATCTGGCACCGTGGAGTTCGCTGTAAAGTGAGCAGCAAGCAGATTAGCTTTGTCTAAGGAGCTGACAGCTGGAATGTCATTGTGAATGAGCGTGGGGATGGAGGACGAGGCAGAATTTTTAATATTTTTGACGAATGACCAAAAATGTTTACTACCTTTGAGGCATTGTAGGATTTTTTGCCTCAATTTTTGGTCATGTAAGAATTTTACACGTCGAATATGGGCATTGCAGTCTTTGCTGGCTTGTTTAAACTTTTTTCGGTTTTCCTCAGATTTGTTGGCTTTATAAGACCGAAAATTTACTTCTTTCAACCTGATAGCCTCTTTACAGCTCTGGTCAAACCACGAGTTTGCCTTAGGTTTATGCTCTTTATTATGTTAGGAATAAAGTCATTCGTACCTAAGAGGATAGTGTTAGTGATCATATCAGCTTGCGGCATCCACGTCACTATCGAGGAAGCATAGCGACCAGTTAAAACTCCTAAAAAAGCTATTAAGGCCGCTCCAGTTGGCTTTCTCGTGTTGCCATATTTTTCTTTTAGGAGTTTTTTCTTTAACTGAGTGGTCGGATTACGAGAATTTAGCTGATACGATATTATGGTCAGACCAACCTATCTACGAAGCAAATTGATGGGTCACTGTTTTCGCTGGCCTGCCTGCAGTACAAATCGACGACGTGTGTATAGACACAAGTGTAACATGCTCTTATAGAGTCCAAATTTCGGTATGGCTTATTAGCTTTGGGAGGTGCAGCGCAGACACACATAGAAGAGCTACAACAGGTCCAAGACAGGGCGTTAAAGTTGGTGTCGAAAGGTCACGTAACAACTAACATCGTACGCGTTCTTAAAGTAAGACAGATCTTTGAGATGAGTGCAGCTCTAAAGTATTACAACGATTCAAGTTTTCGAACGCCAATTACTCACTAATTGAAAACACGGAAACGAGCTGAGGGATCATCAGTGAGTGGAAGACTGAAGTGCATCATGCCTAACTTACTCAACAATCTCTCTTCGCAACATAAATCAAATAAATGTTTGAAAAAGAAAAAATAAAGCAATACGTTCTCGAAACTATAACCTAATGCTCATGCATCAAATCATCTAGTTAATTAAATTGGATTTCATATCTTAAAACTCAAATATTATAAATTTTTCTTAGTTTTTCAAGAATAACACTAATACTTGAATTTTTGTTACTAATACAAAAATCATCACTTTGATGATTGATAAAAACAAGTTCGTACTTCTTCCTACAGACAAGCCATGAGGCTTCGCAGATCAATAATTTTGTTAGAATTTTTGAAATTATTATAGAAAGTAAGATAAAATTTAAGACAGGCAGCTCATTAATACTTCATAAGGTGGATATCATATTCAAAGGCTCTCATTCGCAGGATGTCAACAGAAGTCAATTGATTTTTTTATTTCTAAAGGGCTGAATAGAATGTGTATCTGTGCCTGAGTCTTGCAGCGCTGTCAAACATCTACCGCGCTGCTTGCAGTTAAAGTAAACACAATGAAAGCGACTGTCAAATTTGCATTTTGCGTTTTTACTTCTTAATGCTTAAACGAGTTTATGGACGAAGAAGAAGAAATTGCTTTTATTATGTGTGTTCGGCACATGTGCTATTTAGCAATAAAATTAATGAAAGAGAAAATAAAATTACTTACTTGATATTCCAAATTCGTCGGATATCTCCTTCCATTTTTGCATTTTTTTTCTTAAATTTTTGTAATTGGGATTCGACAAATTCAACAAAGAATTTCGTTCGCGCCCACAACTTTTATAAATTTTTAGACCTCCATTTCCAAAACAACAAAGCTTTTGTGTACAAATTCATAAACGTCAAATTTGCATCGCTGCTTGAAGTAGAACAAAATCCAACTTCACGATTCACGACACAGACGCAGACACACATTGTGTTGCGGCTTAAGGCTTTCCATACATTTAATATTTTGACAGCTTGCGACTCAAACTCAGACTCAGACACAGACGCAGATACACATTCTGTTCGGCTCTTAAAGCGAGAAAATTTCCTGCGTCAATACTGAGTACCTCAGATCATTAAAAAATTGTTTTTCCTCTTAAAAACCAACTGTTCGATATCAGCATTCGCCAAATTTTAGCTAAAGATAAGGACTGCATGGGCAAATCAGTAGAAACTCACTGGTGTGCACCATTGAAAAGCGCTACAAGGAATACATCATTGCAGCTTTCCGTGATATTGAGTAAGCTTCAAATTTACCAAATTGTATGGTACCAGTTTTGTTTTTGCATATAAAGTAAACTATTTTTATCTTGTTTTGGATACATTCAAAAAAACTATCGTTCGTAACTTAGGTATATGTGCAATATTCTTGACTTACAAGGTTATCATCAACCTTGACCTTACACTCTCTATGATTTTGTTCATTATAAGTTCTTTTCATATACCCAAATGTTTCCGAGAAAAGTGAGTAACAGCTACGAGTAGGCTCAGAGAAAAATATTTTCAGTAAAAAGCAATTATTTTGCTATGTTATTTCGGCTGGTAAGTTAAGTATATACCTTTGAAGTCAAGAACATTCAAGGCTATTCAAGGTCACCAAACAACATTCCCCTCTGTTTTCCACAACTTTGGTCTTAAATGTTTTTCTCATATCTCTAACCGTTCCCATATACTGATTTACGACGAGATAGTTTGGTCGATATCTTTGGACAAATCTGTACTCGGAAAGTACACCAGTACTTCGGCTGCTCTTCACATATTGTTTCATCTTGTTGATTCATCTCTTTGCCAGCACATTCGTCGAATGACATATTACATGATTAGAAGACCGCAGTGCGCTGTCAGTGGCCCCGTTCCGAAGATTATTCGAATCCATCCCAGACGGACAGCATAGTAGAGGAAGACCTCATACTGGGGCTTATTATTTGAATCCCAGGTCCATCCCGGACTGTAGCATATAGTAAGGTGAAGTAAGGTAATGCTGTACTGAATTTTTTTCTATTTATGATTGGGATTTGTGTTCATCACCTGCCCTCGCCTTCTTGTTGCACTCTGCTTTGTCATTTGCATGCTATTGGATAGCATCCTATACATATATACATATATATTCCTCATTTTTAGATTCCCCAAACTACCTGATTACCAAAAAGGATAGAAATAATACAATCTGTTAACGTCCTTTGATCCTCAAGGAGATTAAGAAGAAAAGAAGATCAGAATAAAACCTTCCTGACAGCATGATGAATTGACAAAAAGCAAATCCTTAAAGACGTCTTTCTCATTCTTACACTACACCTCTACAGACCACCTTTAATCCAATGAACAAACAATGTTCCAATTTGTATTTCTTTCAGCAGAAAGCAGCTACCTAAGGAGGAGAACGAAACTCTACAAAATCTATAGGAATAATAAAAAAACAAAAAAAACAAAAAAAAACAGTATAGGAAGAACGATGCCATGATGATGCCAAGAGTAAAAAGAACGACAATGTCAACGGAGCACCACAACGGAAATGAGAACTACCTCAACACAATGAGTTTTATGAAAATAACTATGCACATCCTGTCGTGTTGGCTGCCTTTTGACCTCATCATCTTGAAGTGGCCAGAAATGAGCCCGAGAACCCGTTGTCACATTTCACATTTACACTTGAATGTCATACTCGTGTACAGTATGTCTGCTATGATGATGTCCTTCACCAGTGGCAGTACCGAGCACACAATGACAAACATGATTTTAAAGCGGAAGCGAAATTTATCCTGAGAGACTTTTCGTCTCTTCGTACTTCTACTTACCACCGTCGAGTCCATCACGGCAAAAGACTGAATAAATAAAAAAAAATAACAGAATAAAATGCAAATTGTTTTACTTGGTTTCATTTTCCTTCTGGTAATGCAGATACAGAAAATAAAAAACAAGACAGGATAAAGCAAGTGGATGACATAAAACGTCCATCCGCCCACACAACTTTTCACCTCATTTGCACTTCCTTCTTAGAGTAGTGCCTTTGGGTGAAACAAACGAGGGCGGTGCGGAAGTTCACAGGGAAGTTGCCAATGAAAACAGGTGCTTTAGCTGAGTCCTTCTTTGTTCGCTGCTTTTGGTTATTTTAAGTTGCCATTCGTCATTTTTTCATTTGCTTTGCGTCAGATTTAAAATGGATGAATGGAATATTTAATAAAAATGAGGGAACAGCATTACGATGTTGCGAAGGAATTCTGTTTTATTAGTCCCTGAATTCCATTGAGCATTTTGTAATTAGTTAAGAGCATCCTTCGGCAATCTTGTTGAATAATCATCAAAGCGTGTTTTTTTTTTTTTTTTTTTGTTAAGTACTTATAGCTATTCTTGGTGAAAGACTTTTGAAAAAAAAAAATACTTTTGGCTAAACACAAACATTTCTTTTATATCACTATGCTAAAGAGAATGCTTGACCCATCAAATCTGGATTACAAAGCCTTGCAGGAATTGTCGGTTTCATAATATTTTTTTTCCAGTTTTTTTGTGGTTTCAGAGTGATATCGGTTGAATGAACTCACCTTATAATACAACTGAATTAGGATTTATCTAGTTATCGTAAAGTGGTATCTCTGTTGAAAAAATGTTAAAAGTGATGCTAATAGTGTACCTACAGAGCAGTTAGAATTCTACCGGGTATTTCCAATAGCAAGATGGAATTTGGTGGATATGTTCAAAGTATGAATTCAAAAGGAACTCGAACGTGAAAAAATATCAGCAGATGCTGTCTTCCGCGGAATGATGATCAACTGTAAGCTGTATTCTACTCCGATTTATCATTATTCAATTTCCAATATTATCTTTTCTTATTTTCTTTTTACTTTCATTTAATTTTTTATATTCATCAGCCAAATCTCTGTATGTCGTCCTCATTTCTTGTGTATCTTGTTTCGTAGTTGTTGTAGGGGTTTAAGTTTGTATTTTGTTTTAAATTTTTTTGCAAATGATTGATACTTGCAGTAATGTTACTGCATTTGGTGATATGAGCGTGAATACGCGTGTTATGATAGATGTGCTGTGTAAACAGTCTAGTGGCCTTCGGGTTTGTCACATTAACGCACAAAGTCTGTATCCAAAACTGGATGAGTTTAGATTCCGGTTCTTAGGGTCAAGCGTGGATGTTATATGTGTTTCGGAGACTTGGTTTCAACCTGAAATTTCTGATAATGTATATGGCTTGGATGGCTACAAATTGTTTCGCGCTGATAGATCTGACCGAATTGGTGGTGGAACAGCAATTTACGTACGTAGTTGTATTCATTTTAAATCTGTTGCTTGGGCGGATGCTGCATCCTCGATCAATTTTTGTTTTATTGAAATACTCAATAGTGTAAATAAATGTTTGCTTGGCGTTGTTTACAGGCCTAACACAAATATTGACAAATCACCTGACTTTTCAACACTTGAAAACATTTCTACTTCCTATAAAGAAATAATTATGTGTGGCGACTTTAACTGCAACTTGCTGGGATCTAGATCATTTTTGGAAGGAATGGCCACTCTTGGATTGGAGACACTTAATGCCCATAATCCAACGCATTTCATGGGCCTTAGCGCTACCCTGCTGGACTTATTCTTTGTCAACAATTCACAAAATACCTCATTTTATTCCCAGTTACCTGTGCCTGCTTTTTCAAAGCATGATCTTGTCTTTGCCACTTTTCAAATTAATGTGCAATTAACACCCACGTTATACGAGTATAGGGACTTTAAAAGCATTAATCTAAATCAGCTGAGAGAAGATTTATTTACTATAAACTGGCAACAAATCTACTTCATGACATCCGCTGATGATCAAGTTAATTTTCTGCAAGATGCTGCAACCACCTGTTTAACACACATGTACCACTCAAAACAAAATATGGGCGAAATAATACAAGTTCATGGTTTTCAAGTGATATTCGAGAACTCATAAAGCAAAGAGATCTGGCGTACAAACGCTAGAAACGGTACAGACTTACCGAATTCTATGAACTTTTTCGCATGCTGAGAAATAAGGTCTGCATTAAAATAAGAGATGCCAAATCTCGTCTGTTCTCTGAACGCCTTAATAAAGATCTACCCACGAAAACTCTGTGGAGCAACATTCGGGAGCTAGGTGTTGGCCGTGAAAAGCAACATTCTGATGAAGATGTAAATCCAGACTTCCTTAATAATGAATTTGCAAAAGTTCAGTGCGGCTCGACTAATATTATAGTTCCAAGCTCAGCTGATATGTATAACATAATTATTTTAACTAGCTCATTCCCAATGGCGTGGAAGGTTGCCAAAGTTACACCTATTGTAAAAAAACCTGCTACTCGCTCATCCTCACCTGAATTTAGGAGAATATCAATAATAATATCTAAGATTTCGGAAAAACTTTTGCAGGAACAAATATCGACGTTTATTAAAAATAAAAATCTTCTAAGTGGTCTTCAGTCAGGTTTTAGAGCAAAACATAGTTGTGTTTCAGCTGTCCTTAAAGTCACGGATGATATTAGATGCGCCATGAACTGTGACTTGGTGTCATTCCTAGGACTCCTTGATTTCTCGAAGGCCTTTGACACGGTAATCCATAGGGTACTTGTTTCCAAACTAAAGAGTCAGTTTCGTTTTTCTCAAATGGCAGCTGACTTGATGCTCTCCTATCTTAGTTGAAGGAGACAAGCTGTTGTTGTAGGGAGAAGTAAATCAGGCCTCATAGAGTTGTCGTCGGGAGTACCCCAAGCCTCTATTTTGGGCCCGCTTTTATTCTCAATTTTTATAAATGACCTTCCGCTAGCAGTTAAGCATACATCTTTACACATGTACGCGGATGACGTGCAAATTAATCTTAGCTGTAAACTTGGAATGATAGAAGATGGAGATTATAGATTAAACAGAGACCTTGAAAATATTCTGCAATGGTCCGATACTAATTATCTTCAAATAAACCCTAGAAAATCTAAGTGCTTAATTATTTATAAAAACAAACTTGAAGTCAAGTTTGGGGGAACACAAAACTCGAATATGTCGACAAAGCTAAGAATTTAGGTATCTGGTTTGATTCGACTCTGAACTGGAACTACCACATCCAATTAATAATTGGCAAAATTTATGGCTGTCTGCGATGTTTATCGTTATCGAAACAGTTCACACCACTACACATTAAAATAAATTTAGCAAAAAGTATAATTATGCCAATTACATCTTACGGATGTGAAATTTTTTGTGACCTGAGCTACGAAACGAAAATAAGACTTTCTGTTGCTTTTAATAATGTTATCAGATACGTTTATAACCTTATGCGCTTTGATCACGTATCGAACTTCTCAAAAAATATTTTAGGATGTGACCTACACACATATAGAAAATACTTTGCACTTAAAACATTAAATAACTTATTAGGAACCAGACAGCCGTACTTTCTATATGAAAAAATAGAGTTGCCAGTGTCCAATCGCTCCTTCATAATAATACAACCCAGATTTACGTGCACGACTTCAGAACGACAATTTTTCGTTCATGTCATCAAGCAGTATAACTCCTTGTCCCTAGACATAAGGAAACTCAGTGGCACAGTTTGTTCAGATATTTGGTTGAAAATTCATAAAAAAATAAAAATTAATTAATAATTATATTATTATTTAGAATTATTATTATTTAATTATTTGAATGATTTGATTTTTGAATTGGCTATTAGTTATTGAATTTTATACTTAAATTTAACTTTTGCATTTAAAGACTGTAAGTCTATTGTGAAAGATGTTTGAAATAAATAAATAAAAAAAAAAAAGGAATCCCACTTAGGAAACGCGCCATAATGGTTTTCGCCACCATACTAGATGTTGTTTGTTTTTCTCCATTTGCAAGGCAACTAAAAGCACTGGTGATAGGCTTGCCACCTGTCCTCCAGCACTTAGTCGAAGGGAAATACCTTCATCCTCAGCTAAGGCAAAAAATATCCTCCACACGGAAAATACATAAATTGAATTTGCAAAGTAAAGTTTTAGGTTTCTTTTTGCAAATTATGTGATAATTTCTGAAAGCAAAAATATTGTTAGTCTCAGTTTCGAAACTGTTACCTGATCTTTCAATTTCATTTGTCAATTAAGTCTTTCAATTTAGGTGTCTTATTTTGTTGCAAATATTGTAGTTCCATTTGAAAATAAGGTTGTTGTATGATAGTCGCTTTGGTAAGTAGTTTGAAAAATGTTAAAAAATAGTTCTTGCATCATTTGGCACGATATGCGGAATGGTATTTGTAACACGGCTAACAGATTTTGATAAAATTTGGTTTTTCTACTGAAAATCATTAAAACCGAATGGAGTTAGAGTAAGGTGGATGGGTGCGGTTTGAAAAATATTCAAAAATCTGTGTTCTTTAAAAAAGTCTAATTCAAGGTCCACAGAACGAATTTTAAAATGAAAATTCGGATTTTAAGTTTGCATGGAAAAGCTTCAAAATAAAATTTATCAAAATCTGAACAAGCGGATAGAATGTGAAAAAGCAAGGGAAAAAGCATTCAAACTTTTAAAACTTGTTTGAAAGCGTGTCTGCATGCGGAACAAAAGCAAATACTTCGCTAGATTGGAAAATGAGGCTTCATATGCAAGAAATTGAAAATCTTTTTCGAAAGCTATTCGAACAATAAATGGCTTTTCATAGTCAATGACTATTTAGACAGTGCCATAGGCTTGGATGAAGTAAAAATAGCAATTGCAAAATCAAAATTAAACAAAGCTCTTGGTATCAATAGAATAACATTTGAGTTCTATGGGTGTTTAACAGAAGATGCATTTTTGTTGCTGACATGTGTATAATGAAATATTTTCTTATGGTAACTTTTCCCCAAGAATTCCGCAAGGCATTTCATTTTCTACAGCCCCAAAAAGATGACGGAAACGTAGTCGAGTACTATAGAGGCATATCTTTCTTAAACTGGTCATTGAAAATATTTACTTCAATTTTGTATGACAGAATTAGAGCTCGATTGCTAAACGACTTCCCAGCAGAATTTAAAAAAAATCATTCAACTAATGACCGATTTTTTATTTTAACAAATATTGCCCAATCTTATATGAAAAGAAAAAAGAAATTATATGCGTTTTGCATGGATTTCAAAACGGCGTTTGATTTTACCGACAGAAGTTCGCTCTTTTACAAACTCTCTATCATAGGGCGAGCTTCCTCTTTTCATGCTAACCTTTGATAAGGTTGAGAGTTTAGATAAGAATTACTAAATAAGAACAATTCTGAATATCGTAGTCAAAATCGAACCCATGCGCAGGAATATAAGGTTGATACCTCAGTGCAAACGATGCCAATGATTCAACCATACGCAAACGTATTGCCGAAAAGAACCGCGATGTGTCAAATACGCCGGTAAACATATTAGTCAAGAGTGTGGCGTAAACAAAAAACCCCTGCAGCGTGTATTAACTGTAATGGTAAGCACCCGGTTAACTACAGAGGCTGTGAAGTAGCCAAGGTATTGCAAAAAAGAAGAGATCGACTTATGAAGCCGCAAAAACCCACCTTCAAAACCGGTAAATAAGGAAAATTCGAAAACTGCTGCAAGAAAGGTGACTAGAGACAACCGAGTCGACCCTGGCGTGCTTACGTACGCTCAAGCTGCGACATCAAACACCGATCAAATTCTACACCGCGTTAAGGTAAAAGCGCCTAAAGAAAAGCCATCAGATTCTGACATGCAGACGCGTGCTCAAGCATCAACATCAACAAAGACGAACACTGATAATTCTGAAAACCCTGTTTCTCGTGTCACATTCCATTATCCTTGCGTGGCTTGAGGAGCAAACAAAAACAAACATGCTAATTGTCGAAAGGTTGGTGAAGCTTGAAAATAAGCTTAACAACAGGAAAATTTCAAAACGAACATGACGAAACTTCATAAAATTGGAACGCCAACGGTCTCATACAAAGACTAGAAGAGCTAGAAATATTTCTACGAGAAAATGACATTGATATATGTTTGATCTGTGAAACTCACCTGACGAAACTGTTGCGTGTAAACATTACTGGATACAGTACCCATCACGCTTATCACCCGTCGGAAAGAGCCAGAGGCGGATCGTCTTTAATCATAAAAGATTGCATCGAACGCTCTGAAGAGATTATGATAGAGCTTGAAACAATGCAAGTGAGCACTGTACGCGTGAAAAATGGACATTACTCTTTCAATGTCTCGTCTATTTATTGTCCACTGCGTTGCAGGCTTGAAAAAAATGATTTTACAAATATTTTCAGCTCACTTGGACCGAATTTTATTATTGGCGGTGATTTTAATGCAAAACACACCTTCTGGGGTTCAAGATGTCTCTCACAAAAAGGCAGAGCACTTTACAACGCCTGCATGCAAACATAGTTGCAAACTTTCACTCGACTGGTAAACCAACATATTGGCCGACTGATATCAACAAAATACCCGATCTGATCGATTTCTTTGTTGTAAAAGGAATACCAGACAACTGTATTAAAATTGATGAAAGTTTTGATCTCTCCGATCATTCCCCTATCATTCTAACGATGAGCGAACGACGAATTAAAAAAAGATGTACCTGCTAGACTAGCTACCAGAAAAACTGATTGGGAAGGCTTCAAAAAAGACGTTGAAGAACATATCGAACTGAGAGTATCACTTAGGACGTCTTCTGAACTCGAAATCGAAGTTGATCGTTTTGTTGAAGTTCTGCAGCGCGCCGCGTGGAAAAATACTTCCTATCAAAGGAAAACGCCGATCAGTCATGCTCAAGAATATCCACCGGAAATAAAAGAAATGGTAAGGGAGAAGAGAAAAGCGCGTAAAAGTGGCAACAAACTCGTGCTCCGCAACATAAATTGCGTTTAAATCGCTTGTGTAACTAGCTAAAAAAGCCATTATTGATTTTAAAAATCGGACAATACAAACCAGCATTGAAAGCTTAACAGCGGAAAAAGATTCCAATTATTCGCTCTGGAAAGCTATAAAAGACATTAAAAAACCGAAAATACAAGCGGCCCCAATCAAGAAAAATGACAACGAATGGGCCAAGAATGATAAAGACAAAGCAGAAGTCTTTGCCGCCCATTTAGAAGAAACATTTAAACCATTTGATGGACAAGCGCCTGTTGAAAATGATAATGCGTCGGATATAGCACTTCACAATTACAAAGTAAGAAATGCAAGGCTGATCGAACTTCAACAAGAAATAAAGAAACTGAAACCGAATAAAGTTCCTGGATACGACCTAATCACAGGAGAGCTTCTTAAATCGTTACCTAGAAAAGCATTAGTTAAGTTCCTCTACATTATAAACGCAGCGATAAGACTATAATATGTTCCGAGTCAATGGAAAGTCGCGGAAGTAATAATGATTCTGAAGCCAGGAAAACCGTCGAATGATAAAAAATCGTATAGACCTATTTCGCTACTGCCGATTATGTCTAAAGTTTTCGAAAGAATAGTACTTAAGCGATTACAGCCGGTTATAAAAGAAAGATCTCTTATTCCCAACCACCAGTTTGGGTTTAGAACCAAGCACTCAACAATAGACCAAGTGCATAGAATAACTGATTTAATTGAAAAAGCTTACGAAGAAAAAAAGATTTGCTCGAGCGTATTCCTTGATGTTTCTCAAGCTTTTGACAAGGTCTGGCATGAAGGCTTGAAATATAAATTACGACAGGTTCTGCCGGAACACTTATATAATATTCTGGAAAAATATTTGACGAATCGACTTTTCCGAGTCAAACACGGAAATTAAATTCAGAATTTAAAGAAATAAGGGCTGGGGTGCCGCATGGAAGTGTTCTTGGACCGCTTTTGTACCTATTATATACTCGCGATCTACAGCAAGAAGAAGGCACCGTATTAGCTACATTTGCCGACGACACTACCATCCTGGTAACGGTTAAAACGATCGAAGAAACGACTGAAAAATTGCAAGAAGCATTGAATAAAGTAAATGAATGGACAAAGATTTGACGACTAGCTTTAAACGAAAACAAATCTGTTCATGTCAATTTTACTTATAAGAAAATAAAAAATTTGCCGATATTTTCAAACTCGGTTCAAATTCCGTTTGCAAACGAGGCTAAGTACCTTGGAATGACACTTGATGCTAAGCTGAAGTGGAAATCGCACGTGAAGAAAAAACGTAAAGAACTAGAAACCAAATACAGAGAAATGTACTGGTTACTTGGAAAACATTCCAAGCTTAATATAGAGAACAAACTGCTTTTATACAAGCAAATGCTAAAGCCGATATGGACATATGGAATACAACTCTGGGGTTGTACCAAAATAAGTAAAGTCAATATTTTACAAACTTTTGAAAATAACGTGCTAAGATCAATACTTAATGCACCGTGGTTTATTAGAAATAGCGATATCCATAGAGATTTCAGAATTGCAATAGTCGAACATGAAATCAAAAACTTAGCGCGTAAGCATAAAGACAGATTACAAGAACACGGTAACAATGAAGTCCTTCGAATTCTAGATGAGAGGAATCTACTGCGTCGTCTACAAAGGACTAAACCTTTCGACTTAACGCGATAGCAAGAAACCGCGTCTAATTTGCGGAACAAGCAGGAACTTTCAATGGAAAGGGACCAGCCAAAATAATAAAATAAATAAAACGCGCTATCGATCCTCATAGTGTTTTCATGAAGATTTTTTACCTACTCTCGGACAAAAAAAAAACAGAATTGACAGTATGGAATGGCGAACTCTTTTCTGAATAGTTTACAACAACAGTGGGAGTAAAGGAGGGGTGTATATTTAAATGATTTAAAAGATGTGATTTGTGAAGGGGTCTTATGGTGTGGAAGAATCAGAGTTCTTTTGCATGCGGATGACATAGTCTGACTCTCCACAAGGTCTTAGTCGAATGAGTTTAGAGCTTGAAGAATATTGTATAAAATGGAATCTGACTGCGAACTTAGGTGGATTCTTATACTATTACAGGACATGGACGTTGAGAAGAAAAGAGAGAGAGAGAGAATGAGAGAAAGAAAGTGTAGTGGTTACACTATACTCAGATGGTATTAAGTTTCTGTAAACTCCAAGCGTAGCGTCCAGATAACTGGGGAGCTTGTTTGTTTTGCTTTTGTCGTTGCTCATGATTCACAGTATTTTTTTTCCGTCCTCCTGATGTCATCATCACGATCAAGTTGCATTTTCAGCCATATGACCACTATACTGCCAGTGTTATACCTTCGCAGTAGAGTTGACTTAGCTTTCGCAATTGACCGATTTTTTTATTTATTTCATGCGAAATAAATAGATGATTCGTGACATCAGGATTTGAACCGTGAACCAACAGCGTGACAAGCGATGATATTACCACAACACCACGGCCACCCTCGTGGTCGCTTTTCTCACAACGAACGCTGAAACTTTGGTGTAGAGAAAATGGAAATGGTTAAAGAATGCGACTACCTTGGTATGAAAATAGCTTTCAATTTGAACCTGAAGAGGCATTTCACCAGAAAATTAGAGGTAGCTAAGACTGCACTAAACCTGCGTGAGAACAAAAACTCTTAGCTTAAGTACTAACTTTAAATTGCTTGAAGCGACATCGAGATATGTAATATTTTACGGAGCGCAAATTTGGGAATGGGTACAGTACGATGAAGTCAAACAAATAATTCGATTTTTTCTAAAAAGAATATTTCATCTCCCAACTAACATTGCGACTTACATGCTGTTTTTGGAGACAGGTTTATCACAACTACATATTTGTTTCCACTCTAAAGCTTCACTTCGATTACATAATTATAACGCTGTCCCATCCGCCCGACCAACTACCCTTAAACTTTATTTATTAAAACTTGGATTCTTTAAATATACAATGTGGATAGGTGGAGAAATATTTTATACACCTTTCTACAACAAGACATCAAGCTTAGAGATGAATTCAAGGAACAGGCTGAATCGTCCTTTACAACAAGCTGAACTGCGATTTGATGGGGAAGAATTATTTCCGAGACGAGAACAGTATACCGAGTATCTCAATAATTTTTAAAGAAAGAGGTGAACTACTGAATCTTCATTTCAAGCCACATAGAGAGGATCTCCCTATATTATGCTCCCTTTGTGACCATGGAGTACGCAAGAGTGGCTTCAATTTGCTAGCAGTATTTCCAATTTTGGCGGAGATAAGACAAAAATACTTCAAGAGCACCGTGATGTCTTTGGAGAGGACTTTAAGCCTTCTGAATGGAGGTGAAGGCTGGACTTCAGTCTGTGCGTATTGCACGGCAGCAGCTGGTTATAGAGCCAAGATAATAGCCGAAGCGTTGTAGATATATCTTAAATTAAATCGCTATAAAATATTTCTAAAACGTCTTCCCAACCCAACAATTTAAGAAAAATATAACTTTATTTAATTTCTTTATTTAATATTTAAATTTATTTGCCATTTGAGGTGATGGCCAAGGACTTTGTACGATGGTCAAGGATTTACCCGTCGTGATGCTATAGACTATTAGTAATATCTGAGCTATTTTATATATTTGTTTCCAATTGAATTGAAGCTATTAGTAATGTCAAAATAAGCAACACTAAAGTCATGTTCTTATTTATAAATAATTGAATCAACATACGAGTAATGGCTACATATACTAGCAAGTACAATGCTAGTTGAACTCAAACAGGAAATAAAGAAGTTGAAACTTAAAAAAGTTCTGAATACGACTTAGTCACAGGAGAGGTTCTCAAAGAATTACATAGAAAAGGGATAATTGAACTTTTGTATATTATAAACGCTGCTCTTAGACCAAAGTTTCTTCCAAGTCAATGGGAAATCGCGGATATCGCTTCTTCCGATTATATCCAATGTATTCGAAAGGATATTGCTCAGCCGTTTCCTGCCAGATATATGATTTGTTAAGACATTTATATGCCATTTTGGAGTCATATCTCGCGAATAGACTTTTCCCTGTCAAACACGGTATCGATTATTTAGAATCTTTATCAATTCCGTTCGAATTCCTTTTCCAAACGAGATTAAATATCTCCTGATGGCACTTGACGCAAAGTTGAAGTGGAAGTCCCACGTCAAAATGCAAAGAACTCGAAAATAAATACAGGTCACGTGAACAATGCAGTTCTACCAATTCCAGATGAGTGACATTTATTGCGTCGTCTACAAAGAACGAAGCCATTCGATCTAACTCGATAAATCACAACCGCGTTAAAATTGCGGAATAAGCACAAACTTTCGATGGTAAGATACCCGCCAAACATTTTAATCTCGTTATATAAAAACTGTTTGTTAGGTCAATACTAAGTTGCAGTATTAAAGTCCTCATAGTGACTTTTTGAAGTTTTTCACCTACCCTCAGGGAAAAACAAAAAAAAAAAAAATTTTTTATGTGTATGCTACCATGTTTGTATATAACCCATGCTTTGACTAGAGTTCTACACTAAGATTGATGTACCATTTAACACCATTCTTAGAGTTATGATATATCAACCCAACAAATTTTGTATCTACTTTTCCTTTGTTATATTTAAGTATCGTGGTGGATTTGGATGTCAAACGACTAACAAAGGCCTCGTAGGAGCAGCATCTCCCGATAGGTGTTGGTTCGCTAAGTAACGAGAAAGAGCCACTGCAGCCGAAAACCAGCAGCCCTGTTAGTACTCGTAAGACCTACTTCCAGCTCCTCGTGGTGCCATCTGGGAATTTCTTCGGAAATTGCGAACGGGAGAGGACGAATGGCGAGTCTCCTGCGCCATATAACAGGATAAGTGTCGGTTGGTCTGGGGCCAAGCGAGCCTCAACCGTAAAAACAAAAATTGATCCGAAACGATGACGACCTTTAGCTATCAAACACGGACAACGATCGGATTCTGGAACGTTAAGACCCTCCTGGACTCACTCCTGGTCCTAAGGTCCCCCAAGTGCGCCAACTATTTAGGGACCACCTTGCCTTAGAAGCGGAAGCAATAAGCAGCTCAATGCAGGAGAGCATGGATGATCACTGGAATGTTTAGAAAAATGCTTTTGCGAGCGGGGCACACACCTATGTCGGTAAAAGGCAGGCACACCATCGCACATGGCTTTCGGCAGAGAGACGTATCGATGAGCGTACAACAATAAAGGCTCGGATTGCAGCGGCCTCAGCAGTAGAGAGGACCGAGTTAGAAACCCTGTACCGTACGAAGAAGAAAGAAGTGCAGCGTAGTGTGAGACGTGACAAATGTCAATATATCGACACACTGGCTTCTAGGGCTGAAGAAGCAGCGAGCAGGTGCGATAGTAGGACTGTTTACAGCATCACCAAGGAACTCATTGGTGGTCGAAACTCCAAACAACACTCGGTGAAGAGTCTGGACGGTAACCTCCTGATTTCGGATGAGGATCACCTCAATAGATGGAGAGAACATTTTGCTTCAGTGCTAAATCCCTTAGACGATGGCGATATAATCTCAAATTCGAATGAGCATTCCGAAGCAACAAATTCCCGAATACGCACGGCACCTCCCAGCAAAACAGAAATTATGGCAGCAATCAAGTCCCTCAAGAAAAACAAAGCGGTGGATATTGATGTCATCCCTGCTGAATTGTTTCAAGCGGCTCCAAACACATCAGCAGATCTGCTGCATCCGCTAATACAGAGAGCTTGGGATAGCGAACAATTTCCACAGGAGTGGAAAAGGGGGATGATCATAAAGCTATTGAAAGAGGGAAACCTGATGGAATGCGGAAACTGGAGAGGTATATGTGATCTTCCAGCTGTAGCCAAAATAATAGCAAAAATAATTCTGGACCGAATTAAAGAGCATTTAGATTCTACTCTCGATGTCGAACAGGCAGGCTTTCGCACTGGATCCTCCTGCATCGACCACATAAACACCTTACGGATCATAATCGAACAATGCGTTGAGTACAGGTCTCCGCTACATCTGTTGTTTATCGACTTCGAGAAACCTTTCGAAAGCTTGTATCGAGATGCTTTTGGCTGGCCTTGCGCAGGAGAGGCATCCCGGAAAAACTTATTGCTATTATCAAGGCGACATACGAGGGCGGTAAATGTCAAGTCTTACACAGCGGTAAGGTGTCAGAGGAATTTGGTGTCCAAAGTGGAGTACGTCATACTGTCACCACTATTGTTCTTGGTGGTTATCAGCGATGTACTCCGTGCAGCATTGTCGGAAGGAAACAATGGAATTCGTTGGACTATGACATCCTACCTTAAACACCTAGACTACGCTGACGATGTTTGTCTACTTTCACATCGGATAATGGACCTTCATCTAATGGCCCATAATCTAGAAACTGAGGCAAACAAAGTGGGGCTCAAAATAAACACGGCCAAAACAAAAGCCCTCAGCACTTCCAACACTAACGCTCAACTTAACATTGCCGGACAGGAAGTCGAAAAAGTTGACAACTTTCTATATTTAGGAAGTGTGGTCTCGGCTAACCGCGGTGGCACCCAACTGGACGTATGCAGTAGAATCGGGAAGGCTAAAGCTGCATTCGGTATGCTATCCACAATCTGGAAAAGTAATGTTATCAGCTTAAGAACCCGGCTGCGACTGTTCCGCTCTAACGTAGAATCGGTACTGCTGTATGTGTGCAGTACCTAAAAGGTGGACACCATTAGCAAACGCAGACTGCAAGTCTTCGTAAATAAATGTTTAAGAATCATCTTCAGGATTTTTTGGCCGAACCGGATCTCCAACGAACAGTTTTATATGAGAACGGGCCAAGAACCTACAAACATTACTATACGAAGGAGAAAGTGGCAGTGGATTGGACACACCCTACGGCGCGAAGACAACTCCATTGCGAAATATGCCATGCAGTGAAATCCGCTCACCCAAGTAAGCAGAATAGCGGGACGCCCTAGGCAAACATGGCGTAGAACAGTTGAGGAGGAATCGAGCTCTCTAGGAATGAGTTGAAGGCAGCTCAAACGCGTTGTAGAAGTACGAACAGGATGGCGCGCATGCGTGGTTGACGCCATATGCTCCCCGAGGGGATAAAAGACCTAAGTGTAGGACTTGGTCTCTTTAGGACTGATATCAATACGGGAGCACTTTTTGTTTAGAACTTTCGCAGATCATGTTTGCCCTTCCACTTCAAAAAATAATCCTATCCTTATTTTCTCGATCGTTTTCTCGAGAAATAATTGATTGTTCTTTTTTTTGCGTATGATACAAATCTGTCAATTAGCACCTTTGTGACTCAAAACTCGTAATCTATTAATTTTTGTTTGATTCACTAAATTTTTACTCCTAAAAAGTTTAAGTATTGTTTTCGTGAAAACTAACTACTAGCGTACAGCGTTAGATAAAAACTAGGCATACTACAAATTATTTAAGCCCAACCTGCTGTAACTGAAACTGCTGTATGAGAAATGGCAAGAATTTGCAATCCCTACAAACAAATCATACAATCATTGGCGCCTTTAGTTCATCTTTTATTTCTGGTCTTGGTTTTTTAAAACAGCACTTTCAACAATAGATCAGTGTTACCCAAAGCAAAGCTCTGTGCTATACTTACAACAACAACAAAATCACCCCAAACATAGTCGAATTACACAAGGATTCCTACCCTAATCCGAAACAAAACAATGTCGATTAAATATTCACTCTGGAACGAAATTAAAATTTCGAACAAATCAAAGGGAAATCTCTTAGGTCTGCAATTGCGATTAAAATTTGCTCTGCTTCTCCCTATTACTCTACACCTCCGCGCCCCTTCTTTTTTACTTTTATCCAATAACTCAATTTGGAAAATTTAATTCCAAAATTTGTGTCGGCAACGATAAAACTTTTATTCGTATGGCACCAATTTAATCAAATTTCATCCCTAATTCCTTTGATAAATTGAAAATTCATTATGCATATGGTGAAATCAGTCAGTGTGTATAAACAGGCACCCTCCAAACCCACGTAATTAGGACTACGCCCATAAAAAGGTAATTAAAAATATTTAAATTTTAGAATCAACTTCAACCTTAACGGGAAAAACTCTTCATCGTTGTCGTTCTGTCAAGATCCTGTCGGAAGGTGACTGTAATAAAACATGTGTAGGTGTACCTATATAATTTACGTACTCTCATGTTTACCCTCATCGCACCAAAATCTAACCCAATTAAAAAGTCCAATTAATCAGCCCGCTGTTTTAACTGATTTTATCTATGTGTTTTCTACAAAGAAGGGTGGGGAGAGCGGAATTCCTTTAATTCCGTATGGCAGACGAAGAAAAACACCAAACGAGTTCACAATTTAATTAACTATGCCTAAGAACTGAACTACTAATGGAATGACAGAAATTTTGAAAAAGGATTAACAAAATTCTTTACACAAATTATCTTTGCTTTTATCTTCTTTTCCATGTGACCTAACCATAAATATACTTTTGGAGAAGTAACAACTTTAAAGTGGTAATAATGTTGTAGGGTGTGATACTCGTAGGTGGTATAAGTTTTGTTCATAATTTTACTAAATGATTTTTTTTATACGAATTTCATAAAAAACCTGAATCCGTTCTGTACTTTTGTATATTCGTATCTTCTAAATATTGAGTCTGTTTATGCGATAAATCTGTTTTTAGAGGGTGTTGGAAAAACCATTTTATTGTTTGGATTACCTAGCTCTACCTTCCCGGGTACCAGTATATATGTAGGAACCTGGGTTGTAAAATGTGAAAAAAAAAAACCAAAAACTGTTGACATACGGATATTTGGATAGGCGGATGGACGGACATCATTTATATGTTATTAGCAACACTACCATATAACTAGACAACTCAACTGTTTTCCTGACAAAAAGAAAATTCGTAGTAAATTGCTGGTAAAAAAAAAATAATGGACCTAATAGATGAAAAGAGAAAGGTTAGGAAGAAATGGGAGCAGAGATATCCACACTACATATCACTTAAGCTTAATAGATTAACTAAATTGATAAGACCCCATCTAAGGGATTTAAAAAACCAATCATCTAATCGATTTATGTGTGAGCTGACTGCTGATAAGAAAACAGAATACTCTCTTTGAAAGTCTACTGAATACCTGAAACGTCCAATATAACAGAACCCACCTTTAAAATCAAGAAACACTTGGGCCGAAACAAACACCCAAAAGGCTGACATACGAGTATTTGCCGAATGGAGACCTTCCAGCCTAATGAACCTCAAATGGTTGAAATATAACCAGAAGTAGATAAGTTGGATGAAAAAATTTCTTTCGCTTAGCCGGAGGAAATTAGATTAATTATCAAAAACGATCTCAGACGAGAAAAATGACCTGGATATGATTTAATAACTGCTGAGGTCTAAAACGAACTGCTATCAAGTGCTTTTCTTAAGCTGGCAATATTAATAAATGCATTGTTTTACTTAATAAATATTCCCTATCACTAGAAAGTAGCAGATGTGATCATGATCCCCAAACCAGGAAAAGGTCCTCATGAAACATCATCTTACAGACCAATCTATCTTTTACCCATTTTATAAAAATTGTTTGAGAAAGTTTTCTTAAGGAGACTAAGTCCACTCATAACTGGTCGAAATATTATTCCAGAACACCAATTTGGTTTCAGGGATAGACATTCTACCATAGAACAAGTACATTGGATTACTAACGTCATCGAAAAGCATAAGTGCTAGAGCCATACCTTACGAGTTGATATTTTGGAATCAGACAAGGTAGTTCCTATTCCGAACTGAAAGAAGTTATGGCTGGAGTTCCACAAGGAAGTATCCTAGGTCCAGTTTTATACTTACTCTTTACCAACGACATACCGACTCCTTCAAACTGTACAATTGCTTCTTTTGCTGATACTTCCAGTTGACAAAAATTAACGTGAATCAACTGAATGCCTTCAAAATGCTATAGATGCATTTCTCAGATGGACCAAAAATAACAGAGTTCTCTTGAATAGTTCAAAATCAGCTCATGTATATTTTACAAATAAAAAAATCTCCCTATATTGATTTCTGGAGTTCAAATTCCCTATTTTAACACTGCTTAATATCTGGGGATGAATCTAGAAGCCAAGCTAAGATGGAGGGAACTCATTAAAAAAGAAAAAAAAGAAGAGTTTAATTCTAAACTAAGAAAAACTTAACTAGTTCATTGGTAGAAAATGCCCCCTATTGATACATAATAAACTTTTTAGTTTATAAACAGATACTGAAACTAGTACAACATATGGTATTCAACAATGGGGTGTACTTCCCAAACTAATATTGCCATACTCTAAGCGACATTGTCAAGGTATGTAAGAAATTCCGACTTACAACGCGACCTTAACCTCGAAACGGTACACGAGACTATTTTCAAATTTGCGAGAATGAAATTCATGAGGCTGAGACAATATGTTAACCAAGAAGCAGAAAAGCTGAGTGATATCACTGGACTGACGCGAAGAGTTAAGTGTGTCAAACCACACGACTTATGCTATTAACTTGATAATAAATACAAATATTGTAAATAATTTTAAATTCTTCAAAATATTTAATAGTATGTACACTTATGTATAATATTTAAACAAAAATGTTATATGTAACCTTAATTTTGTCAAATTGAAACTGATCGTTAGTTTTTACGTTGTACTGTCCTGAAATGTTACTGTTACAACCCTGACTTCTTCCGATTTCTCCACACACCACGATCTCGCCTGAATACACCCATTTGAGAAAAGGACAGCTGGTATGACCGGAAGCTTAACACCATTTTTTTTTTGATCTTGGGTCACGCGGTAACGAGGAAGAAAAGACAAGAATTTGTAATTTCTCTCTAAAGATTTACTGAATAATAAAGAGTTTGTTTCTTAAATTGAGGAAGTTGTTCAAATTTAGTTGAAGTTGACTAAGTGTGGCAACAGTTACCTTACAAACATACGTTACAAAAAAAAACATCCATATTAATTTTGGAAATCGTTGTTTTTTTTTTTTTTTTGTTCTGAATTCTAACAATATATACTTCACAGGTTACATCTTTATCATTCCTCTATGTTACAAAAGAGGTGTCTAAATTAGTACACCAAACGTATGGGTATATTCTATTTACAAAAAATAAAATTGCATAAAAAATGTTAAAAAAATCATTTTCCAAATATTAAATTGCACCTTTCGAGTACTAATAATATATAATATTTTTATATAATATTTCTGCGAGGCATGGATATTATCAACTTTCGGCAATCATCTAGGGTTATATCTTTTACCCAGGCTTTCATTGTTGCAAATTTAAACTCCGCCTTACTTCTCGGATTTCGGTGCGTAATTTTGTGAAAATAGAGTCGACTATTACTGGGAATAGCCGACATGTCGAAGGAATGAGATGCTCTTTAATAATTTTAATGTAGCTATCTCTAAGCTATAAAGGCTAAGTCACCAGTTTCGTAATAGCTAATGCTATCCCAGAGTATGAAACTAACGGGAAATTTATTTCTAGCGACAATACACTCACTTCTTAGATCTTCTTTGAATTTTCGACCGATGTACCGAATTCCGTTAGACTGATTGAGATTATATTTCGTCTCGTCAGTGAAGATGACCCTTTTCCGGTGAGCTTTTGCAAAATTCAACCTGGAAATCTTCATTTTAGTGGTTAAACTCGGTTTTTTCCTCGGTCTCATGACTGATAAGCCACTATCTTCTTCGTATTGTTCTTGTACTTATTTCTTTCTTTTTTGTTCCTTAAACTCAAGACTTAGTTCTCTTCATGTTTTTTTTTTCTGTCTTTAATGCAAACATTTTTCAGAAAACGGTCTTCCCTTTGGTCAGTTTTCTTATTTTTCATCCCGGTTCCAACTTTTCTCTCAGCTGTTCCAAACAAGCGAATGTTTTTCAAAATGTTTTGTAGACTTACATGGGCTACATCCAACTCTTTCCGCAATAGCACTTAAAGATAAATTTTCTTTATGTAAGGCGTGAATTACACTTTTTTCCTCACTACTTAGCTGACGACTCATATTCCACAAAATTTGAACTGGAAATGAGACAAATCATCGTGCTTGTGAGTAATCACAAGGATAACGGAAACATTTAACAGCTTTTGGAACTAAAAAGTAAAGCTAACTTTTGCCTGAAGTGAATAAGGAGAGAAAAACTGACCACTTTTGAAATCTCTAGAAGGTGTTAACTTTTATCTGGCCACTACGGTAATATACAAGCAACAAGGGATCCGAACATTACCGTTTGATCGAGACGATACTTACAAATATTCCCATACAAATACCTAAATTTATCCGTGAAGTACATCCCGACGATTTAAGCAGTAAGCTGCAAGCTGTATAAAATATCAAACGCATTACATTTATTTTATATTTTCTGTACATACATAATCTTTTGGGCAAAATATAAAAAGTGTGAAATGCTATTTTGATTATCATTCTTGATTATAATTCTTTTGCTTACCTTCATTAGTTACATGCAAAAAGCAATATATTAGCTGACTATACGAGTATACCTACCCTAGTTGCATACCAACATAAAAAATTACCGTCATACAATACATGCCATAAATGAGGTGACTCGAGCATGTGACGCCTCAATGATGAGAAAAAATGCCTTGGATCATTATCCCCTAGCCTAGTGGTGGAACGAAGAAATCGCACAGCTACTTGCCAAATGAGAAGGGTGTATACGCGATATAGAGCGAGGGCCGCTTCCAGCGAACTACAAGGACACTACAGAGTGCCTCAAGAGGAACTAAAAACAGCCATACTCAAGAGAAACAGAAGTGTTTCGCCGAATTTTGTGTGGCAAAGCCGCAGGTTTACTATTGGCCAGATTGCTTACGTCGATAATATTGCATATGCCACCCCACTTTGGGCCGGGGCAATGGCAATTAAAACTTACAAATCATATATCACACCTTTGTACCGAGTATGTGCATTAAGAATTAGCTGCGCTTTTCGCACTACTTCAATAGATATTCTGCCAAAAGAACAGCAACGTCAGTACTGCGCAAGAATTGAACAAAATGAGACCATCGATAACCGGCTACACAGAACAGAAAGTCTAAGAGAGTGGCAGGAACGCTAGAATGCTTTTGAGAAAAGCAGGTAGACTCATAAGGTCATACACCAAATCCAGCCATGGATTGATAGACGCCATGAAGATGATTTTTACTTAACGCAGCTCCTAACGGGCCATGTATATTTTCGTCGTACTTATTTGAATATAAACACGACAATATCTACTGCCCGCATTGCACTGGCTGCATACAAAATGCAGAACATGTGTTTTTTTAATACACAAGATTCCTCGACGAAAGGAATGTACTAAGGAGTGAATTCGACCAGCCACTAACGCCAGAAAACTTCATTGGTGAAATGCTAAAGAGCCAGGAGGCATGGGATACAGTCGTTGGAAGCACAATTGAGTTTCTTAGAACCTTAGAAAGTGAAAGGAAAGAATTAAACCGGCAAAGTACAACAAATGCAGAGCAGGAAAATGCAAACATGCGCCAGCCGACTACAGTAGGCTAAGACCACCACACATTCATTACATTCACTATAAGACGACTGGTTGTTAAGGTGAACTAAGCTTTACCTATAAACGCCAAAATAATAACTTAAAATGTTATTCAGATCCCACAACCTCGTTAATAAGTTAAGAACCGTAACATTTTAATTTTTTTGAGATTGTCATACTTATTCAGCCAGGGTGAATTTGTTTGTTATATATATGTACTCGTATATACATTTTCATTTATAATCCTCCCTCAGGAAAGGCGAACCCATAAAGCTGTCACAGCGCCCTGAGATACCTGTCGTAGATGCCTGTTGGTTCTGCTCTTGAATAGCTGGAGATTAAAGGGAATAAGGAATAAGAATATGTATAGGGTGACCAGATAAGAACGATAGGAAAAGAAATTTAAATAAAACAACAACGGTATGAGATATTAAATTGATTCTGGCTTTATTTTGAAGCCACATTCATACCATTATACTCGTATATGGCATTTAAATGGTTGCCTCATGTTTGCTGGCAGTGTTTCAAGCTGTCCGTCCAATTTTTGATGACTCAGTCCAATATGTGCGGCGTTATCCCGGCAATAGCGTCTTGAATGTTGGCGTCGAGCTCGCCCAAAGTGTTTGGCTTATTAGTGCAGACTAAGGACTTGACATAGCCTCTGAGAAAATAATCGAGAGGTGTCAAGTCGCATGAACGCGGCGGTCAATTGATGAACGCTCGCCGTGAGATGACACAGTTGTAAAATTTCTCCTTCACCACTTCGAGCGTTGCGTCGCTTGTATGGCATGTTGCGCCATTTTGTTGGAACCACAACTCGAATATATCGATGTTGTCGAGCTCTGGCTACAGAAAGTCGGCTAACATCAAATTGTGAATCTTTGTGGATGCTTTGATGCTTGGTCGTACACTTGTGGATTGTGATCGCTCCAATAATGGCAATTTTGGGCCTCGTCCGAGAAGATGATTTTTTTTGCCACAATCCGGATCTCCGGCCAACATTTCCAGTGCCCAATTAGCGAACTCACGGCATTGTCTATGATCGTCCGGCTTCATTTATTGGATCAGCATTATCTTATACGGTTGTGGGCCCAAATCCAACCACAAAATTAGCCTGGTTGACTCTCTGGCGATGCCCAATTCAGCTGATCGGCACCGAATCGACATTTCTGGGTCTTCTTCGATACTGGCCGCTAAGGCGGCTATGTTTTCTTCACCTCGTACCGATCTCTGTCTGGTTTTTTGAAAAGTGTCATAGATTCCATTCATCAATTTCCGTTATATTGTTAAAGAAATAAGGTAGTTTAAGCAGCTTAAAACCAATATTACTGACTGATCAAAAGAATTTGGAGAGTCATTTCCAAATTTGTCATTTGTTTCATCCGAATCCTTTTCAAACCGCTAGGGTCACTTTTATGTTCACCTATTAACCGCGCCAACTAAAACTATTAAACTTTGCAACTCACTCCCTAGGAGATTTCAATCTGCTGATATTCAAGAGCAAAATCAACAAGCATCTCAGGGCGCTTTCCCAGCGTTTTAATGCAACTATTAATTTTATCTAATTTATAAATGAGCACATTCGTAGGTACGCTCAATTCTTACATACAGGTTACTGGAGGACAGTTCTGAATAAAGTTTACGAAAATAACTAACTAAAAGAGGATTTGAGGATCAAATTAGTGGTTGTCCACATATTTCGTACAACTATTTTCCTTTTTATAGCCCCATCGATTCACGTAATAAATAATAAGATTTCAGTGTGTTTCCTCATCTCGTTTAAAGTGAATGGACAAATAATGAACTTAACACAGGTTCAGGAATCCCCTTTCACAGAGCGCAAGTAATTGGCTGGAAATTGATTGTTGTGCCACTGACCTACATTAATTTGAATTGTTAGCAACTATCTTATATAGAATGTTAGAAAGTGCTGGAATTTCTTCGGACACTGACGTTCGCGAGAAACATTTTTGTGTTTTCATTCCACCCTAAAGCCTGCACTACCTCTATCACATCACAGGGTAAGCAAAATTTCCCTCAAGGAGCATTACTTTTCTTTATAATATTTTTCATTTCTATTTTATTATTTTTCATCCCATCTATGCTTCCTTCTAAGTCTGTTCTGATGAAAAATGAGCACTGGAGTCCTGTCGTTGGAGTAAATGGACTAGGATATGTCACTTTAATGTTAGCTGAAGAATAATATAGCGGACCCAATAAAAAGATATAAATTTCTTGTTATTATTTGCAAGGCACCTGAACTGAAATAATTTATGATGACCAAACTTGAGGTTGGAAAAAGGAGACCCCTAGTTTACGATGTCTTTGGCTCTGTTTTTTACAATTCAAATTCAGATATGAGTGTGGAACATACCCGAAGACAAAAGAGGGATGAAGTTATGCCTTCTAATGGATTTTAATTTTTAGAAAAAACACTTTATTTTCTTCATGTGTACAAATTTATTATCAGAAAAGGGAGTAGGATTATTCTTCAGACACAGAAGGATTTATTTGAAGATGAACATATAGCCCCACAAAATTAGTATACTACTCGTACAATTTTAAATATTTATGAGAAGAATGTAGCAGTTTATTACGTACCTACATATATGTTCGTATTTGAGAAATATATGAGAGGACGTGGACAAAAGCATCCCTACATTTTTAAGTCCCCCGTGTGTAGAACATCTGTATTCTATTCTATTAAGAAGAAGTTTGCATATTTGGATAGCGCAAGAACTGGGATTTAAAAATGATGGGATTGGAGTCTAAAAAATATTCTTTATGCATAATTTGTGTTCCGTACCAGAATGGTATAACGCTACACTAATGGATTAAACCCTGTATCTAGAGTAAACATGCAACAATAACTCGTCAACCTGTTGTCGTCGGAACCGATCTTAATTCATCATTAAATGTAGTGATGGCATCAAAATTGTTACATGTGTCGAAGATTCAGCATGACACTAAGCCAGGCCTACATTTCAAATAAAACAAACATTCCGATAAATCATCTTAAATGCTTTATATTGTTAAAGAAAGGAATAGCTGCATCAGACATAAAGCAAGTAATTTTCAAACTTAGCGTGCCAACTGATAGTTTCACCGACATTATAAATTATTCAGCAATTTGGCCTTATTCGTTCAAGGTGATGAAATTTGTGAATATCTCAAAAAGCAAGGATGTTCGCACTCCATTGGGGCACACCTAAACCCCAATGTGATAAAATGCGATGATTTTTATGCTGTTGCTTCAGATTTTGTACCTGCGTGTGAGAATACCGAAGCTGTTCCTCCTCGTTCGTCATCATCTACAATAACTTCACCTGGCGTCAATAACAGAAAATTTTTTTTTTTTTATTTTAGGCTGTAAGTCTATGTATAGGTACTTTTCATCATGCCTTTATGATATTATAATAATCATTGGAACTTGGTTAAGTGATGAGCAATTAATGTCGGTATTACATTATTTAGAAAAGATTGTAACTTTCTTCTAGTGGTGGAGTGCTGGTTGCTATTCGCTCTTCATTATCATGTAGATAAATCGAATTGAAATCGAACACTTCACCTATGGTTTCTGATCTAGGAGTTGACCAGCTAATAATTAGCATTAAGTTCGATGGTGACTTTAAACATATTTTAATGGTTAGATACTTACCACCAAAGAGTTCATTTGAACTGTATTACTTGCATCTAAGAAACTATGGAAGTATCTTAAATAATGTAAGCAGTTCACAGTACATTATATGCACGAGTGACTTTAGTATAGGTGACACTAATCGGATTTTAGATCCAGATAAAATGTATAAAATATCATTTAATGTTACTTCACGTATAGAATCAACAATAATTGTTTTTTATTGCCATTATGATCTAATCCAAGTCAATAGTCATTCTAATAGCCTGAATCGCATATTTGATTTAACTTTTGTTGATAAGGTATTTAATATTAGTGTTGACATATCCGATTTTCCTATAATTAAAATCTCAATTCACCATCTAGCGTTAGATGCAAATATTACTTCCTATAGGACTTGTGCGTCGGTGCGTTGTCCTGGTGAAAAAGAACTTTTTTCTTCGTCAAATGCGGCCGTTTTTGCTTCAAATCGGCTTGGAATCGATCCAGCAGCTCTGCGTAATATGCGCCGGTGATCGTTTTACCCTTTTCAAGGTAATCGATGTGAATAACACCGCGCTCATCCCAAAAAACTGTAGCCATGGCCTTGTTTGCTGACAAACCCTCTTTGGTCTTCTTCGGCTTCGATTCACCAGGAGAAGTCCATTGTTTTGACTGTTCCTTGGTTTCTGGTGTGTTTCATCCACGGTTACAAAACGCCGCAAAAACTCAGCCGAATTTTTCTGGAACATCGCCAAACACACCTTTGAAGTTATCAAACGTATGCGTTTGTTGTCGATTGTGAGCAAACGCAGCATCCATCTTGCGGAAAGCTTCTTCATGTCCAAATATTTATGTAAGATAGAAACACTGAGCCGTGTGATAAGCCTGTGGCCTCTTCAAGCTCGCGCACTTGCACTCGTCGATCGTCCATTATCAAACCATGGATTTTGTCGACCATTTCTGGTGTGGTGACCTTAATTGGGCGACTAGAACGTTCGGCGTCACTTGTGCTTGAACGACCGCACCGAAATTGAGTAAACCAGTGGTGAAGAGTCCCCATAATATTTGTCAAGCTTTTGTTTGGTTTGCGTGATAGTTTTTTCTCGCAAAAAATAGTGTTTAATGAGCACTCGAAATTCACTTTTTCCCATTTAAACGAAAATGCTAGTAGGCGTCTATATAAAATGGCTGCCACAACAAAACTATTTGACAGATCTGTCTGAAAATTTGGGTGCGTTCTTTTGAAAGATGATTCTTGACAAAAAAAAATTAAATTTAAGGTGACGACACAATTTGTGTTAATTTTCAGGGACTCGTAATTAATTAGATATCTACATATACTCGTAAGTGTCTTTCATTTTGTGTTGAATAATATTCAGGTACATTCTATAGTTAAGACAACTATTGTCGAATGTATCGATTAAATTAAATTTCTTATATAGTTAAATGTAATAAAAAATATGTAATCCAAAAAAAGATGTGGTGAAGAGGGTGATTTTTGAAAAAAAAAAAAAAAAAAAAACGAGAACATAGAGAATAAATATTGTGTTTAACGTTAATGTAATTAAATTGAATATCACAATTATTAAATCGTTTACTTCATTGAAATCAAAATCAAAAAGCCATTTTTTTACTTCTCGATAAAATGAAAGAGCATTGTTACTACAACGTATATCCAGTGTAAATTATACAAATTTAAGAAGTTGCGGTTGTTAGGCGGTGGAACAATCGCCAGGAGTCTTTCGTTGCTTCAAAGCCCGTAAACAGTACGATCCACTCCTTGAGTAAAATATTTTAAGTACTTTGTAAAAGTAAAGATGTTTAAGAGGAAGTATTTGAAAAATCAAAAAACTATGTTCTAAGCGTTTTTTCTCCAAATAATTCTTAAAATATATTTTTGAACCACTAGCAAAGGTTGGATTCTATTGCTTTATGTATAAATAAGACCATATTGCAAATTTTGATTGTACTAGGCTGTAATAAATTGTTTCTAAGAGTTAAGTAACGAAATATGCGCAGTCCAATTTAAATTGCTATAAAACTGGGGTCCCAGGTACTTTAAAGTAGTTACCTTCTCAATTATAAAGCATTTAGATGAGCAGCTTAAATCTGGATTAAAAGTTTTTTCCGTACTTGTTTTGCCACAAGATTGAAACTAACTAGCACATGTCCTGCAGTTCTTGCGTCGGTACGCGTTTCACGTTAGGTTCTAATTAGTTTTTTTGCAATTACGTTGATTCGAACTGTTATTAAGGTAAATAAAAAAGTAATGCCTATTTTTGATTAGACAGGTTGATGAATATATTATTTGTATAGCATTATTTACTGGATCCAGTAACAACAATTTCTACCAAACTTCTCGCAAAGATGGCAGGCTGCGTCACGGAATAAGAAAACTTTTCTGATAAAGAACAAAGAATAGCTCAAGGGGATCTTTGCTACGAGTATCTCTTCAAATTCCATAGAAACTGTTATGAAACGAATTCGGAGTGAGCGTCCAGAAAAGTAATTTTGACGATTGCTGCCAACGAACCAAAAGATACAAGGTAATAGGCTTATGCAAAAAACGACTCTGAAGATCAGCCAAACCTAATTCAAAATCCGTCAGAGAAATTTGCAGGATTTAGTCCACATATCAGTATAAAGTGCGTAGAAAAGCAACTAAAACTATAGGTTCTGACATTTTTTCGGCTTACCTTAAAATACTGGATTGAAAAAAGAAAAGATTTTGGAAACAAAAACTAGAGAAGAATTTGCGAGTGTAGGAAGTGAGTTAACTCCTATCTTTAAATGGGACTGTGATGGTTCCTCTGCTCATAGTGAATATAAGCAAGCTTTCGGTAAAGAAAACATCACAGACGCTAATATATTTTTAACATCTTGGTACCTCTTCACTCATTCCAAAAAGGCGACAATTCTTTGGTTCACTGGAACAATACAAGACCTTCCTCTACTAGATACTATAGACCTATGAATTTCCAATTTATTAAGGAAACACCGGAGAATACTAATCCTAAAATCGCAAGAATTTAATTGAAAGTTACTTTACATACAATTATTTACTATGATTGATGATAATATTGCACAAACAATTACTGATACATCATCAATTGCAGTGAGTTTTATATGCAAAGTGAAACCATCAGAAATGAATAATTTTGATAAGATAAGAGGTCGACCTGAGGTCACAAATGCTTTAAACATAGGCTTTCACCCCTCCATGTAAGAATAAAGTTCTCATGGGGTATAAGTAACACTTCTGCAAGCTTTTTTTAATAATCCTAGCTTAACAGCTGAAATAACCCAAGTGGCCGAAATTTTGATTTATCACTTTTCAGTTATACTGCAAGCTATAAACTGTGCGATCGATTCAGAGAAGTTTGGCAGCTATTGCAATGAAAACCTGTTCTCGGATCATACTCCTGTGATATTCAGAGTCAATGGTATATCAGTAGAACACACAAATAATGCAAGACTTACAAACTTGAAGTCTTTTGACATTAGATCCTTACTGAGCTCAACAAAACATATTGGGATAGAGAAATCCATTGCTGACATAAAACAAGAAGCCGATTATAGTACACCCGACCTATCAACAGAAAAGACAAGCATCAGTAAAATTTCCACGGAAATTAAAGAATTAATCTTAGAAAGGAGAAAGCTCGTAGCGGGCAAAATCGCATCATTACCTCCCCGTGGTGCCCGCTGGATAGCTATCTTTTGATAGTGAACTAATGACGAGCGTATGCTAAGTCGGGCGAATTGTGTGCAGCTAAACACTCGGACCTGCGCAAGCACATCTGGGTGAACTTCAGCGTACATATATTCAACCGGACGAGGCATCTCTTGTTGACCTGATCGGCTGAAATATGCGTCTCAGGAGTCTAGCAAGAGCTCCTTAGAAGGAGGGCGTGCGGCGGATGAATTCTCTCGATGGAATCTACGGTGACGTCTACAGGCCAGCGAACATTTTACTTGAACTACTTTGACGTATTTGGAGCTGAGGTCTGTAAGGATTTTCAATACTAGGTCAGAGTATGGGAAAGGAGATGGTGGCGGACCCTTGATGGGTCAACGGCAGCGCTCATATCCTCGAAGTGACTGACACCGGTGTAACCGGCCCCTCGTCCTAGGGGTTACAAAAACAAAGAAAAAAGGGACCAGGTTGGGGGTTGTGCCGTCGGGTTAACTTCCCTACCACTTAAAAAGAATATGGTTACGAAGCAACCAACAGCCTCGGATACGGATGATTTTACTGTTGACGACCCTTCAAACGTAAAAAGGACAACGATCTTCGTGTCTGCACGTGGAATGTTCGGACCCTCTACAAACCACGGGCAGCCGAACAACTTGCGGAGGCCCTAGGCTGCTGTAAAGCAGACATTACCGCCATCCAAGAAGTGCGATGGGATGGGCCGGGCAAAAGAAGGATGAAAAACTGTGATATCTAATACGGCGATTGCTACAGACAACAAGGACAGCATCATTGGATGCGGATTTGTTATTAGAGGTAGACTTAGGCAAGAAGTCTTGAGTTTTCGGCATGTGAACAAGCGCCTCATGACTATCCGCATCAAGGCTAAATTCGCCAACATTAGCCTAATATCCGCTCACGCCCCTCACGAAAAAATGGACGACGCGACGAAGGATGACCTCTACCAGCTCTTGAACAACACGTATGAGCAATGCCCTAGCGACGACGTTAAAATTGTTGTGGGTGATTTTAATGCAAAACTAGGAACAGAGAAAACGTCTTTAGTAGCGTGGTCGGAAAGTACAGCCTGCATAACACCACATCCGACAACGGATCCAGGCTAGTCGACTTTGCGGCGGGACGAAACGTTGTCGTAGTTAGTACGCAGTTCCCGCGTCTTGATATTCACAAGGGGACATGGCTCTCAAAAAACTGTCAACCAAATCGATCACATTGCGATCGACGCAAGGCATTCTTCCAGTATTCTGGATATCCGGGCTTTCCGTGGAGCTAACGTGGACTCGGATCACTACCTAGTTGTAGCCAAGGTACGGATGCGGATATCCAGAACGGATCGAAATCAACGAAATCAACGAAATACTGTGAGGAAGTTTGACGTCGAACGGCTACAATCGCAAGAGACCGCCAGAGCCTTTGCCAATCGAGTTTCCGTCAATCTCAATCTGAGTCCTATGCCGCCTGCAGCAATCGCAGAAGACCAGTGGCAGCGTTGCCAGAAAGCCATTAGAGATGCCGCCTCAGATGTACTGGGTTTCTCTCGGCCACCACAAAGAAACCCCTGGTTTGGAACCTCAGCATCGTTTGCCCGATCCTGAAGAAAGGAGACCCTCAACAACCTGATAGGTCCTTATCAGTGCGGTTTCATGTCCGGTAAGTCCACCATTGACCAAATATTCACACTATGGCAGATCTTGGAAAAAACCCATGAATATGAAATCGATACGCACAACCTTTTCATCGATTTCAAAGTTGCCTATGATAGCGTGTATAGAGACGAGTTATATAGAGCCATGTCGAGTCTTGGCATCCCTGCCAAACTTGGCCGTTTATGCAGGATGACGATGGAGAACTCTCGCTGCTCCATCAAAGTCGGAAACAACACAACCGAACCGTTCAATGTCAGGAAAGGTCTTAGACAAGGTGACGCGCTATCATGTGATCTCTTTAACATAGTACTTGAAAGAATTGTACGAAACTCGCAAGCCAACACCGGAGGTACAATCTTTTACAAGTCTGTACAAATACTCGTTTACGCCGACGACATTGACATAGTCGGAAGAACTCAGCGGGCCGTCAGTGGGACGTTTGCGAGTATTGAGACCGAGGCAGCAAAGATGGGTTTAGCGGTCAACGAAGGCAAAACAAAATATATACTGTCTACAAAAAAGGACACCCAACATCGGCGTTTTGGACAGAACGCCACAGTAGACAGATATAATTTCGAGGTGCTAAAGGAATTTGTCTACCTAGGCTCTATGGTGAGCTCCGCAAATGACACCAGTGGGGAGATCAAACGAAGAATTACTCTTGCCGATCGTTGTATCTATAGGCTAAGAAGGCAACTGAATAACAAAGCCCTATCTCGAACTACTAAGGTAACTCGTTATAAGACACTAATCATCCCAGTCCTGCTGTATGGCGCAGAGGCATGGACTTTGCCAAAATCGGATGAGGATGCCCTTGGTTACTTTGAGAGAAAAGTTCTTCGAGTGATCTTTGGTCCCGTCTACATAGACGGAGAGTGGAGGAGAAGATACAATGCCGAATTATACGGCCTTTATAATGACATCGACTTAGCCAGAAGAGTTCACATACAACGACTAAGATGGCTGGGTCATGTAGAGCGGATGGAGCCTAACGTTCCAGCCCGGAAAGTCTTCGAATCCACCCCGGATGGACAGCGCAGTAGAGGACGACCTCGCGGAAGGTGGCGCAAACAAGTGGAGAGGGACCTCAACCAACTTGGCGTGCGCAACTGGAGGCAGATGGCTCATAACCGGGCTGGCTGGAGAGGTTTGTTGATTGAGGCCCAGGTCCACCCCGGACTGTAGCGCCACCGAAGTAAGTAAGTAACTAAAGGAGAAAGCTCGTAGAAAATGGCTAATGACTAGGTGAGAGTATCGCGGTTATAAAACTATTTTTAATAGGCTAAATAAAAAGCTCAAAATAAGCATTACTGAATTCAAAAACCATTCTCTAAATCAATACCTTCACAACTAAATGGCTGATAAAGCCCCTAACTACTCGCTTTGGAAGGCTGTTAAACGTTTAAAAAGACTTCAATTACAAGATCCGCCACTGAAAACATCTAATGGGAAATGGATCGGAGACACAAAAGGAAAGGTTAGGCTCTTTGCTGAGTACCTGAGAAATGTTTTCAAATCTTTTCCAAATAGCTATAATGACAAACGAAAACATTTAATTTCTTGACAAAACAGATGAGGAAAATATACTTTATGATTTGCTAAGAAAGTTCATCACCTGTGTACAGAAACTATCTAATGGAAAATCACTTGGCTATGGACCTTATTACTGATCATATCATGAAAGAATTGCCATGCGTTGCCCCCGTAAAACTTAAATGTGTAATTAATGCCTTTTTGCTGATATTATCAAAAATGTTTGAGAAATTACTTCTCAAAAGACTAGACAAAATTATCGAATTAAGAAAACTTATCTCGAACCACCAATTCGGGTTTAGAAATAAACAATTGACAATTGACCAAGTGCATCGTATAACTGATGTTATAGAAAAAGCACTAGAAGAAAGACAAGTCTGCTCTTTATTATTTTTAGACGTTGTGCAGGCCTTTGACAAAGTCTAGCATAAGGATCTACCTAAACAATATTCTGAGATTCTTAAATATTATATAGAAGATAAATTCTTTAGAGTACGTTATGGAAAAGCGTACTCTGAAGAGAAATACTAGCAGGTGTTCCGCAGTGGAGAGTTCTATTGCCAATACTGTACTCGTATTTAGTATATACTAGTGATATGTCATGTAGCAATGACACAATGTTAGCCACTTTCGCAGACAACACTGCAATCTTAGCAGTAGATGTGTGTGTGGTTAAAGCAACAGAAAAATTGCAAAATGCAGTTAACAAGATACTCGTAATAGTTTGGACGCAATTATGGCGAATCAAACTAAATGAGGCGAAATCAACTTATATCAATTTTACAAACAAAAGAATAATGAATTTCCCTATCGTTGTTAATAATCAAATTGTACCTTATTCTAAATCAGCTTAATACCTAGGTATTGGGTTCCAAATTAAAATGGAAGGAACATGTTAAAAATAAACTGGAGGAGTTGAATATTAGATCTAGAAAACTGTATCGGTTATTCGGACGTAATTCAGAAATGACTACTGAGAATAAAATCTTATTATACAGTGCCGTTCGAAAAATGTTGGTCAAACATTTTATTACCCTTTTCGGGCGCAGTTCTTGGAATTTATGAGAGCTACGTGGTTTTTTTTTGCACTCGGTAGCAAAATGTCGTTTAAATAGTGCATAAAAGTCGATGTTATTATGAATAAGAGGTGCATTTAGCTCTTGATAATAGTCCGAAACGAACCGAAGTAATTCAGTCAAAGAAAATGAGAAAAATTAGTTCAGAGTGCAAAGCTAATATTTTGTGTCTGTCACGTCTCAATTTGATAATACGTGAAATTTCTAGAAGATTAAATGTTGCTCAACAAAGTACAGCCGTCGGCATCGGTTCAAGACTTTGGTGGATCTTAAAAACGATCTGTGTCGAGCTACAGGAAAAAATAATTTCGTCAAGCTCAGTGATGAAAAGGCTCGCGAAAGCTGGACTTAGAGCACTCGAGCCAGTACTGAAGCCGGATTTTCGAAAAAGAGTCAGAGAAAAACGATTGCTCTGGGCTCAAGAGCATCTTAATTGGACTCAAGACATGTGGAACAATGTTATCTTTTCCGACGAATCAACATGCAGCGTTGGAGATGGTTGGATTCTTGCGCGAAGAGAACCAAAGGAAAAACTGAGCTCTGAATGCATCTTACGGATGCCCCCCAAAACTGAAGGTGTGATGGTCTGGGGATGCTTCTCTGGAGATGAAAAAGGTAGAATGGTCTTCCTAGAATCGAAAGTCATTGCAGAAGTTTACCTACGGGTTCGGGAAAATGTATTAGAGCCCTCTGCGCTGGAGCTTTTTGGTGACACTTGCAGATTCATTTTTCAACAGGACAATGCTCCTTGTCATACAGCCAAAATTGTAAGTATGAACTTGTTTTTTTTTTAATATGAAATTATTATTAATATGTATTTTTTTCAATATCAAGCTTATAAATAAGCTAGAACTTTTATGACTAAAAGTAATGTTTGCATTTTTTTTTATTTCTTAGTACTTCGAAGGAAATAATGTCGATGTATTAAGTTGGCCTCCCTACAGTCCAGATCTCAATCCAATTGAGAATATCTGGTTAATAATGAAACTTAAGTTTGCGAAGAAGCGTCCAGACTCAATTGAAAACCTAAAAAAATTACTTATCCGGACCTGGAACACCATACCTGCTTCCACATGGAAAAACCTATCTGAGTTAATGTCTCGCCGATGTGCAGCTGTAATAAAGCAAGAGGGGGTCCAACAAAGTACTAATTAGATAGAGAATGTTCCTGAGAAGCAATAAAAAAACAAAAACACTGCACCAATAAAGCATTTTTCTTTAATCCCTAAAAATTAGACAGGTAGCTAAAAAACCCTTTTTTCGGTCTAACAACTTTTTGCTCCCGTGACCGCGTGTTTTTCACACTCTAAATGTATCATGAAACGATTGAAACCGCATAAGAAAACAAATCCTCATTAAAAAATATGTGGTTATTGCAACAAATTTGACAAAATTCGAAAAAAAAAGTTTGACCAACATTTTTCGAACGGCACTGTACAATCAGATATTAAAACCTATCTGGACGTATGGTATCCAGCAATAGGGTTGTACAAAAAGAAACGAATGAAAAAATAATCCAAATATTCCAAAACAAAGTCCTTCGTGGAATAGTTGGTTTATTACAAAATAGGATTTGCATCGTGATTTGCAGATTGTCCTGGGTACAGAGGTCATAAAAACAAACGCTATTCGACACAGCCAGCTGAAACAGAAACCATTTTAAATTTACAATCCAATATTCGTAGATTAAGAAGAACAAAGCCTCATGAACTCATGTGAAAATTATAAGAATTGGTATTCAAATCAAATTGAAATAAAAATTAATTGCCGATCTTTCATTGATTGGTCATGATTCAGGAGGTATTTTTAGTGCGGTTAAAATCGAACACTACTTTGGGTTGCAAAGCCCTCAGTGTCTTTCGAGATTTTCACATTCATAAAAAAAAAAAAACAATGTTTAGACTCCACTATTCGGATAATAATTATCCAAAAATTTATTTCTTCTAGAAAATCTAGATTCTACAGTTTCTTCGACCGACAAGACGTGTAGTAGATTTTTTCCGACAGCTGCCACATTTTTTTTTGGTTTTGACAGCTCGCAATTGAAATTTATTATCGTGGAAGGCTTTGTGTTTTGGAGAAGTTAAAAACAAATAAATAATAAAAATAATTATAAACAAATAAAATGCTAAGTATTGAATACTTTATTAGTGGCAGGGAAGATGAAGAAAATGAAAACAAAAAGAAACTGTTACATTTAAATAGAAAAACCCTGCGAACTAAGGCCAATCTCTTTGAATTGCCTAACACAAAGTAAGTTTTCAACTAAATAGTTAAAGCAAATGTAATTGTTAAATTTTTAAAATAGGTTCGTGCAATACTTCAGGGTTACCGAAAACTCATTTGGTGTTATTCTTCGGCAGGTGGAAGCCAAACTGAGTTTGAAACGAATTTTATCGATACCTGCTTCAATAAAGTTGGCCACTGCTTTGAGAATATTTGCTGAGGGTGGATATCAGCACGATGTGGGGAATGATTTTAACCTGGGATTGGCGCAACCCACCGTCTGGAAAATTTTTAAGGAAGTGTGTAATGTTTTAGAGGCCGAGCTGTGCCCCAAGTGGATTTCTTGGATTACATCGGACCAGGAAAAAGAAGAAGCGAAACTATTCTTTTTTGAACATGGTGGTTTCCCAAGAGTCATTGGTTGCGTTGATAGTACCCACGTATCGATAATAACTCTAGCCAAAGAACAACAACATCTGTTCTTAAATAGAAAGGGCTTTTATAATGTTAACGTTATGATTGTAAGTGTTGTTGTTTTTTTATGAAAATAATTTTAAAAAACATTGAATTTAAGGTGTGTGACCATAAGATGCGGATACGAGTCGTAGATGCTAGGTTTCCCGGAAGTTGCCATGACGCACACATTTGGAATCTTAGTGATATACGGCGAATGATGCGCGACAAATATGAAAATGGGGAAAGACGTACATGGCTACTCGGTATGATACATCCCATATTTTCTATTATGAAATGATAATTTTATTTTATTTCAGGTGATGCAGGCTACCCCCTTGAACCTTATGTTATAACACCCTTCAGATCGGCTGTAAGTGGAAGCTCTAAATGTTTGTTTAACAGCAAACATGCAAGAGCGAGAAACATCGTGGAGAGAACAATAGGTGTCTTGAAGAATTGTTCCCATTGTCTATTGGGAGCCCGCCAACTTCATTATAGTCCGAGAAAAGCGACACAAATTGTAAATATATGTGCGGCAATGCACAATATTTGCATAAATGATGGCATCCGATTACCCGTAGAATTTGAAGAAGAAAATATAGATTCGATGCACGAGGAAATTGCAGAAAATTTTGTTATGCTATAAACATTTATTTCGAATTAATTTTTTAAATAAAATAAAATAAACAAAAATAAAAATTTCGTTGTGGATAAAATGCTTTCATTTGTGTACTACAGAGGCTTATTAGGAGCCAAATGAAACTTAAAAAAAAAGTAAATTCCTTACTTTAACACAGATAGAGTACTTAAATTGTGTTACTGTTTGTAAGTTTTTAAGTCTCTTTTTCTGGTGTTTCTAAACTATTTTCCATTTCGTTTCTTTTATCCCAGTTAAATTTTTGCTCCTTCATGTCCACTTTTTTCCTTTGTATCTCCAAGTCCATTCATATCAGGTCATTTTGTTCTACCTTTCTTTTCTCTTGTTTTTTGAGAACAGATAGGATGTCCTCTTCTAACGAAGTCTTTTTTTATTTATCCTCGTATTTTCTCGTAGACAGTTTTCGATATTATTAAGCTTATCATTAATTTCCTTTAAAGCATTTTCCTGGGATAGTAATTGTCTTTCTAGCAACTGCTCTTTAGTTGTTAGTTTCTTTCTTGGTGTAGATGAAGTACTGAGATGAAGTACTGATATGGAACGTGAGGTTGAAAGTAATTTCTCTGCATTTGAGGTTAAAGCAGTCAATGATTGATCATCAGAAATGACTTGGTCCGGATTACCGAATGAATTACCTTCAGGCTGAACCACACCATTCATGGATAGCATAGCCACCACAGCCTCCTCCACAGCAGAAAGAGCTTCTTGGTTAAATGGACCCCCCCCCCCCCCCCCCCCCCCCCCCCCCCAATCACTTGTGTTTTTATTTTGATTCTGACCACCTACTTTTTTGTTTTATATTTTAAATCGCTCCACACCTATGATCAAAACTACATTTTAATTTCAATTTCAACTTTATTACCAACTTCATAAAAACCTTTTGCCAACCGTCACCGTCTCTTGATGGAGGACCTAAACTATTTAACCTAATAGCGAGCGAACTCCACTCATGATTTTGCAAAGCCCTTAGCAAGGTGAGGCTTTTCTTGCATAAATGCAATCAAAATCTCACACTGCCTTTTATTTGTTATTTTCATCATAAACTAGGTGAATTTTTATTTTTTGGCCAAAAATGAACTTCTTATCAACCTTAACACCT